>OX375869.1:38035546-38416964 GCA_947359475.1 Heligmosomoides polygyrus bakeri
GGTCGAAGTCGGTACCGTTCGATAGCGTTTTTCATGCTTAACAGAGCGGTACCACTACGAGTGTCGAACAATCAAACCTGGGCTAGTAAGAGCGCAAGGAACTCTAACCGCTATCTTCCGCCGGCTTAAACTGGCAGCTGAGGCTAAGGCAGTTTAGGAAGCTGAAGAATTCTGAGCACGTCGTCGTGAAGTGCCTAAGCGCTCTGTTTGCAAACGTATTCCAAGGCCGTTTGCTCGCCGGGACTTCCCGCAGTGGTCCACTGAAATCGGAAGAACATGCGTCACGCGAGCCTCACCTGCATTTTCGCACCGCTGTAACATTGCCCCTTCCTAGGCTAAGCCATCCTACTTTAGTATACTGATAGGCCGTTCTACTGCCTACAAGACACACAAGCTGCAGCCGAAACGATTCGAACTTGACAGAGTTATTGTGCTCCGAACATGCCCGCGCGTGCAAATTTAGCGCAACAACGGCAGACGCTCTCCGCGCTGTTACTCGCCCAGATTACAGTTTTCCCACTGTAAATGAAACCATTCAATTCAGCATGAAAAGCTCTATCGAACGGTATCAAGCATGGCCCAACTCGAAGACATCGACTTTTCGATGACGTCATCGTACGTCTGGGTCTCGTCCTCGATGCGAAATTGTCAAAAAATCGATGTTTCCAGAATCGGCCGATATTGACACCATTTGATAGCGCATTTCACGCCGAACAGAACGGTAAAACTGCGAGTGTCGAACAGTCAAAACCTGGGCGAATAATGGCGCAGGAATCTTTAACGCTGAAACTCCGCCGCTCTGAAATGGCAGCTGGTGCTAAGGCAGTTTAATAAGCTAAGGAGCTGTAAGCATGCCATCGTAAAGAAACTTAAGCGTTCTGCTCGCCTGTGCATTTGTAGGCCGTTAGGCCTTTGCGTCTTCCCGCAGTGGTCGACTGAAATTGGAAAAAATCGTGTCACACAAGGCTAACCTGCATTTTCGCACTGCTGTGACTTTGTACAATCATAAGCTACATTGCTGTGTTTTAGCGTTCTACCAGAACATTTTGCTTCCTACAAAACTCACAAACTGCAACCGGAAACGTTCACACATGAGAGAGTTATTGCGCTCAGAACACGCCCGGATGGACTGGCAGATGAGGCAAAGACAGTTTAGGAAGCTGAGGAGTTCTGAGCACGTCATAGTGAAGCACATTAAGCTTGTCGGCGCATTTAAAGGCCGTTTGCTGGTCGGATCTTCCCGCATGGCCCACCAAAATCGGAAAAAAATGCGTTACACAAGCCTCACCTGCATTTTCGCACCCCTGTAACATTGCCTCTTCCCAAGCTACACCGTTCTACTTTAGTGCACTACTACAACGTTTTACTGACTACAAGACCCACGAGTTAGAGCCGAAACGATTTGAACTCGAGAGAGTTATTGCGCTCCGAACACGCCCGCGCGTGGTGCAGTTTGCAAGCGGTCCCCCCCCCTTGATTGAAAGATTCGATTCTATATGCATTGTTCGCGGCGGACTCTAAAGGCTAGCTGGACAGCTTTAGAGCAATTCCTTAGTAGGGCTGCTGGAAATTTATGATAGAATTTTCCAAACGCTCACTCTACCAGTTGTCGAACCCACTCGATTGATAGGTTCATCTCTACACGCATTGCACACGGTGCACTCATAACTCTCGCCGGGACAGATTGAAGCAACTCCCGAGCAGGGGATCTGGAAATTTCTGATAAATTTCTCTAAACGTTTCGAAATATTCTTGAAGGCTTTATATTTTCCAGTAAGTGAAGATAGAAAACCAGTGGCTATGCTTCCGCCCATTCGATTGATAGGTTCGATCCTATATGCATTGTGCACGGCGCACTCTCGGAACATTCCAGGCATGACAGAGAACTGACAACGCACGTCATGCTTGAGATACTCCGAAAACACTGCACGTCACGTGCACGACCTGGAAAATAAGGTGCTCAAGCAAAAAAAAATCGCAAAAAAAAGCCTGCTGCAGTTATTTTTTTAGGCCACCCACAGCGAAAACGCGGTGGCCTGGTAAAGTGTTATACATGGTTTTGTAGATCTCGAGGAGACGAATCGAATGGTGCCAATAGTTTCTGAAACAACTCAAAATTAAAGGAGTTATGAGCATGCGACGGTTTACGACGGATTTTCCGTCGCAAACCGTCTTTTGACCGCGCGACGCGGGCGGTATTGTATCGACGGTGCGCCGCAAGTAGCCCACGTCGATTTCGTTTCACACTTTGACCTGATCATCCTTCACTGACCTCATACTTCTGTGGGAAGTGGCGCAAGCCTTGTTCTCCAAAACTTCCTATATAGAGTAATTCAGTGGATTCAAATCCGGTCTATACAGAGGTCATTCCTCTGCCGAAATGAAGTCCTTCAAGTTGGTGCAGTACCAGTTCTGAACAATCCTCGACTCTGCGCAGGAGTCTAATTCTGCTGGAAGACATACGGCCTACTCTCGAGGTGGGACTCGAGCCAAGGAACCAGTTGCTTCTTCAGGACATCAACACAGATATATCTACTGATCTATCTTCACTCCTGTATCCATGAAAACGAGAGACGCTTGTGATGAATGCACAAATCATTAACGGCTTTATTCGGCTAACGTTTCGGCAGCTTTGCCTTCTTCGGAGCTTGGAAAAGTATGGAAATATTCACAATGCCATTCGCCTAAACATCATTTCATCCTTCATACATAGTAAATCTTCATAGAAAAAATGGAGACAAGATGGGAGTTGCAGAGAACCAGTGACCTCGAAACCAGCGTTCATCAGTAGCTGGGTGTAACGTGGGTGAATGAGCTTCAGCCTGGGACCACCCGACTCAAATACCCCAGCAGGTCAAACCAAATAAATCGAAACCAGCAGAGATCTAAGAAGGACGCTAGATCTTTGGTTATGGTTAAAGGCTCCTCCCTCCGGTTGACCCCAGGATTCCTAGTTGTAATCCGGAGCGCCTCGAGTGTCCTTTGCGCCGAGGTGTCACTTTCTCGAACTAAGGCCCCTGTTATACTCCCGCGGGAGCTTCCGCGGATGGGCGGAAATCGCGTCGGGACCCCACGCCGGGTCACTCGTCGCGCCTCGCCACGCCCGCCGTCCGCGGATCGCCGCCGACAGACGACGAGGGGGCTGTTATACTTCCCGCCCGCGGGAGGGCAGCCGTCCGCGGTGCACTGCACCGCGGAAGGCGCCTTTTATACTTGCGCCGCTGCGCGGCGCGGCGTGATGATTTACATAGCTATCGATTTCTCGCGCCGCGAGGCGGCGCCGCATCGCTTTTATACTCCGCCGCCGCAAAACACCACACTTGACGGAATTTTGGGTTACGGTATTCGGCGAATCGCGCCGCTGAGGGGAAGGGCGCGGCGCGGCACGATCAGCCGCGGCAGACTCGGCGTGGGGTGTGAGATTCACCACCGAGATGAATCATTTTGCTATGTCTTCCTTGTTTTGGCTCATCAATTAACAAACAAAGAAGGTGTAGCAAAATTATGGCACTATTGTACTTTCAGGACTCCAGCGGTCGATGAGAGGTCGAAAAGGTTTTTTGACCAAACTTCTCTCGCAGGGAGGGGGTTATTTAGGGTTCTGATCACGAATCTGACATCCGTTTTCAGTAACCATTACCTCAGTCACCCGTACCTTTCGTAGCCTAGGAAGGGATCTGTAGACATTCACGAAGTTTCACCTACTACGCTAAAGGTATGTTCAGTGAACAATGGCCCCGGAATGACAATATGAGAAAGAATTCTGAATTTGAATAGTACGTTAAGCAGACGACTTCGACCCCAGCTTTAAGAGAGGATTCGTCGCTCCCCACAGGAATCCCACCACTAACATTAGCCAGATGCATTCCGCTGATCGACCAGACGAATCCTTCCTGTTTTGGTTCTTCCCTGACTCATGGACCGTCCCCTCCGTCGTCCTTTATGGCGCACGGGACATAGTACGTAGATGTTGGTCGCCGCGCGTCGCTGACGCTCCCCTTTCTAACTACAATCGCGCAACGGCGCGTCAAATTCGGGCGCGGCGCGACTGGCCGCGCCGCGTCCCGAATTGACGCGCCGCTGCGCGGCGGGAGTATAAAAGGCGCCGAAGGCCGTCGTCCCATGGAGTTCGGCGCGGGAAACGCGCTCCAATGCTACGCTAGCCGTCCCGGGATGACGACGACCGTCCGCGGGGCACCTTCCGTCCGCGGACGTCCCGCGGATGCTCCGGCGGGAGTATAACAGGGGCCTAAGATGGGCGTGGACACCTGCATGACAGCGGACTCTGTGTACTCCCAAGGAGTCAGGACGTTGCCTTTTTTAAGGTCATCCAAATGCTCCTTAACCATTATACATAGGAGACTTTCCGTTTTCCCTATTTACTCCTCCCATATTGATTGCATGATATAAGGTGAACCACACCAGATGTCATGCAATCCCACTCTTTCCTATTAGGGCAAACTGTATTTTTATTAGTTCTTTCGGTACTTCGCGACCTGGTTCCCGCATCGAGATTGTACACGCTCACACAAAACGGTTTCGCAAGGAACCAGAAAAGGGGGAGGAACTTCGGGGTCTGCCTAATCTTACATTTCAAGATGATTGGTCGATGCAGGCACCAGCCAAGTAAGTGCCGTTCTCTTGATTGGTAATCCCATACCTGGCGTTATTTCACACCATGAATGATCTGTTAAAGTTGGATGGAACATATAACGTTTTCCTTTATTTTCCATTTGGAATAATAGTTTGCAGCTAATTGTATTTTTAACGAAGTTTAACGATTTACAGGAAATTTAACGAAAAATTTCCGTTAAAAAATTCCGTTAAAATAATTTAACGCACAGAACTTCGTGTGCACCCCTGGTCAGCACCCCCAAATGACCCCCGTTCACAAATTTCGACCGAAACCAGTGATTCTCTTGAGTTTTACTCACCCACCCACTCATACACCCTGTAAATTACCGAGTCAAGTTAAAGTTTCAGAAACGAACGTTGGAATCGTGATCGCAAATAACCCTCATGCACAAAAATTGGATGAAATCATTGATCTCGATCCCACCTCCCTCACTGTTGCACTCTCGCGTCTACGAGCAACACATCAATTAGTTGGGCTTGTCAAGCTTTGTACAGATGAGAGCTAAGAGCTCTGTTTATTTATTCAGGACATAAACAGGAGGCTGGTGTGATGATAGTATTAGAAAGAAAGAACTCCGGAATTGCTGCAACATTTATACAAGAAGACATCAGCCGGGTTCTACAGTGCATCGGTACAGATCGTGCGACACATGTAGTGGAACACCACACAAGTTTTAGCATAAGAGGCACCGGCTACAGGTTCAAATAGAGAGCACTTCTAGATCTTCCTGCTTACCAAGCAATATATCGAATTCTTTTAGAGCCTACACGCTCACACTTACTGATAGCTAGTTTTTGCTTGCCAGCACTCATAAGCAATGAATATCTGTTCCAGTAAGTAAGACGAGCAAAGATTCATCAATCCGAAATTAGGTGTGAGGAGGCACCTATGAAACGCGTGAAACTCTAGGTACAGCTCCTGCATTTTTTTTGAAAACTTTGAATGGAGCGGTAAAAACTGCTAACCGTTTTCTACTATGCAGGCTTCGAGAGGATAATGTGAATATACGTAAGCTCGTGCGGAAGCTAAAACTACCAGTTCCAGGGTGCGTCCATACTTATGGCACGCAATGCATGATGCTGTTCCGGGCAACCCCTGATAGCTGCGTGCTATTGTTTCGAATAACAGCAAAAAGCGAAGTCCCTTTATCGAACCACTTCCAGGTCAAGCTGTTTAAATCAAACTGAGCACCTTCCAAGCAACAAGGTCGTCTTCCACTAATGGTCAGGGTAATTTTCCGATAATTAAAACATGTGGTTAACTATGACTATGACTCTGAAATTTTCTAATTCGCTAACCTCAAAACTGGGAGCAGTATTTGAATTGTCGTAAGTGTTTTTACTGATTTAGCTAACGAACTTGTTTAAGCTACAGAAACCAGCTAAATTAAGCTTTCCTTCGAAAATAAAAATTTCTTAAAATTTCATACACAGCGTTCGCTTCTATGGAGCAGGTGAATTGTAAATATTCAATGAAATCCATTGTAAGCTCCTTGCATCGAATTGCTTTGTCCTTTTAGGTCTTGTCCAATAGAATGTGGACGACAGCCACTTCGATTCGAAAGGTGTTCAATTTGTTTTCAAAAACGTCAGTTCGTCGTGAAAGTTGCATATTTCGATTCCGACTACTCTCATAATTTTGCCTAGAGATCGATCCCCAGCGGCTGCCTCACGATATGTAAGGGCTCTCGCGCAAGTTTAGGAGATGGATGGTAGAGCATACGATGAGGTACAGCACCACATAAGGGGCTTCCCTTAAACTTGAAGAGCACCCTACATCCTCCTGCATAAAGCATAATTTATATGCAGCAACGTGTTTCTCCTTATGGTTGCTTTCTCTCAGAAATTTCCTCAATAGAAGTGTTATACTAGATTGGGCACCGCAAATTCGTCGATGTCGTGGGATCATCGATCCTTGCAGACTCCGAAATAAATCCGCTAAAAATTTTGCTAAATTTCTGAAGAATTTCGCCCAGGAGTTCGCGGTCGATTAACTGTGCTTGTCTATGAAAGATAAAGCAGGTTTTGCGGTTGGTCTCAAAATGAATGGCCTATTGAATACGTCCGCACATACACTTCCCTACTGTGTCTGTCTGGCAAAGTTATGGTGTTCTATGCAGGTTGTCTGGCCATCCAGCCAAATTTCTTCTGCTGAACGTACGCTTCGGACAGAACGCACGATATTTCGAGAGAGTCCTTCCAGAACTTCGTGAGCTGCTCCAATTCTCCAATGAAACTCGCCTTCTCGGGGAGCTCGCCCTAAGTCAACTTGGCATGTTGGTTTTGATTTTTCACGAGTAACACTAGAGCACAGATTGGATCGACCGTATAAATTTTGCATAAATTTCAGTGTTAAATTACAAATTTATTTGCAATTATAATACTTTCCTAATTTAATAACAACTAATACAAGCAGAACATCCAAATCCCTTGAAAACTGGGGTTTACAGACAGTAGAACTGACTGGTTTGTGCTTGCACGCTTATTTCTCGTCATCTATTAAAGGACAGTAGTAACAGTACAGTAGGACAGTAGTAATTAAGTCAGTTTTTTGTGGCGCACCTGATTCAATTCGCTCAAATGTCGATGAAATGAGATGTTGACATCCTCGAGGAAGAGGGAAAAATTAGTATTAGGACGGCTTCAATCTCCCATGCAACTTTGAAGGGCGACCTAGGAAGCCGGATGGAACTTGCCGATTATAAAAATAAAGGTTAAAGTTGCAAAATGCTTCTGAACCAGTTTTAACCTGTTAGCGTTTTCTGTTTTGCCTACTTGGTAGCTTTGTTGGTTAAAAAATTCAGTCGCAACATGGAGGAAGTGAAAACTGATGCGAAGTTGGGAATCAGCACCCAAAGGACCCCGTTCACCAATTTTGAGCGAAAGCAGTGAGCATGCTTTCTTGAGTTTTACTCGCCCATACACACCGTAACCTGCTTCACTTAGGTAAGAACAACAACAAAATGTCTTATTTCATCGAAGGCCTTCAAGTATCGCAGGTTTCGGAAGTTAAGGATCTCGGTTTCTTTATCACTGGATTTCGATAAGGACTGTAATGAAGTTGCGACAAAGACTACTCGCAGGGCTTCCAATCTTTTTAGGTGCTTGGCTACTCAAGACGAGCATACCTTTCTCAAAGCTTACAAAATTTACGTCCGTCCTATTCGAGTATGGCACTGTTTTTAGTCCAATTAAAATCAAAAATATTAACGTTTTGGAAAAGGTCGAGAACATCTTCTCTAAAACTAAAACTTCAGGTCAAGGCATATAAACTAGATTTCCATCCCGAACCAATGTGCGGAATCGGCAGCTAGGTTTGGAACCTCTACCCACAATTCGATCTTGCTATGGTTTACAAAGGTCTAGACAATCTCAGTGGAAGTAGATTTTTCGTGACGTGCGATTCCATATCGAGGGGTGCTGCTGTAAAGCTGCGAGTTCCACGGGCCGGGAGATCGGTCCGCTCTAATTACTTTGTCTGTGGAAATACGCGAAGTTAAGTAAACGGTTTGCCATGCCTGCATTCATCGCGGCTTTTAGAAGAACTTGCAACAATTACCTCAGAATTTTTCCCAGTAACTCTCAGGCACTAAATTTTGTTCTCCCTCTGAATTCCGTAGCGGTTTTGATAGTCCTTCCCTATCGCTTTGCGCAAATTTGTGTTCCTTACTTTTCTGAAGTTTTATTTTCTATCTAATCGGCATCTAATTGGTCTTACTGATATACTTTTTCTTCGGTGCGATGGTCAGAGTGCTCACGCTGTATCGCTTTACATTTGCCTGTGCTGCATGTCTCAATGAAATCAAATGAAACCTAAGTGTTAAGCTAAAATTCAAACAACGATGAACTTGTTAGATTCGTTATTACAAATAACCGTCATTCACAAAAATTGGGTGAAATCACTGATCTCGATTCCACCTCCTTCGTAATTGCATAATGTGTAACGTGTTAGACCAGTGCTGCTTCGGGCGCCCTCTAGGCCACTTTCCTACCACATCGAACTTAAGGCTTATCTTGCGGACGCTATCCTCCTTTCCACGCAGAACGTGGCCGTACCATCGTAAGCGAGCTTCGCGCATCCTGTCCGCTATCGGCGCGACACTGAACTTCTGCCGAATGACATCGTTTCGGATGCGGTCCATGCGCGTGACTCCAGCTGTCCAGCGCAGCATCCTCGTCTCGATGACGCGGAGGCGCGTTTCAACTTCCTTAGTCGCTGGCCAACACTCAGCTCCGTACATCGCTACCGACCGGACCAGGGGTGTGCGTTTACCGGTTTACCGATTTACCGGTTTACCGGATTTACCGGCATTTTCGCGAAAAATTCTCTTACCGAAAATTTTCGGTAAATTCCAAAATTTACCGGAAAATTTAACGAGTTTTTTTTTCGTGCAAAATCATGTTCCTATCAATCGAATGGAATAGGAAACATACTACTACCCAATACCTCAGTTCAGAAGCGATTGCTTCTATCTTTTCCGATAACGTGCTATTACCGTTCGTGGTCCTCAACCCCATTAAAACATCCACAACCACATTATGAGGCGGAGATGATGCGCACTGGTGTTAAAAACGCGCTCCACTGCGATAGTACCCGCTGAGATTCAAGTTATCCAGCTTCCTGTCAAGCCTTTTCTTCTCGAACTTTCACATCTGTCGTGTTTGTCGTCATTCAGTAAGCATCAGCAGTATAAGAGCATCAGAGTATAAGAGTAGGAGCCATTGGACACAGGCGCTAACCCGTTGAAATACTGGACGAATCCGGTCACCAAATCTGTATTTCCTCACTTGGCTCAAATAATTTCAAGGTACTTTTGTGCTCCTCCGGGAACGGTGGAAACCGAAAGAGTCTTCTCCGCCGCCGGTCAAATTTTGAATGAGTTCCGCAAGGCACTCACACCTGAAAATTTTGCAGGTCTTATTTTTCTCAAATTTAACATTCCGCTGATCGGCTTTGACCGCTAGGTGATATGTGCGTTTGAAAATGTTTTGTTGTTTCTAAAGTTTCGCTTATTCTGATCATTAAGGTGACCTCCGCTTCCTATGTTGTTCTTGGAAGTTTTTATTGTGAGAGTTTGTTGTTGGATTTTGTATGTTGCAGTATGCTTTTATGGTGCTGTTTGTTTTAGAATGACATATGCATGATACAATGAAGATAACATGATTTTTCTGAACGCGACGATGTTTTGGTGAAAAGTTTTTCGCTTTTTTTACTTTCCACTGCTTAAAACTAGTTGCTATTTTGTTTAATATTAAATTTTAAAAAATTTAACGAATTTACCGAATTTACCGGAATTTACCGGCGAATTTCCGCGGTAAAAATTTGCGGTAAAAAATTTACCGGCCGCAAGTCGGCGCACACCCCTGGACCGGACGACGGCTCTGTATATCTTCGACTTCAAGCGCTCTGGTGACTTCTTGTCGAAGAGCACGCCAGTCAACGAGCGCCACTTGGACCAAGCTGCACTCACGCGTGAATTCACTTCGACCATCAGTTTGATGCTATTGCTGATCCCAAATACTTAAAGACCGCAGTGTGTGGAAGACATTTTATGTGTTCAAGTGAGTTCAAAGAGAGACATGCAGTGCCCTACTTTCCTGACTCTCTATAAAACCGTCACGGGTAGGCTGTGCATAGGTGTGAGAGTGAGTTTGGTGAGATCAGGATCGCCGATTCCGCCCGAACTTTGCCTCTTTGGGGTGTTGATCACTCATCCGTTTACTATCTTGTGCGTTACTGCACACTGCAAATTTTGACCTACAACCCCTTTCCGTCGGCGATCGCTCCAGCAAAGCATATCATATTTCTATGCATTTGCTGAAATCTTGTTGTAGATGGGAATAAAGGTTAGACCGAAGATATACCATAGCACGCAAAAGAGGGGACATCTGTGCAAACCAGCCCACGACCTATATCTCCCGTGATCCCGTGATGAGGAAACCATACCACTAGACCATTCCAATCGACGGCGCTGTAAGGGTAAACTGCGATGGGTAACAGCTCAATAAGCGTTCACGCAGCCAGCGAACAATAGTCTCTATAAACTTTAATAGATCAGAACAAAGTGGCAACTTCGGTCTAGACAGTTGTAGTACGGATCCCCGGCCCTATCCAGCAGCCTAGGTCTCCAAGCTCCATGGAAAGTTAAAGCCCTTCTCTCCGTGGAATCTCAGATTGCTGAAATTGTTTCCGCGAAGGAAATACGCCTTGGAAACTGCAGTGCTGTCATCACGACCACTTCTGCAGGTGTCGTTGGTTATTGTTTCTCTGTCCATTCGTGAGGCACTTCCGACAGTGTTGACCTTGCCAATAGCATGGAGGTGCCGGACAACTCGTGCTCGAGGGATACAGTGCTGGGCCGACAACCCTCAAGTTCTCGCTGATGAAGTTGTTTCGACTGTTTCACGAATCACTTCAGAATCCACTGCTGTCCCAGGTTGACCTGAACGTTGACTATTTTCTTTGCCACGAACGTTTTTACACAGCCGAAATTTTCGGAGCCTAAGCTAGGCAGCACGATTCCGATCCACATTCTCTCCTTCAACTTCGTATACATTCGCTCCTGCAGCAGTAGCGTTGAAACTTTGTCGCCAATAATGTCGCAAAAAATGCGAATTTCAGACGTTTCCATGATTCTTCTAAAAGATAAAAAGACTAACTAAATGCAACGCTAAAAGTCAAAAATGTTTACAAAAAATACAACGAAGCAATCTAAGAGCTTTAAAGACATTTTGTTCAAGATGTTTTTTTTTTATTAGATAACGGTCAGGAAAAGTAGCTCGAAAAATAGAAAGAAGTTTTTGCTGATTCCAATAAACCAAAGCATTTTTGATAACGAGCATTTTCAATAAGGGTAGCAAAAGACTACGGTAAAAATCCGATCGTGAGTTGAATCTGACTTGAGGTACAAAATCCATTTTTTCTCAGGTTCGTTGATGTGAGGGCAGGGTTTTCCAACGTAATCTCTGCTTGAAAATGGTTTATGAGGAAGGTTGTTTCGCTAACATTCACTTCACATTCTTAATGTCTTCCTTGGTCCGACGTTTTTCGTTAAAAGGATACACTTCAGATCCAGCAACAGAACGACCATGTGTGTCCACATCCGTCGAACAGACTTCGTGGATCTTCACACAGAATCCGACATGGGTGAAACTGTGCGGGCTGCTATGCAAATTTCTGAAACAACGGTCAGGGATTCATGTAGTGATTCGGTGTCTGAACTCATTTTTTTATTCAATTGCTTCAACATGTGAACACACATGCCAACAAGGGAGCGACACCAGAACCCAGTGCCACTCTGAGATGAGATACATATTGGACCTATCGGGGTGTGGGCTGAACTCCGGGCGTTAAATTTTTAACAAAAAAATTTCGTTAAATTCCCGGAAAATTGTTAAATTTCGTTAAAAATTTCGTGGTCTGTGCACTATTGTTAGGGACGAAAAAATCTGTGAAAGCATTAAGAAGGCAATATTTCAGCTATCGTTGAAATGAAAATCGCGTCGAGTGCAGGGAGTGATTTCTTCTTGCAATGCACTAAAAATTGCTGCTTCCTCACACTTTTAAATAAACAACGATTTTCATTGGAAGATAAAAATTCCATGATGTATCTCTGCATACTCCTTTTTGTGACAGGTGGACCATAAGTTTTCAAAAAATGTACTGCTCGTCACAGCAATTTTTTTGAATAGAAGATTTGTTTTAACCTTCTGTCTGATTAAATCTGGGTGACACCCACTTCGTTTTCGAAGTTGTTCAATTTGGCGTAAAAACTGCACATTTCGATGTCGCTCCGCTCCTCTCCAGTCTTCGCATGCAGTGGGCGAGCTGCCAACAGTGCAAAAACGATGCTGAACACCTATGCGATCTTTGGGAGAAATCGGTGGTCGCGATACCACCATCCTTATCCACACATACCTACCGTTAAGTACCGCAAACGACCGAAACTACAAAAACGGTTATCTCAATCGCGACTAGCATCCAGACAACCCGATAGGTCGATGTTTTTTCGACACCTGGGGCCGAATTCATCAACGACTTACGTCACTTTAACGGAGAATTGTAAGCTTATCAAGCGATATGGTGAGCGATAAGCCGCGTTAAAGCTCAGATAATATACTAAAGTTACGTAAGTCGTTGATGAATTCGGCCCCAGGAGTCGTTAAATTACAACATGCCATCGAGTCTGATCTACTTATAACGACGTTTTTCACATGGACAGTGCTATTCGCTTGATCGTATCGGGTCCTTTTCCATGAGCCTTTATCGAAGTGCACAGATGTCGGATTCCTCGGAAATCAAACTACAAGCTGACGGTTCCCGCCATACCGTTTCCGAACTCACTGTCCGATGATGAGGGCGTGGACGAAGGATGGCCGGACGAGGCAACCGGATTTCGTAGGAGTCGACGAGATGGATGAAGGAGCACGATGAAAACCTTCGCCTCGACGTTGAGGGAACCCTCTTTCCAGGGAAGAGTGTTTCGTCTCTGAAAACCGCCTCCGGAAGAGCGTGTGAGTCGGCATTTGAGGAGGCTGGCCTGGTAGTGTAGGCGCAAAACATGCAGCCGTCTCCTTGGCGTGTCGTGCAAGTGTAGTCTTGCTCGAGAATTAACGACGTTCTATACAAGTTGAGATTTCCCCTCCTCTCATCAGTTGTCATACTGTTCGACGTGAGCGAAGGTAGAGCTTAGCATGCAGGTAATGAGGCTGATGGTGTGCTGCAGTGGCAAAAATGAACCCATACAAACAGCCGAGCCAGGGATGTGTTCGGGATGTGAACCACGCTTCGATGGGCTCCTTCACAGCTTGAGAAATCCACCGGAGTTTGAAGACCTCCACTGTACATCCCACCATCAGTTCGACACCCATTGCCACTCACACGCCACGATGAGGTGTTGAATCATATGATTACTCACTGAATAAAGACAAGTGGAAGCGCAAAATACCAATATGCAGGAGGCACGAAGAACGTGACTTGCAACAGCTCGACCTCACAACAAACGGGGAGTTTCTGTGAGGTCGAGCCGAAGGTTTCCGCCGTTTTCGAGTTCCATTTTCTTATTTTTTATGACTATTTGAGACAAGGTGAAATTTTTACATTTGCTGCTTTGTACCGCTGCAAAAAATGCACCGGTAACAATTTTCTTGACGTAAGCAATTGGACAGTTAGAGCTCGTGAATTGTCGGAATACGTTTGTTGCTCTCATACACGGTGGGGTTCCCTATGAAGGCTTTCAAGGGAATTCAAAAAAAACTATGTTGAAGCGACATTATTGTAGACTAAATGGAGAAAATGCAGAGTCTCTATTCAAAACATGCTCTATTCGCATGGACGAATCAGATGAAGGATCTAGTGCATGGGAAATCTTTACTTACCACAGCATAAAACATCTTTGTCTGCATTTTGTTTTAGATTCTTAGCACTCTGCTCTAATCTACTAGTCTCTTTCCTGCATTCTGTTGTGAACTATGAAGCAAAAGGACATGAAATGATAAAAATCATTTTAAAGTGAAGAGGAAGCTTTGGGACGCCTCATGGCTATTTATTCTCGATTTTTTATCAACCATTTTTTGATAATGGGCGTGGATTACTCTTTGTGGTTTATAATAATTTTTTGAAGTAGAGTTTTTAATTTCTTTCCTTTCAAAGGATGTAACTTCATTGGCATCAAATCGACGTCAGGTCGTAGGGTGCAATCTTTTTTCGTTTCTGGCGCAAGCAGGCGGTTCCTCAAGACGCTTCAGACTCCTGTGTATAACTGTGGAGAAATCGCTTGGGAACTGTTTCTATTAGGTTGTAACGAATTAAATGGCACTGGCTCGCGCCATTTTTTGGCGCGTCTTTACGCGTTTGATCAAGAACAAACCGCAACATGTGGCATATCATTTAGAAGCGCAAACTTTGCTCTACCGGAGAGTACCAAATTTTCTATGTAAAAGTGGGAAAAATATAGAGTTTTATTGACGAAGCGGACGAGAAGATCAACGCCGCATTCGGTCAAGGATGTTCCACAATTCGGACGGCGTATCGTTGGTATCAGAAGTTCCGGAATTGAGATGAGAGCTTGGAAGAACATGAAGGTCGTGGGAGGCATAGTGATGTTGATGGGGACAAGCTGAGAGATGTGGTAGAGGAGGATCCACACAAAGGTACCAGGGAGATAGCGAAGGTTCTTGGCGTCAGTCACAACACAGCTGCCCGGTATCTGAAGGAAATTGGAAAGACCAAAAAGCTGGAAAGATGGGTGCCTCACGAGCTGTCTGAGGAGCAAAGAAGCCGACGATATGAGATCTCGTCCGCACTGCTTCTACGGAACGAAACGGACCCATTCCTTGATCGCATCGTAACCTGTGACGAGAAATGGATAATGTACGACAACAGGCGACGATCGGCACAGTGGGTGGACAGCCATGAGAGCCCCAAGGTTTTTGCGAAGCCGGAATTGCACCAAAAGAAAGTAATGGTGACAGTATGGTGGTGTTCGCTGGGAATTATTCACCACAGCTTCCTCCCTCCCGGTGAATCCATCACGGCAGAGAAGTACTGCATTGAAATTGAAGAAATGATGAAAAAGGTGAAGGATATCCGGCCGGCCTTGGTAAACCGAAGGCGAGTTCTCCTTCTGCACGACAATGCTCGCCCCCATGTAGCACGAATGACGTTGCAGGAACTGAATGAGCTGAGCATTGAAACTCTACCACATCCTCCGTTTTCTCCCGACCTCTCCCCAACAGACTACCATTTCTTCAAGCATCTTGGCAACTTCTTGGTAGGGAAAATATTCAAATACCAACAGGATGCCGAAAGTGCCTTCGAAGATTTCGTCAATTCCAGAACTTCTGATTTTTATGCTATTGGGATAAAAAAGCTCGTGTCACGTTGGCAAAGATGTGTAGAATCAGAAGTTTTTTATTTCGATTAATAAACTTGCCTACAAGCCGAGATATTAACTGTTTAAATTTACAGTGGTTCAGTGCCATTTATTTCGTTACAACCTAATACTTAGGCCTCAGAACGATCGTCAATTTTGAACAAGGCGTTCGGTCATTGCAAGGTCTTTTATCTCTAGCTCGAAATGTCCCGTGTCAGTCCTTTACTGCTGAGCCTCTGGACAGATTTCTCCTCTCGAAGCGCCAACATTTAAATTTAGTTCGGTCTTGTGCTTTTCAACGTTAAGGTCGTATAGCTGTGTGATACGAAAATCGCAGTTTTAAGCTTTCTCAAAATGGGTTAAGCTCTTTAATTTTCGAACGTACGTTATATATTCTATATTCCTGTGAAATAACACGTTTTCTCTACGTAATGCTACAGAAGCCTTCTATCAATTCGTACGCTGTAGACCCACACAAAAATTCCCAGCAATAAAACGGCGGAAACTTCCGGTGCTAGCCAATAGCTCATCTTGAGAATGAGTTTCGCTTGGGAAGCTTATTTCATATTTTAATTTACATACTTGCGTCTAGATGGACGAGGTGTGTAAAAATTTTAAACCTTTATTAAGAGAAGTTTTTGCTGCGTAACGTGAGCAGCAGCGTGTTCATAGACACCGCGGTCGGAGTAGGTGCCAACGGCCACATCGGATCGATGCACTCGGATCGGATTCGGAAATCGAAGCTCTTTGAATTTTTTGATACACACATATATATACATATATATATACCTACATTTATGTACAAGGAAACCAGTACCTCGATCGCTTCAGGGGCTGTCTGAGTTTCTCATATTTGGAGACGACCTCAATTTTATGAAATCTTTCCGACAGGAGATCAAAAAGCTAAGGAAGCAGGTAGTTCTTCGAGATACCAGCTGAGTGAACTCTTTTCGATCAATTGTTTCAGAAGGTTTACGTTTCCACCTTCCCGGAGATCGTCGACTTCTATTTGTCGTCTCAGCTGTGTGACGCGTTCCTCATCACAGCAGCCCCATCAACCTTCGGATGGTGGCTCGCATTTTTTGCTCGAAATCAGACAGCTGTCTACTATTTGCAGGACCGAAGGCCGAGCTCTACAATTCCTCAGCGGTACAATGAATTCTTTCTGTAAGTTTTGGAGTACTTCACCAGCTGCGAAATGTTTGTTGCAAATACGTGAAGATGCTTTTAATACTCACAAAGAAGAGGGTATGACGTGTATGCCTGAACAACAGAAGCGAACCATATAGGAAAATTCACCCCTTCTGTCAATGTAAAAGTGCGATAAATTTTTAACTTTTTCAATTAATTGATTTCATTGCCGAGTAAGGGACCTCAAGCTTTACCATAGAATCGTGTCTGCAGCGCCTGGCGCGGCGGTACTACATGGCATGAGTTGGAATTGATACGAAGTGTAAACTGTGAGAGTCCTTCCTAGTTAGTTCCTTTGTCTCATTTACGGGACGTTTAAGATCTACTTCCTGGGGATGGTGTCGTTCTTTTCCGTTTTCATCGCTCGACTAATGGAGGTGTTTCCCTTCTACAGGGTGTCCGCCGCTCTGCGAGCTATCAAATACGAGTTTGGCACCAGTTCTTTATAACCTATACTTTTTCACTATAGGGCTGTGGACAATGCTTTGACATACTGGTGTACGACCCTTCAGCCGCAATGGTAGACGGACAGAGAGAAGCAAAAAGTCGTCGACACTGTCGTATATAGGACACTGGATGTCGAAGACAAAATCCGTTCAGAATTTGTCTTAGCGGGAGGGTTAGGTGTTATTCAAAGTGCACATCCGAAATTTTTAGGTCCGTTTTTAGTTAAGTGAAATATGATATGTGGGTTACGAAGCGTACAGTACTGGACGCGTCTTCTGAATAGACGCCGCAAAAACCGCGATTTTGCGCTTTTTGCGTCTTTTTGATAGAACTCGCCTAAAGGCCATCCACTTGCAAAAACAAGGGCATATGTGAGCTCAGGAGCTCGAGCTTTATCGTTTGATATGCATATTTAATTCCGAGCCGTGAAAATGACCGAAATTGAAAACTTGCGCTCCATTGCGAAGAGCGGTCGCGGACGAGCTGTCGGTCGAAAACCGTTGCATGCTCACAATCCCTCTCATTTCAGGTTTTTTGAGAAGCGGTTGGTACCGTTCGATTCGTCGCGGTCTACACAATCGTGTACAAAACTTTACCAGAGCCCCGCATTTTCGCAGTGGGTGGCCAAAACGAATGACTGGAGCAGGCTATTTGCGATTGGAGCAGCTTATTTCCCAGAAGTTGCATGTTTTCGGAGTCTCTCAAGCATGGCGTACGTCGCCAGCGCTCTATCATGCATGAATCGTGTGAGGGTGCGCCATGCACAATGTATATAGGATCGAATATACCAATCGAGAGGTTGCGACAACTTGTGGAGTGAGCGTTTGAGAAGTTTTATCAGAATTTCAAAACCGCCCTACTCAGGAATTACTGTACTCTGTCCCGGCAAGACTTATGAGGGCGCTATACACAACGTATATAGGATCGAACCTATCAATCGAGTGGGCGTGGCCGCTCCCAAGATGCACCCGCGGGTGTGTTCTGAGCGCAATAACTCTGACAAGTTCGAATGGTTCCGGCTGCAACTTGTGGATTTTGTAAGCAGTTGAAGGTTCAAAAGGCGCGCTAAAACACACTGACATAGCTTATAATTGGACAAAGTCACAGCGGTGCGAAAATGCAGGTTAGACTTGTGTGACACGATTTTTTCCGAGTTCAGTCGACTACTGTGGGAAGACAAGGAGAGCTAATGACATGCAAATGCGTGGACGAGCACGACACTGCAAGAACTTTCAACGACGTGCTCACTGCTCTGCAGCTGCCTAAACTGCCGTAGCCCCATCTGCAAATTTAATGCGGTTCTTCTTTCTCGCCCATATTTGAGTTCTCGACACTCCCAATGGTACCGTTCTTTTCAGCTCGAAAAGCTTTATCGAATGGTTCCAATCTCAACGGATTCTGGAGGTATCGATTTTTTGATGATTTCGCATCGAAGGCGAGGGCGTTTTAAGCCGCGGCTGAGGACGGTGACGTCATCGAAAATCGATATTTTCTAACCGGGCCAAGTTTGATACCGTTCGATAGAGTTTTTCGTGGTGAGTTGTAAGATGTTACTGCGAGCAGCAAGAACTGTAATCTGGGCAAGTAAGAGTGCGGAGAACATTGACATTGTTACGCAAAATTAGACCCGTGGACGTGTTCTGAGCGAGATAAGCGATCCGCGACCGTTGAGCTTTACCATACAGGCATTCTGCGAAGGACATTGCATTCAGAAATACCATACATTGTCAGAGGCAAAACGAACAGGAGTGAAACACGGCAGAAGCTGCTTCGACGTGCCTCTGATGAACACCACCTATCATTCGCCTTCTCTGATGATAACAATTTTGTGGTCAAGTAATCCCAGAATCGTCAAGGCGATACAAGCATTGAACATCCTCTTAACAGGGTCAATGAGAGTGGTTGACTTGACGCCAGGAAGTCTCACTCAGTTAATGCTATGCTTTGTGCCCTCATAACAAGCAACGCGTGGACACCGCTAGATTTAGGAGTCGAGATGAATCATCAAAGAGAAGATTCCCCTACGAAAAAATTACTCTTCCAACAAGTCTCTTGGGAAGAGATGCCAACGACATCCGGCAGGACGGAACATTTGTACATAAAGCAAGTGTTGTTCAGGAGCATGTCGAAACCTGGTCATTGGGTTAAACTGGTAAGCATGAAACATTTCATTGGGGAGGTGTATTCGATTTTTGGTGAAAATTGACTACTCACCTCCCGAAGCAGGTTTGCTACGAATCCCTCTCTGCTTTTAACACTGTTTTATTTCGTACGCGATTTAATTTCTTCAGCATCTTTGATGTTTGAACCCCTTATTAAGTTGTCCGTTCCGGATGTGGCTTCGACACTGAAGTGAATCGTACGCAGGCTAGTTCACTGAACAAGATGTTTCGAGAGCAGAATAAAATTATTTAATGTTTTTAATATATTGCTCTACGTTTCATAATGAGGTTTTCTGGTAGCAGTCTTCCAATCAGCATTTTCTGGGATCGATTGTTGCAAATTTTCCTTTTTTCAGGGTGCACAGTTTTCTACTTGAAGAAGCAACATCAGCGTCTGAAATTGTACTCTGAAATTGTATTGTATAAAATTTTGAGTGTTAATTGCCAACGACAACATAATTGGTCTTCCTAGAATTTTCTTTGAAGTGCTTTTCGAATCGATGGCCGATATAATCTTTTCCCTTCTGAAGGAACCAACATCACAAAGTGAAATTGTACTTGATCCTGCATCATTTGCCGAAAGAAAGGCATACTAAAAATTGATTCCCTATTCGCATGGAAGCTGTCACTTTTAGAAGCTGTTTCCTAAAATAAAGAAATCGCATTTCTTCTGATTTTTTCTATTTTTCTTCTTTTTAGCTTTATGAATATTTCAGAGGTTCCGAAAAATCTCCAAGTTATGACACCTTACGTGCGGCAACTTCGTTCTCAGACTTCTCGCGAAAATAGTCTTCTACATTCCGAAGGAAAGGACGTTAGAGAGTGATTTGCAGAAATTTCAGAAAATTTTAATTCTTGAGCGCAAAAAATATATTGTGATTTCCTGAATCGAGCTGACTGAATCGACATCTGGTTGGTCTTGCACCGACGTCATTTGAGCGGCAAAATTGGACGTTCACAAAAATGACACTTCCCATCAAGAATCAGTTTTCGAAAGGGAGGTCTTCATACGGGGCAATTTACAGGGGGTGCGATTTCTGGTCGATTTTTGCTGAAAGTGCCGCAAACTGCACCCTGCCCCCTCCTGCCGCCCAGCATAAAGACCACCTTTTCGAAAAGTGATTCTTGTATGGTGAGGAAGCATTTTTCTTTTATTTTTCGAAAACTATCGTGATTTTCATAGCTCGAAGAACTTAGCGAGATGAGATCATTTTTGTGAACATGCAGTTTTGCAGCTCCAACGAATTCGAGGTCTATCCAACCTGCTCGACTCAGAAATTATGATTTTTTACTGTGACATAATTAATACTTTTTTTGCGTAAATTTCAAAGGAATGCTTTAGCTAATAAAAAATATTTTCATAAAAAACGAGAATTTTGGAAATGATCTCCCTAATTATATGGAATAGCGCTGAGATTGTTTTTTTTTTTTGTATGATACACAGGGGTTGAATTTCTGTAAGGCCCAGTTTCCTTCTCTGCTATTCTTCCTTCGGAAGCTGGCGATCGACGAAATAAGAGATCGCAGTTGCTGCATGTAAACTGGTATAGTTCGCGGTTTTAGGAATCTTTGCAAAATTCATAATGCATAGAAAACAAGAAGAAATGTGGATTCTAGGTTTTAAAAAGCACGTTATAAAAGTGAGGGCTTCTCTGTGATTAGGTGAACCGGTACGATTTTCTTTCGGCAAATAATGGAAGATCGAGACTCCTGACCATATAGAAGATCGATTCATAAGAACGTGATTTTATCACTGTGTGTCACTCGGGACTTGATATTTCTAGGGTAAAATTTCACTTTGCGATGTTGTTTCCCTCAGAAGGGAGAAAAAATTATTTCTTTGAGAAGTCCATAGTCCATCCTTCGGTTGCGACTCATCGTCATAGTTTCGACGATTTTTTTCTTGATTTTTTTAAAAAAAGAAAGCAATTATGTCGTCGTTAGTAATTATCACTTCAAATTTTATAAAACACAATTTCAGAGCACATTTTCAGACAAAGATGTTGCTCCTTCAGGTTGAAAAATGTCATATCAATGACATCCTGAAAAAATCTGTAGAAGTTGAACCGTGATGATTGGTTGTCTGCTCCCAGAAAATCTTTGTTTTGAAGCGTAGAACGATCAATATTCATAACCCTAAAACTTCTTATTCTGTTCTCAAAACATGTCTTGTTTTGTGGACTATTCTATTCGGTGTCGAAGCCACAGAAAGAATATCCTATTAAGGGGTAGGAAGTTTGCCTAAAAAGCTGAAAAATACGAATCAATCCTCTGCCAGAACCAAGAGACGGTATGTCAAACCTCAAGCCTGACTCAGGTGCTGCCTTACTGAGGGACGTTCAGAGCTCCATCGCTGCTCTACGCGAACAGATTCCACGACTTGACGACTTATCGAAACGATGAATCGACATGGGAGCTTATGTTTACGTCGCGTCTGTGGAGCATCCCCTACTCTTGGTGGTATCTTAGAGAGCCAGCCAAGTTCAAGTCGATTGCCACGGTGGCTCCATCTGAGGCGAGTTCAAGGGTCCGAGCTCAATCGCTGCATGGAACACTGAACACGCCAACCGATTGCGACTGCAAGGTGACGTGCGATGGTTGTGGCTTCAACCACAACCAGTGGCAGCGTCACCATGGGTAACTTCAAGTCGTGAAAGCCGTCCTCATCGCACGTCAAGCTGCCCATGGTCATGTACCTGTCTACAAGTCTACAATTCTCAACAAGCCTTTGTTCCCCTCCGTTCTCTGCCCGTCCACAGTCATCAACAAGCCGCACTCCAGCCGTCTACAGCAGTTCGTCTAGACGATCGTTTTTGTAGAGCCGGTACTTCAACATCAACCAGCTGTCACTCTTTCCACGAGTGTGGTGAGCACCGGTCGGGCTCCATCACTCTACATCCTCTCTTGACTTGATTTACTCCGTTCTGTAGGAGCGCTGTAGCTTACTTGCATTAGCTGTCCTCATCTACGGTAGGATGACCTACCTTTGTGGTGCACTCCGTGTATCTGGAAATCACATTTTTAGCGTCACTGTGCAGATTGGTGTTTACTGGAAGTGCAGCGGCATTTTCCGCAAAACCGGAGTTAAGTATGCTTATTTCTGAGAAAAATCAGCAGAAAAGGAGTACAGGTACTTGGTAGGGATTCATAGAAAAGGGCTATGATATTTGTTCTATAAGGAATTATCTTTGCTCCAGGTCCCGAGCTTGGTAGTCTTGACACAGGAGAGTTCATTAGGTTGCTCACCAGATGACCAGGATGGGCGCGGAAGACTTGGGTATGGCGGATTTCGAGAAGGAAATAGAGTGGTGGAGCTCGACCGGGGCTCACCACGTTCGTTCAGAGTGTGTGCGGTCTGACACCGTCCCAAATAGTCCAGCAGCCGCTCTTACTAAAGGGAGCGCACCTTGTATGGTGCGGAAGAAGTCATAGGCGAAGACAAGACTGGTCAATGATCAGCTTTGAAAATAGCCTTTGGAATGGAGGTATTGGGCTATTTAGCACAGGCGATCTTGCCACGACGGCGGCGCGCATTGGCTCAGATGTTTTGATGCGCTCTGTACATGCTATACATATGCTTGATTGACCCCTTCGAATAGGTATTTGAATGGTTTTCATTCGAATATTCAAAAAGTCGCGTTCATCGAATGTACTCGTATTCGAATATTCGAAAAATCGCGTTTTCGAATATATTCCATTTCGAATGCACGAAAATTTTCGTTATTCGAAACCATTCTAATATTCGAAATTTTTGCGAGAGCATAAGTATAGTACATGCCAACCCTAACCTGTGTGTGGAGAAGTGCACCATCCTACACAGAATATTAAATAAGTGTTTGAATGTTCAATAAAAGACGGTTTGTAGAAAGGTATTACGCATTTGTAGTAGGATTGACGTCCGTGAATTGTTTTGAGAAAATAGCTGGAGTAGACATCAGATATTAAGGGAACATTCTTTGACATTAAAACATTGAATGGTGGCGGTTCGCTTCATGTGATTCGTTTTGTAGGCTTCATACCTTTCCTTCTCAGACCAGCCGGACCTGGAAAGGTCCTTTCGCAGAGCGTAGTTCACTTCTGATCCTCGCGACTTCATGGTCAACATTACCGTTAAGGAAATTTTTAATTGCATTAACGCCTTGTAATGAGGTATATTTCAGGAACTCCTGGAGAATTTTCGATAGCGCACACGACGCTGCTCGTAATTTCATCACCACTACGGAAGTAAACTCATAAAGACTCTTCTCATTGTGAAGTGGTTTACATGTCTCAGCATAGGCTGCCTTATTTGTGTTTTTTTTGTTTGTGCATAGAAGAAAGTTTCACGATAAACAATTTTTTGTTCTTTAATGAAGTCCACGGACACTATTCTCGATGCATTGCGTAGTGTAGCGACTCCATCATCTGTGTGTTATAGGAGGGATTAGTCAGTTTACAAATGCCTAAAAAGGCTAATTATTAAGACCGGAATGGACAGGTATGATTTATAGAAATTTTGACCTAGTCTGCAGATCCGATTCTAATTTGCGGATTTTCCAGAAAGGTTAGCATGCGTTTCAAAAACGTTCATTAGCATAACGCGATAAAATCACAAAATACAATACAACGATTCGGACAGACACAGCCGGAAGCTTAGGCCACGATCACGAAGGACTTCCGAATGAGACAGCCAAAGATCTCCCACCAACCCTAATTCACCACGAAGGTTCGCTAAGATGTTTGCGCACTAAGCATCACCACGAAGAAAAGAAGGAAGGAATTAGCCATCGCTCAGCCCCGGAGCCGCTACAGAAAACTGGCTACTTCTCTCAAACTTCCCGCAGTTTCCTTGTTCGCACCTATATTCCCCGCTCGATCTTTTCTGTGGCCCACTGTCCACCTACATGCCTCTACCGCACCGCCTGTATCACTCATAGAGATAGGCGGTCAAATACCTTCTTGCGTCCTCCTCTTTAGCGGAGGTCTTCCGTGGGCGCTTGATCTCTTTATCTACCTAGCCTCTTTGCCATACAAATTAAACGAAGTCTGTCCAAGATACTCCAGTTAGTAAATTAAATTCAAGCACATTGCCGACGGTACTGGCTACGAATTGGTGAAGTCGCTACAAGTGGCTCACACATGTATAGTAAGCCTGATAACTGGAGCGTGTTCCAAAGAGGAAACCATCTAGGTTGAAAATGGACCGTACAGCTCGGCAGGTCCCTCGAAAGATGTGAATGAGGCACTTAAGCTGGGTCAGCTCTAGAAAGTGCGCTGAATGATCTAGTAGTGTTCGATATGTCTTTTATACGGCCTCATGGACGCATACATTATCGCCCTGACTTCAGCAGGCAAGGCAGCACATACATTAGTGTATCCTGTGAATGTCAGTGGTGACATGACAAAAGCGTTTGGTTGCTGGAGTTTGTTATGCGTTGAAGGGGGATTCTGAATCGTTAGCATTTGACGCGACGTCAAGAATCTTTACGATTGGCTTCAGATAGCAGTTGGTATGTGTACGGGCCCCAGCGAACGCCAAGAATCTTTACGATTGGCTTCAGATATAGCCACGTCAAACGGCTATAGAGTTTCAAGTGGCCATAGAAGATTTCAAGCTAAAGGGCAGGATACACTCCTGCCGCTTGACTCAACTCCAATGATGAAGAATAGGCTAAAGACGCGGAGTACGTGTCCCTGCAAAGGGGCGGCGACGCGCTTATGGCACACTTCGCTCAAGCGTCAGCTTCACGGAATGAGATCGGCCATTCCGTGAAGCTGACGCTATCGCTCCTGAGCAAGAGATAAGATAAATAAAATAGGAAAGCCCTTTCCTCAGCCAAACCAGCTAACCGGTCGGCTGAGCGATGGTTGGCAGTGGTCCAGTGCCGACACCAGAGAAGGAAAGAACGACCGCCCCTCGCCGTAAACATGTCCTGAGCCTGAGAGCGACGCCCCACCCCGTTTTTGACGCACTAAAGCCGCTGCCGAGTGTGCCCAATCCTTAAGTCCCATGACAGATCTCGAGTAGACAAGATGCCTCTCGTCCTACCGTCCATCTCCGATAGAGTCACTGCTGAACTTCAAAGAGTTATTGCAAGGGCACAACTCAGCACGACGTCGTTTGAGTGAACATTCCTAACGACAACATTAAGCGGCAGTTAGTTCGGAATAGACTCTACGATCAGCAGTGTCTTTCTGGAAATTGTGTTATTTGCCCAAGTGGAAGATTAGACGACTGTTCAAAGATTGGAGCAATTTATCAGATCGACTGCTTGGCATGTAACGCCAAATACATCGGAGAAACGGGAAGGTCTCTCGCAGTACGTGTGAGGAAACATCTATCAAGTAAACGACGTGGATTGCTAACCAGCCCACTTGGAAAGCATAGGATTGATGCGCATAACGGGAATGACATTGAGGTGAAATGTACCATTTTGGCCTTGTAGGGGACATTTCGCCAAGGAGAGCGTTAAAGGCATTCTGGATTTTTACAAGAAATCCGGTAATGAACAACTGAAATGAGTGTCTTTCCGCTACGAGTGACTTTCTGCCGTTTGTGTCTCATTGTGAACTATAGAAGAACCGGTCGGCGACAGCTATGTGCAGTATGCCCCATTCGTCCCTACTGGCTAACTGACGTGGGCGGCCCTTGCGGTGGATCCAATTGGTGAGTTCGTTTCTCCCACTTGGTCCCTCGTTTGTGCTCGTGGGGAAAGTCCGAAATGCTAGGGTGGTCAAGGCGCTTGGTGGGGTAGAGCGCAAATGAAAACTTATGCACCATATTCAGGCCTCTGAAGACGACGAGAAGTCGAAACGCCCTGCTGAATAAAAATCCACCTAGAACCTCGTATTGGCCCAAAAAGCGTAACTGATTAGCATTTGAGTCATTTAGTCATTGCTGGAACTGAAATGCGCATATGAAACAACAAAAAAAATTGTGTCGCTCAAAGCAATCATGTCTAGCTTTAAATAATTAACACTAACAGAATTTCAAGAACCTTGGAGAACTGTGAGCAACAGCTGGATAATGGAACTGTCTTTTACAGCCATTCAGAAAACCCTTTGAGCGTACTAACCTATAAAGGATAAAAAGGATAAAGGACGGCGTTAATCAATCCCTTCTGGGATGCGCCAGCGCATTCTACTTCTACGGGATGTCGTGGAGGCGGCATGAATGCGTATTTGGCCATACAATGACTTGCGGTGGCCAACCGATGAACAAGTCAGCGCTCTATCCTTCCCAGACAAGTCTGGTACCAATTCACCGACCCCGGAGGGATGGAAGGCTTGGTTGGCCTGGGCGGGAAATCCGAACCAGGAACCTGGTATCGGGTGCACGCGGCAGTCGCGCCTCCTCCGACTGCGCTACACGCGCCCTACTAACCTATACTAACCAAATATCCATGACTCCTCGTCCTGATTCTCTTTCCCTGGTGCTTTTATGAATCGCTGTTTTTAAGAAGATAGCTCACTGGCCTTGTTTGTGGTACTGCACCGACAAAATACAGTGTACGGCAGTACATTGCAACAGATGCTCTTCCCTTCAGTTGTTGTGCAGCAATAACGTGGATGAAGCTTAGTATAATTATCTTTCCACACCTAGCTCGAGTCGCACGCTATCAGCTTGTCGATCGCCTTCTACTTGAAGAATTTCCTAGAAGCTATAGCACAGGTAAAACAAGTGGTTTTTGAGTTCATCTGCTAGCATCGCTTCAGTAATGCCAGCTGCCTTCATCGAGCTCCTCAGTTCCTTATTGCTAATCCCGAGACGGACCGGGAGAAACCATCGACGTTTTCAAGACAGATTTTCTAAAAAGCCCTGCCGTAAACTAAACAAACTAATCAAAGCAATTAGACTTTTACTGAATTTAGCTACAATCGATTCAGCTAAGAGGAGTACGAAATCAGGCTGTTCTCTGCTGCAGTTTGAGATGCGGAGTCATGAAGATGTTGACATCGGCTGCTTGGACGCATTAATGAGACATCTCTCTTCCATACTGGTAAAACTGTGGCGGTTTCAGTATTTCCTGTTATAGGTTCCTCTGTTCTTAGGTATACGAACCAAGCACATTTTTTTCTGCAGCTGAAGTAAGGAGAAAATTCATTAAGTTATTTATTAGTTTACAGTTTAGTACGCATACTGTGCATTTCCGAATGCCTTTGCACTTAAGAATGTGGTGGAGGGGTAGTTAAGAGCATGGGGAATTTAACAGGGGGTATTAAGAGCAGTGCATGTTTCGTTTGAATGTTGTGTGTATATTGACGCGAACAACACGGTGCAGCAGCGGTGTCACTTCTGCGGCTGGGCGGCGATTCGTTGCAGCTCCTCGGGAGTCAAGTCAGGGCACGCCTCGTGTCCGGCGTCGTCGCCGCCGCCGACAGGTTCGCCCGCCTTCGACTGGTGCTGAAAAGCAGGCCGCTACGAGAATTGCTGTGGTCTCCACTACAATTATGAAAGTGGACTGACGAAAAGTTGGAGACAGACTGCTGTACGACAGTTCTGACACAACGTAAGAAAAAGGATCCTGGTACAAATTGAAGAGATGAGGCTTTCGAATCTTTTTCGAACGGACGAATGACAAAATCGATTTTTAAAATTTCGAATTAATGAACGAGGCCACAAATTTCCAAGGGGCTACCGAACAAGCCATTTTTAAAAGCTGGCTTCGAACGAGCAGTTATGATACTTCCATCTCCCATCTTTCTTGATATCAGTTAAATTTGTTAGCTGTCGTCAACCGTGTGATTGATTCTTGACCTGACGTGAGCGTTGGAGGTGAGAGCGCACGTGTTGGTCTATACGCGGTCTTCATGAGATGTAGAAAAATATCCACATATTATCATTGTAGGAGGTTACCGTTACATATAACCCCAATCTCCTCCTGCTAGATGTAATTTAATACATCTATTCTCCGTTGTCGCGATCCCGATGAACCGCGATATATCTCCGTCCACATGCCAATGCCTCCGTCACAGCTTGAACGACAGGACATATATGGTCCCACGATGGCAGGCTGAATGGTCGCGCAATAGCGCAAGACCACCGGGCTAGACCGCCGTCACAGCATGTGACGTGCCTGCGGACCCACCTTGAGAGCTAAAAAGGTAAAAATGGAAAAGATAAAGGAAGGGAAAATAAGAAAAAGAAGGAAAATAATCAGCCTAAGAAATCTATATGTAATTGTAGTCTCATAAAGTAGTTCTATCTAAATCAATTGTTGTTGTAGTAATCCTACTATATATAAAAGAGTAAGCGGTTGTGTCTGTCTTCCGTCTGCCCTTCCGTTTGTCCTTCCGTCTGTCCGTCCGTCTGTCTATCCGTCTGTCCGTCCGTCTGTCCATCTGGCCTTTTGTAAAGTCGAGTAGTAGGCATCCGGGTTCAGGCGAGGTGTCACCTACGTCGTGTTGAGAGGGGTCAGAAGACGTGTCGCCGATGTCACGCAAAGGGCATCTGAGTTCCGAACATGTGTCATCGACGTCGTGAAAGCGAGCTTTCGAGTTCAGAAGAGGTGTAACCGACGTTGTTCAACAGGCGTCTGGGTTTAGAAGGCATGTTACCAATGCCGCGCAAAGGACGTCCGGGTTGAGAAAAGGCGTCACCGACGTCGCGTCAGATTCCGGATTCATGGTTCACACGACGTGTCAACGATGTCGTGCAAAGCACGTCCAGCTTGAGAAGACATGTCACAGACGTCGTTTATCAGGTACCTGGGTTCAGAAGAGGTGCATCAATGTCGCGAAAGGCCTGTCCGGATTCAGACGACAGTTCACCGATGTCGTGCCAGGGGTTCCAGAGTCACACGACGTGTTTCCAGTGAAGGTGGGACCAGTAATGGGGACCAGTGAAGGATGGGGGTCCAGTAAGGGGAACCGGTAGAAGGTTCACCAGTGAAGAGGGACCAGGTGAAGGGGGAGATGGGTCCAGTGAAGGGAGGGACCGGTGAAGGAGGGGGAAGAGGACCAGAGAAGGGGGACCGGAAAAGGGTTGACGAATAAAAGGGGGCCAGTGAGGGTGGGACCCGTAATGCGGATCGGTGAAGCATAGGGGGACCAGTGAAGAAGGGACCAGTAAAGGGACGTCCAGTGAAAAGGTGGGAGCAGTAGTAAGGTCTGACGAGGGGGAGGGGACCAGTGAGGGTGGGACCGGTGAAGGAGGAGGGAGGGGGTCCAGTGAAAGGGACCAATAAATGGGGTACCAGTGAATTACCAGTCAAGAGGAGACCAGTAAGGGAGCCAATAAAGGAAAGATCATTTAAGGGGGTTCACTAAAGGGCCCAGTAATAGAACCATTAAAGTTGGGACCAGTAGAGGGGACTAGTGAAGGGGATCAGTGAAAGGGACCAATAAGGGGACCAGCATTTTCTCTCAGTGTCGTCCAACGTGGCGTCAGAAGACGCGCTACAGGCGTCGTGCCACGTCCGTCGGGGTGCAAAAGATGTGTCGTACACGTCGTGACATATGCGTCCGGACTCGCCAAATGTGTCCAGATGTTATGCAACGTGCATCCGGATCCTGAAGACGTGCCACAGACGAGACTTTGCACAACAACCGTGAGATTCTCAAATGACTTTTTAAAGGTTTGGTGCAACAACGAGTGTGCACGTACTTGATTCTCACCTCCGTTTTCTGCCGGCACATGGGTAAGGGGGTATTTGGTGGAGTGGGTGGGGGGGGGGGACTAGAGAGAATGAGTAAAGGAATCGGAGGAATGTTATTCCCGTCGACTGTGAACTGCATCGAGCGGTCTACCAATACCAATTGATTTCGTTTGTGTTTCCGCAGAATAAGCACTTCGGATTAAGGCTCTCCTATCTGTTTCTCGCCATGTACGCCACGAGTACTGCAGAGAGTGAATCGCGTACGTGCGATTGAGGGTGGGTTGGCCCCATAGGAGCAGTTTTGAAGATTCTTCCTACCGTATCCCGCCATACTATTTTATATAGCAGAACCAGTTTTTTTTACTCTAATGAATGAGAAAAGGCTTCAAGAGGACAAGAAGACGGTTGGGGTGTTCAATTATCCGGGTTTTGAGGGCGAAGCCCCCAACCAGACGTTTGGCGGCCAATAGGCCGCTGAACGCCTGGTAGAAGAATAAATAAATAACTTAAAATCTTCTGTAAAACTACCAAAATCATGGAATCTTGATGCAGTTCCAAAATCCGTTGCGATCTACAATACAGTCAAAGCTGTGGTTGCTAAGTCGTTTTATTGTTAAATAATGACTAGAAAATCTCGAGTTCACTTCTCGCACTGTAGTTATATCGTCCAGAAGGCGAAAGTTGCATTAGAGAAAGAAAGCTACTCGTATGTGTCTCACGAGTTGCGCAATTTCAAGCGTGGAAATCTCATCCCTACGCTTTTAAGCTGACACTTCACGAAAAGGCATTGGGTAGAGGTATGTAGGTTCCAAAATACGGACGACTTTTCTGTACTCCAGCTTGCAGCAGTGGTTGGTGACCATGCCAGCATCCTTCCCTTGCCATGCAACTTCCAGCGACTGGATGAACTATTGCCTATTTATAGCGAGCGCATTTCATCCACAATAAAGATTGCGCACCCTTTTGCATCGTGGATAAAATTATGTTGCCCTAAAGACACCTGCAAATAGCTTGAAAGGTATGGTAAAAATTGAAACATTTTATTAACCTAACTGCAGCTTCGTGGATAGCTCGTGTAAAGGTGTTAAAGGTTCCAGTAAAATATAATTTAAAAACTCTTCACATGGTCACAAATTACCCAATTACAAATTACAGCCATTTTGAATCCTCAAAGCATTGCGTCTACACTTGAGAGATATACTAGAACCTCAGTCAGCAGTTAATGGCTAGGAAGCAGGCTGAAGAGTATTAATTTTCGATTAGATCTGAACACAATAAAATGGCGGGCGAGAGAACAATTAGATTTACATCTTGCTTGGGGCAGTAAGCGCAGGAATAACGAATAGTACATAAGCCAACCACTCGTTTTTTGTGCGAATGCACGTCTACATTGTGACAGTCGAGTTGTCCCCTTTTTTAAAATGTTAGCCTTAATTGGCTTTCAAGAATGCAGTTTTCATCAGGTACAAGCGCTCTACTGGGGACGGTCAGGAGGTCCGCCCGCCCCCTGCTGGGGGGCGTGCCATCTTCCTCTCATCCCCCTTGCTCACCCACCACCAACCCCCTGGGTTTCACCGAGAGTCTAACGGCTGCCTTACGAAATCTTTGACATGCAAAACAAAAGTTTCCGGTCTGCAGAACAGCGGTGTACCTCCTGAAGCCACACCCCAGCAGGGGGCGGGTGTACCTCCTGTCGCGCTGCCGTGCTCCACTGCCCTCTAAACTCATTGCTCTCCAAGCTGTTCTCAAATAAAACTGCAGGTGGTTATTAACCTTTTCGCACTTCGCACTCGGAAGTGGTATTGGTAAGTTCCTGTTCATAATCCGCGACGGGAGCTATGGGAGCGACCGAGCTGATCGTGGCAAGCCTATGAAATGTTTAATTTCAATCGAATACCCGGAACCAATGGGGAAATCGTTTTGAATGCTGTGCATGCTTTGCACGGGAGAGCAGCCGCTCCTGTCGCTCCCATCGTGGACTTGAATCATTAAATCATTCAGTTATGTAGACATGGAATATAAAGGTGATATTTTTGACCGTATTAACTTTAATAAAATATTCAACAGCAGCAAAGTCAAAGAAATAATCAGAAGTACCTCCACAAAAGAATTTATTCCTTTCAGAGTAGTGTATACCTATAAGCAACCTATATCTACTACTATTTTCCACTATAATCAATTTCTAAAAAACGCCAATCTTGAAAGTTATAAAGATCTACTCAATAGAGAATGCATATATAAAACAGAAAAAAGTAAATACAGCTCATTCATTGACACTACTCACTGTCATATTATCACAGGTAATCTAAACATTATAGAACACCAACACTTGAAAGAAATTATGATCAAAGGCACAAAATACAGACCAGTAATAGGTTACACCAGAGATATAGCATAACACATATAAATCCACTGTCGAAAAAGTTGTTAATCACATAAGTAGATTCCATGGAATTTCGACCGATCAAGTGAACCAATTGAACAGTTTCTTTGCAGTAGAATACAGAAACAAAATAAAACCATTGCTGAGTCATATCAACATTAGTAATAAAGTTTATATACCGTACCATACAATACGAAGACTACAAAAAGATTTTATATTTTGTCCATTGGATAAAGCAAGCAATAATTATGGTATTATTTGCAAAAAATTTTACATACTTAACCTAATGAAAGAAATGGGAATTACATAAGATAACGAAAATGATGTCTTTAACAACAGTAACACTAATAATACATACGTTAATTTGAACGTTTCTAATAAACTGCCCATAATAGAAAAGCATCAACAATTCCAAATAAGAAATAAATTAAGCGTAGATTTAAATGTAGATTTACCAATTATTTATTCACTGCCTAAACTTCATAAAGACCCTGTAAAATTTAGATTTATTACCGGGGCATATAATAGTAGTGTTAAGCCTTTGGCCCTAGAACTTTGTTGCATATTTACTTTTCTAAAAACACACTTTATTAATTACGCCAATAATGTAGCTAGTAATACAAGGTCTATTAAAACATATTGGGCTATCAAAAATTCTAACATAACACCAGAACTAGCAAGTATTGACGCAGGTAATGTTAAATTGTATTCAGCTGATTTTACAGTTATGTTCACCAGCATGCCTCATACTGTTATGTTAGAAAAAATGAAAAATCTTATTATACTTTGCTTCAAAAATTCTGGAAAAAATTTCATAGCATGTAATGGATATAAACTTTCTATACTGATAACTCAACTCAAAATAATAAATATAGGTATTATAATATAACGGATCTCTTATATTTAATAGATTACTTATTGAAAAATAGTTACTGCGTATTCGCCAGTATAATATTTAAACAAAATAAAGGAGTTTCTCAAGGAGAACTTCAGCCCTTTACTCGCTGACTTAACCATGTCTATGTTTGAATTTGAATACTCTAAGAATACAATTTTAAATAGAAACCAATTGTTTAAGCCATTTAGATATATGGACGACATACTTATAGTTCATAATTACAAAGAAAGCCACATTGATTACATACTTACTTTAGTTTATAAAAACACATTGGAATTTTAAAAAACACACGAAAGTGAATATAAATTTAACTATCTCGACATAAGTATTGAAATCGTAAACAATAAAATTGAAAACAACCTATACAACAAAACAGATTCTTTCGATTTTAAAGTAAATAGGTTTCCACACGTAGAATCACAGATTTCAATCAGAATTAAACATAATGTCATTTACACAGAAGCACTTAGAATAGCTACTGTCTGTTCAACATTTCAATATTTTTTGCACTAAGATAAGAGAACTTCATAGAATACTTACACATAATGGATATTGCACAGAACTTATTGCCGAAAATATAAGAAAGTGTCTGAATAAAAACAGACAAATACTATATAAGTACAGCATGTTAGACAACTATAATAAATCAATAAACTTTATAAAAACACTCAAATAGTTCGAAGCAGTTTTCCATCTCCTTCCACTGAACTTATAAATTTATTCTGAATAAACAAATAAATAAATAAATATCGTAATTGCGTTGAAAAAAGTAGTGATGTTCTAATAGAATCACTTGGAAGTAGCACCTCCATTCCCAGCTTGTGAAGAATGAAATGAATACCGTAATGATAACATATATCACAATATCTATCCTGATACCTTACAATAGAGCACAGTATGAATTACTTTATATAGAAAGAAGAAGGAGTGTTTAGTTTATTATTTTTCACTAACAGTCTTTAACAAAAAAAATGTTTTAAAATAGTTCAAAATTTAAACGAATTGTAATAAAATCTTTTCTAAAATTAAATATATGTACAATTCAATAAATGTCTTTGTTTTAACATTTTATATTAAAAAATTTAAAAAATAATGTCGTCAAAAAATTAGAATAAATAAATAAATAAATAGTAAAAAATATAAAAATTTAAAAAATACAAAATACAAAATTATTATATTACCAATGAATAAATAAATATTAAAATAAATTATAACACCTCTTTCTTCACTGATGAGCCACCGGGGAGGTGTTATAATTTACAAGGTTCGTCTGAAGGAAGGTGGCGAAACGAACCATAAAAGTTATTATCTTGGTTCTTCAAATTATTAAAATGTATTTGAATAAGCCCTAAATATTTTGGTGAATAATTGCATACAAGAGCCGAGAACAACTACAGAGTTGCGATTATTGAAAGCGTTCGCGCTGGGCGTTATCCAGCTCAAATAAATCGATTCTTAGGCTACACGAGATCGACCGCTGACGATGTTGCGGCTAGCTAGTATGCTTGTGAGGAGTCTGGGGAAGGTTCCACCAAGCAGGCGAGGAAAACCCATTCGTGAGAACGCGTGTAAACGAACTTCGGCAATCGTGGAAAAGGTTGAGGCACCGATCCTGGAAAACCCGGGACAGTCGCTGAGGAAATGGTTTGAGTGTCAACGAGCGAATACTGCATTGGATTGCAGAGGAAGAACTACAGTACAAGTCGTACATAGTAAGTGTGCGGCAGATGCTGTCTGAGGCTGCCAGAACCAAGCGGGTTGCCGCTTTCTTTTATGAGTTTCTAAAAAATGCGGTGGAACAAGCCAGACTCTTATGAAAAATGTTTACTGTTAACGCGAAAGTAACCATAGAAATTATGGCTTGCTCGTCTACGATTCCGAGGAGGTCCCTATTGTTGCTAAAGCAAAATCTACAGCAACTGTTCACGTCTGAGGTGTTGTGCCTAGTGAGTGTGATGTCAGCCAACACATTTCTTTTAGAAAGGACTAACTGTAAAGAAGTATATCTGTGAGCGTTGCAGACTGTAGTTAACCCGTAGATAGTGACTGTAGCCTTAGGGAGGATATGTCTTCAAGCAGGACGGCGCACACAGAAGCCATTTAGTTCTGAAGTGATTGTCCGATAACTTGGACAAGTTTTGGTCAAAGGAATTCTTATAATTCTTATCATTCGTCGTTATACGTCACCCTGTGCGGTCGCGTTTGCTGCCTCTCTCTCAAATATTCTCTATTTCCTTAGCTCATTGCCTTGCAAGGCTTTGTAAGCAGTGTCTAGCATTTCTCTTCGTTGCATTAGCTACGGTTAACTTTTCGGAGAAATTCTTCCTTCGGTTGCTAGCCTAGTGGATTTCCTTGATTCGCGTTTTCTGCATTGAGATATTGATTTCCCTTTTGGTTGATCGTAAATCAAATAGAGCAAACCTGCCATGGCTCGCGCAAAGCGAAGGGGGAATGCTGACAGTGCTACTCAGGCTTCTTCTGTTTTGGACAGCACCAATGTAGAACAGCCTGAAGCCCTGCAAGGCATGGACTTGAAAAGACTCTCTATTAGTTTGCTCCTCAAAAAATCTCTGAACGCATCTCCGACCAATTCACATTGCAAATGCTTAATGTGCTTGGAGAGAAAATTTCTGAGCAATTCTCTGAACATGCGGAGGCCGAAAAGCGAGGAAGGAGTATAGTCATCTCGGGAGTCGAGGAACCGGAGGAGAGCCTACCGCCATCTCAACGCAGGTCAGAACTCAGGAATAAAGTTTTAGGAATACTCGACGTATTGCAGATTGACTGTGAGCCTGCGGAGATGTACAGAATGGGAAGGGCAGATGCTTCAAAGCCGCGCTTAGTTAAGGTCGTCTTACCATGCCAGTTTTATTGGCGGAAGGCCTTAGCTAATGCACGGCTCCTTCGCAGTGCAGGATATAGCAACGTGTTCGTGCGAAGGAGCATGACCTTAGAGGAGAGAAGGCAAGACTATGAGCTGAGGCAGGTTGCTAAAGAGAGGAACAAAGGTAAGATAAGGAGAGAGTGGGTGGTTTATCGTGGGCAGCTTAAGCATGTTTCCGAGCTCAGCAACAGGGGCTCGGGAAACGCTTGAGGGCGCATGGTGATCCTCCAACTCTCACATGTTACTTACTAAATGCACGAAGCATAGTAAATAAGCTGTTTTATTTTCACCACTTCCTCTCGACTGTAAAGCCCGACCTGGTTTTTGTAACCGAAACACGGCTCAGGGGAAGGACAAAGGACAGCGAGATTCTTGCCAACTTGCCCTATACGGTATATCGAGCTGTCCGGTGCAGTGGCAGAGGTGGTGGAGTTTGCTGCGTCATCCGAAACACAATAAATGCAATTGTGTTACAGCATGGTTTCCCCATGAAAGCGGATGTCCTTTGCGTTGACATTTTTTTCCTGCAAAACGTCTCAGCCGAATCTTATACGATTTATTGCCGCCTACCGACCCCCTAACTCAACAAACTGTGAAGACGAGGATTTTGTTGATTTTCTTTCCTCATTGGTTGCGGTTAGAGACAAAACTATAATTCTAGGTGACCTTAACCTAGCAGTTGATTGGAGAAATTACATTGCTTTAAGCCATAATTCAGATAAGTTCGTCTCGTTCTTCCAGGAAGCGGGTTTCACACAATTTGTCACTGAGGCTACACATGGAAACAGCATTTTGGATGTAATTCTATCAACTTTCCCTATAGTTACCAACGTACATACCTTGCCACCTCTAGCCAGCTCTGACCACTGCATCGTACAGTTTGATTTACGTTTATCGGTCTTACCAAGTATTTCTATACCAACTCCTGACTTTCATGCCACTGATTTTGTCTCGCTTAGGCAAAGTCTTTCGGAAGTGAACTGGTTCAATGTATTCGACCACCATATGACAACAGATGATGTATATCAAAGATTCTGCCACGTCGTTTATAAAAACCTGGCTCATTTCGTTCCTTTCAAAAGTAGAAAATCATTCAGCCCACGCCTCCCCCGACACATTGTCAATTTACTGGCTCAAAAAGAGCGACTATTTCGAAGAACAGCAAATCTTTTAAATAGTACTTCCTACAAAAATGTTTGTGCCAATAGTGATTACCACCTGAAAAAAATTTGGGCTAATCGTGAGCGGAAGCTAGCCAGGAAAGCGTCGATGAATCAACTTCATCGATTGGTACGTAGTAAGCTCAAATCGACCGGAGCGCTTCCAGCCTTTACCGACATCAACGGTAAAATGTGCTCTTGCGACAAGATGAAAGCAGTCGCTTTAGGCAATTTTTTCGCTGGCGTTTTCTCTAATGACGGTTCCTCTGCAGCGCCAGGAAGTTTATATGTTGGCAGAGATGGTGCAGAAGCAGTGCGCGCCTTTACCAGCGTTTTCTTTCATCCTGACGACGTTTACAAAGTTCTTAGGAATTTGAAACCTTTTGCTACTGAACCGTCTGATGGAATTCCTCCTATTATTTTTAGGAAATGCGCCCGTGAGTTATCTAAACCTCTCGCGATGATCTTCAACATTCCCATGATGCTAGGAGAGATTCCGCGGGCATGGAAACACGCAATAGTGACAGCAATTCCAAAAGTTGAACCTCCTCAGTCTGTCTCTCAGTTTCGTCCTATCAGCATAACACCTACCCCAATTAAAGTTATGGAAAAAAATTATCAGAAAGAAATTTTCGACTTGGTTGGAAAGAGTTCATGCTATTCCACATGGGCAAAATGGTTTTGTTCCTGGGCTTTCAACAGCTACGAATCTTGCAGATAGCTTGTTTGATTGGAGGTTAGCTCTAAACCAAGGCAAAATGATAGATGTTGTTTACAAGACTTGTCTAAAGCCTTCAACAAAGTTTCTCACTCGAAATTGCTAGATAAACTGCTTTGCTTGGGTGTCAGTGGAAACCTTCTAAACTGGTTCGCTTCTTATTTGGAGATCAGACTTATGACTGATACGAGTATGTGCACTAGTGGAGTGCCTCAGGGTGGAGTATTGTCACCTCTTCTCTTCCTCTTGTACACAGCCGATGTTTTGATGTCATAACGAGGTCTGTTAATGTCAAGGTTCAAGCTTATGCTGATGACATCAAGTTATATGGTATTTACGGTCGAGAAGGATGTGATGAAACATGTTCGGCTTTAAACATTGCTTTGACGAGGATATGCCACTGGGCGTCGGAATTCAACTTGGCAGTTAATCCGGAAAAGTGTTCCGGATTAATTCACATAGGGAAAGGGCAAGCCGGTCGTTACACCATCGGTGGTGTGCCGTTAAGCAACTGTGAGACTGTGAACGACCTTGGTGTAATCGTAGACTCCAGGCTTGATTTTTCACACCACATTGAAAAAGCTACACAGAAAGCCTACGCTGCCCTCTACTCCATTTTTCGTAACGTGTGCAGTAACAACCCCAAGGTTCTCGTTAAATTGTACAAAGCATACGTCCTTCCTCATTTAGAGTACTGCTCTCAGATATGGAGCCCCATGACCAGAAAACACATAACTAAACTCGAAATGGTTCAGAAAACCTTCACTAGACTTGTTTATTTTCGACTGCATCAAGGAGTCTCTTGAAGGGGGGGGGATCTACCCAGTTACGATGAACGTCTGAAGCTGCTAGGATTAAGATCTTTGTTCAACAGAAGAATTATTTTTGATTTGACGTTTTGCTTTAAATTACTTCGTGGAGAGTTGAAACTCCGGGCCAGCAAGTACTGGATTGTTAGACCTTGTGGCTTAAGAGCTGGTCATTCAACCTTCACTACCCCCAGATTCAAACGAAGAATTACACGCAGTTATTTAATTGTCTTTTCTTTCGGGTGGCAAGATGGCTTAGACGTTTGCCGGTTGAGGTTTTGAACTCTGTAAATAGCCGTATTTTCAAGAAACGCTTGGAAAAAATCAACATTTTGCAGGTGTTAGGAATTTCCGATTCTCGATGATGCTTCTCGCTGCTCATGACCTTGAACCGCTTAGCCACATTATGGTTCCTGCTCCTCTGTGATCTTGAACGTGCTTATGATTTTTCGTTGCTGAAGAGATTATTAGTTTTATGTATGACCTTTCTTCTGTAGTGCGGGCGGCGACTTCTCTTCAGCTTTCTTTTCTTGATATGCTTTTTTTGTCACTCATTCATGTGGGTCCCTAGGTTTCATCCTAGGCTGTACTTTTAGTAATACATTCTCCCTTATCTAAAATTACTTCACAATTTTTGCTTCGCGTGCCACAGGTGGTTTGCCCTAGTTATCGGTTCCATGGGGCGGCCAGCGTACCCATGTGCCGAAGTTCCGGTATCTACCACAAAGGCGTCAGAGCTGGCTGACGCGAACAAACAACCTCGTTGGCACGCAGTGATATCTGCCCATTTTCCTACTATCATAGCCCGTCTTAAAATTACATGCCACCAGGGGCCTACGTGGGTGAGTCTCTAACGTACAATATTTTCTATTTGGTTGCTGAAGAGTCGTCATTGCCATTTTTTACTATCACTTCTTTTACTAGCGCTTTCTTCTTCATTCTCTTTTTCTGCACATGGTTTTTTCTGCTTCTTTTTCCTCGAATTTAGTGCACGTCTTCTTGACATATAGAATAAATAAATAAATAAATAAATAAAGAGTGCGTGCGAGTGCTTCAGGCCAAAGATAGAGGCGGTCATTGCAGGCGACGGAGGATGTATTGAGGAGTCTTACCAGGATACTATCTCAACGGTAGGTCGGAATGGCGCAAGCGTTGTATATGGGCAGAACCGCCTCTCTCTGAGTAGTAACAAACTGCAGATATCTCGACCCCAATACAACTCTGCGCAGAGTTAGGGGCGACGGAAGTCGCTGGTTGGCGCCCTGTTGATTCACGTGCTATACAGCTGACGGGCGCGCGCGAGATGAGGGCTCGTATCGCGGCCAAGCGCAGTGCACAGGTGGAGTAGTAGGAGGACCTCGGGCTCGTAAACGCAGGGTCGGGGTTTGGATCCCGCAGACTGCGTTCGTTTTGCACTTTTGCAAAATCCATGTTTATCATATAGGTAATCCACCTAGGGGTATTATAGTGTGTTATAGAGCATGTTTACATATAACATATGCTTCAAACTACAGATTAGCTAAAATGTTAACTTCTGTGTGTCACTTATTTTAAGCCTATTTTGTGTGAAGCTATAGTTATGTAACGATAGATATTTGGTGGCACAAGTAAAAAGTTCCGACTCCACCGACAAGACTTCGGTCAAAAAAAAAAAATTTCGCTGAAACTTTGTCTAGGGGGTTATTTGGGGTGCTGATCACGAATCTGACATCCGTTTTCCACGATTCGGCTGAATAATATAGATACAGGAAGGCACAGGATTACTTTCTTAAAGTTTCTGCCGATGACGGCAGGTAGAGGCAGAATCGTGGAAAACGGATGTCAGATTCGTGATCAGCACCCCAAATAACCCCCCTAGACAAAGTTTCAACGAAATCGGTGACCCTGCTTGGACCACCCTTGTTAACGGTATGGGTAGCCTTCGACCGCATCATGAAAAACGGATGTCAGATTCGTGATCAGCACCCCAAATAACCCCCCTAGACAAAGTTTCAGAGAAGAAATTTTTTTGACCGAAGTCTTGTCGGTGGAGTCGGAACTTTTTACTAGTGCCACCAAATATCTTTCGTTACATAACTATAGCTTCACACAAAATAGGCTTAAAATAAGTGACACACAGAAGTGAACATTTTAGCTAATCTGTAGTTTGAAACATATGTTATATGTAAACATGCTCTATAACACACTATAATACCCCTAGGTGGATTACCTATATGATAAACATGGATTTTGCAAAAGTGCAAAACGAACGCAGTCCGCGGGATCCAAGCCCCCGACCTGCGTTTACGAGCCCGAGCTCTTCCCTACTACGCCACCTGTGCACTGCGCTTAGCCGCGATACGAGCCCTCATCCCGCGCGCGCTCGTCAGCTGTGGAGCACGTGAATCAACAGGGCGCCAACCAGCGACTTCCGTCGCCCCTAACTCTGCGCAGAGTTGTATTGGGGTCGAGATACCTGCAGTTTGTTACTACCCAGAGAGAGGCGGTTCTGCCCATATACAGCACTTGCGCCGTTCCGACCTACCGTTGAGATAGTATCCTGGTTAGTCCCTCGAGATATCCCTCTAATCGTGTGTGTAAAAGGATTTCTTCATCTGTATTTTGGGTTGATAAATTTGTTTGAAAAGAGGAAGATAGGATTTATCCGGATCTTGTCCGGATTTAAGTACCGCACCCTGTATACAGTGATATTTACTACAGCACTCAAATTATGGATTACGGAAGCATACGAATATTACGTCAGTAATGGTAGCACATTACATCGGATAGCTGCTGGGTTCAGACAATACTCGAACTATGCCTCGTCGCGGTAACCGATGTCGGGCAACATTCAGCGATCGAATTTGAACAACGTTCGAACAACACATCGATCGATGTTGTTCGAACAATTGTTCGATCATGCTCTTCGAGTTCAACTTTCTACAGATCTGAACTGCGTTTCACTATCTTTCTTATGCATGACAATGTACTCTTGTTGAAGTACTCTTGACTTCCTCGTGATTAATGTAAGCGGCTTGCAAAAATGTGTCGCAGTCTGGCGCCTCCCACACTGATATGCATCTTAAGGCCCTTTCAGGCCGGCACAGCGGCGGCGGCCCAATGGTTTGGCATAGGGAGGCGGCAGCAATGACGTCCCCGGGCGGCGGCCACGGCGGTGGTGGGTTTTCAGACCTGCAGCGGCCAAGTCGTCACGGCCACGCCCCGCCACGCCCACGGCGGCGCCGCCACCGTTGCCGCCGCCCGAAATGACTGGGGTCATTTTTTGAAGGGCGGCGAGAGCGGCGCCACATCGAGACGTGAAGTGTGCTGCCCTGTGTGCACAATGCGAACAATGCGCGGCTCCACGCCAGCCGAGGGAAATTGCCGTCATCGAAGGACATCCTACCCTCCTCTCCACTTCCAGCTGAGAATGTTCATCGAAATGCACTGTGTGCCCTCTCATCAACCGTTCAGCGACTTTTACAACCGTCGCGTGGCGATTTCACTCTCCAAACATTGCAAAATGCTCCGCTGTTCGTGGCGGTCTAGCCCCTTTTCTGCTGGCAGTTGTTGAACGAGGTCGTCGAGATTGAATTCGAGACTCTGTAAAGAACACCTATTAAAAATTCCAGAGAAAAAATGCTGTACGAGCAAAGACAAGACATGGGAAGCATCAAGTACTGCGTTGCCCCATTGCGAGACCGCTGCGCGCACGTGCGTCCTAAACGGAATTAGCCTGGCGGCCGCCGCCGCCACTTCTAGGCGGCGAGAAAGGACACCGCCCCTCCACCTGCCGCTGGAGCGGCGATGGCCGCCGCCGCCGCCACTGTGCCGGTCTGAAAGGGGCTTTACATCACTAGTTCCGCCTTTTGAAGTGGCGAAGAGGAGCGGTTTGGCCATTCCCTATTTCCTCGCAGTCGCCGGGTGCCAGATCTTGATATCGTTTTCGATTTGCAATTCAACGCTCTTATATTTGTGCTGATTTTTTAAGGAATCTTACAAAACCCCACCTACGGCATACCCCATAAAAGTACAACTAATCAAAACAGCGAACTTTTGATGTTCAAATAGCTTTGTATAAATGGCTAAGCTGTTCTTGTTTTTTTTTTTTGCGCGTGAGCACTCATAACGTGACTTTGCGCTGTGATGGAGAGTATTTGGTATATCTTACTATGTATAATCTAATCTTATTATACTATACATTTATAATCTGCTTGATTCTTGGGTCTCGTTGTCAGTCACGGGGGGGACTGAAGCCAAAAGATGCCTACGACAGTGTAGCGTATGCCAGCCGGGTTTTTTTGGCTTAACCATGGGAGATTGCTGGCGAACTATATCCTTGACGGCGGATCGTTCAAGTTGACGATATTTTGAGCGGGTAACGCGTCAGGGTGTGGATGAGGATCAAGTGCCGCGCGCCGAGAATCAGGAGACGCGCCGCAAACGTCGTCCAAAGTGCATCGGGATTAAGAAGATCTGTTAAAGACGTTGTCCAATGTGGGTCGGGTTTCTGAAGGAGGGCCAGAAGTTGTGGCACGTGTGTCGTGGTGCAGATGGAGTGTCATAGACGACTTGGAAACGTGGTGACACGTGAGTCGGGACTAAGTGTCACATGTGCGTGCTTGACTCCCACTCCGTTTCTTTGCCAGCGCCTAGGTAAGGAAGTGTGTTCGGAGTATTATTGCAGGAATTTGAAGTAGTTTATTGCCGTCGTATAGTAGGCGGTGTCGATCTGTTTTCCAATACCGATTAATTTTAACTATGTTTCTGCAGATTAAGCACTTCGTATTGGAACTCTCACGGTCTGTTTCTCACTACGTACAGAACGGACCCTTCGGAAAATAAGTCGCGTGCATGTGATGGAGAGTTGATGGGGTTCATAGGAGCAGTGGAGATTTTTCCCTACCATAACAAAAGTAAGAAGGTCTAAAGAAGAAAGAAGGAAGGTTGGAGTTGTTCCATTCTCGGAGCTGGGAGCGGAGCCACCAATCAGATGTATGGAGGTCGCTAGGCCGCTGAACGGCTGGTAAATATCCCCATATAATAAATAAATCAATAGATAAAGGTCAAACAGGCGAGGAAAATTCCTCCATGTTCATAGCTAAAAAGCGAATCGGGTTCTTGAAGATCGTTGTGGCGCATCCATCTCCCTACGCTGCGTATGGCTACGTAAACATAAAAATAGAAAAAGCACATCTTGTCGTGACTTCTAAGAAGTCTCGAATGTGTTATAATCCTTACCTTTTCTCTAAAGCCCATGAAGTGCGTGACAATGAGCAGCGTTCGTATACTGCGAAAAATCAGTGGTGTACATATGAGTGCACCGAATCTGTGGTAGCGCTTCTGCCGTACGATTATGCAGATCTGTGGCTACTACGCGCGAGTCGATCTGCTAATTCCTAAACAGCTGTTGAGCAATGTAACTTTGAATAATGTGAACAAATATGAAGTTAACATTCTTGCTTGAACTCCGAGTTTCCATGTCATACATTTTTTGTTTCGGCAGATGCACCCTTCTGGAGAAGCCTTAATAAACACTACCTGCACTTGTGCACCAAACGGCCCTGTTAGTGGCTGTTGTACCAGAGCGCCCGTAGGTTGACCAGACATTCGTTCACCAGACCCAACAATAGCCTGAAAATCCGAAAGTTCCTTAAGGCGAACCTACGTAGTAACGATTGCAGTTAGCTAGCATAGGTGCCATATGCCAACAGGGAACAACTTCACTAGTCAACCGATTTCGTATAGGCGCCCCTGCATTTTCGCCTTTTGCACCCAAGAATTTTTACACACTTCATGTGATAAATCTTTCACGTATTGGAGCAGGGACCCTTCCTGATCTTCGAACAGAAGTCAATAGTGAGGACTGACTTAATTGTAATGACTGACCCATTTTTCTTGTTGTGTTTCCTAATCTGATGCTTTGTGTACTTATGCTCGAATGACCTATTCGAATAGGTATTAGGTGTGATTTTCATTCGAATTTGAATATTCAAATTCGAATACTCGAAAAATGGCGTTTTCGAATGTGCTCGAATTCGAACATTCAGAAAAAATCGCGTTTTTCGAATATATTCGGTTTCGGATGCTCGAAAATTTTCTTTATTCGAAACCGTTCGAATATTCAAAATTTCCCAGGAAGCCAAAATTATTCGAGTACTCGAAAAGTCTTATTCGATTGCCCAACGAGAATTTGTGTAGCGGCGTATTCTGAAAAGGCTTGTTAGGTTTTCCGGGTAATTAGGATCTCCAAAACGGTTCTTTCTGTGAATCGAATCTCTGTTACGATAGCGCCTCGTGGTCATTACTGCGGCTGTGCAAAGCGGCCGAGAAAGAGTAGGAATTCTTAAATGCGAAACATACTTGAGAATAATGATTCGGACGGTGTTTCAAACGGACGCTACCTGTCCTTCACCCTGCAGTTAGCAATCTGAGACCACAGGTTATTAAATGTCTGCAGGATGGGAGCGAGGGTCACTAGGGTGCGCTTCGGACTTGTGCCACGTCCGATGTCTCTTTGTACAGAGCAATGCCTTATGGTGTCAGCCTTGTGATTTTCATCTCGCTACACGTTACGCTCTTCTGCTCCTTCGTAGTCGCTGAATGCTCTTCTTCCGTTTCTACAACTACGGTTCTGCAAAAGCTATATTATTAGATTGTACGGAAAGTTCTCAGCGTCTAGAGTGCTTCGTTTTGAACTACCATAACCTTCTCAAATCTTATCGGATTTGGTCGAAGTAAGCATCGTTCGAATCAGCACTACTTTGCCATCGGGCTGGTCGACTTATTCCATCAGCGAAAAAATTAGGTGGTCGAGATTCAACAAAATCCACGAAAGCTGTTTTGGCTTGGTCCTAATTGGTGAAGCTTTTACCGTCGGGAAGGTTCTGAAAGTGTTTGAGAAGATGTTAGTTAATTGGTGAGAGGTCTGCAGAACATGGCGGGAGAGGCAGAACTTTAACCTTTAATTCGTTCAATTGTCGATTTGTGAAGCACATGGGCGGGCTTATCGTGCAAAAGAATCGGGCCTCTTCTGTTGACCAATGCTGGTTGAAGTTGACGCAATTTTCGGTGCATTTCGTCGATTTCCTTACAGTAGGAATCTGCTGTGATCGTTTGGCCTGGTGCCAAAAAGTTGTAATGGATTACATCGGCCGCCGTCCACCAGACGGTGACCTTTCCTTGGTGGAGGTTCGCCTTTCGAAAATGTCTAGGCGTTCCTCCGCGTCCAACCACTGTCAGAACCTGTCTTGTTATCATACAGAATTCATTTTTCATAGCAAGTGATGATTCAATCCAAAAACGGGTCAACTTTGCTGCGTAAAAGTAGAGAAGAACAATTCTCGAAACGTGACAATTTTTCACTTTTCGAGCTTTTTCACCTTTCCAAGTATCCGCCACAGCAGTTTAATTGACGTCTAGCTCTTCTGCGATCCCGCGAACTATTTGGGATGGTTCAGCTTCCACCAATTCCTCAACTCGTCGTCCAGACTGCTCTAGGTCGACCGCTATGGGGGTCGCCTTCGACGCTGAAATCTCCGGTCCGAAGTTTACCGAACCTTTCTCCAACACTGTTAGGCCCACACTTGAACGATTGGTCAAGCAGTTTCAGTTGCGGATTGTCCCAATTTGAAGTTGGAATGAAATACCGTTCGGAATTGCTCCTTCGACATACCTCAACTTCAAGCGCTTCAAAACAAATATAAAACAACGTTGAAACAAAAATTACATAATTTACTTAGTCGGATAGAGCAAAAAATTCTGTGCAGATAGCATTAATGCGCAACATTAACGCAAGTTGAATTTTACTTAATAACAGACGAATGAGAAATAGTAACAGAAAACGCTGAGAACTTTCCGGACAACCTAATATAAGGAGGCCTTCTTCGCCGATCAGTTGTTTTTGAGAATCGGCACGCATTCTACATCTACGGATGTAGTGGAGGCATTTGAATGCGTTTTTGGCGTAAACAATGACTTGCGCTGGCCAGGCGATGAATAAGTCACTGCTTTTCCTTCAAAAGAAAATCTGGTAGCAGTTCAGTGACCCCGCAAAGCTGGCTTGGCCTGGGCGGAACCCAAACCTAATAAACTCTGTTTGGGGTGCACGCGACAACCTGCATCTCCTGCTGTGCTTTCATGCACACGTGAAACTATAATAAAGACACATTTTTGTACAAGCCATATGGTAAGGAAAGACGTTATAGTACTTAGCGGGCTGGTGCCCGCTGCGAGATTGCACATGCTCATGGAGCACACACATAAAGGCGGTTTCTGTGAGCACAGACCTAGGCGTGTGACGGAACTCCGATTTTTGGCCGATCTAACTTACCCCTTTTAAGATACCTTGTTGATTCCAAGCTACCTTGACACACTTTGTGGTGACAGTGTGATATTTCACGTTTTTAGCAGGACAGATTTGCTGCAGATTTACATATATTGCTTTTTCGTCAGCCTGTCTTTAGCTGCCGTTATGCGGAAGCATTGTTTCATGAATTTTCTTAGCAGACAGTCAGCCACCAACTCCAAAAATGAATGCTTTAAAGTGACCTAGAAGCTTGCAGTGGCTCAAGCAGATTGATTCTCTTTCAAATGTCTTGTAAACCTTTCGTTTGTTCCTCATGAATTGCACTTTACAACATTACAAATTCGTAGTTCAGTAAACAACGGAATTAGGCCCTTCCAGGAGCCTTATGATCCCACTATGTGTAAGTTCTCCACCTCATTTTTCCAATGTACAAGGGGGTTTATAAGAGGCCTGTCAATGAACACCTCGTGCTTAAGTAGGAAGGAATACGTTATGTACTGCTTCCATTTTTCTTACAAGCTGTCGTCTATCATGTCTACCAGACAGCCTACTTTTTCATTCGAATTCAAACATTCGAATCGAATATTCGAAAAATCGCGTTTTTCGACTGTATTCGAATTCGAATATTCAGAAAGACCACGTTTTTCGAATATATTCGATTTCGAATGCTCGAAAATCTTCGGTATTCGAAACCATTCGAATATTCGAAATTTTGGCCAGAGCATAAGTATAATACTTAGTCAAGGGTGAGGTCGTTGGTCAATTGCACCGACTACTCCATAATCTGGGCTCTCTCTTTTTGAAGTTATGTATTGTCTGCTTTGCCTTTGTCTGGTCTCTAGTCCACGCATTGTCCCGGAGCTCTGATTCTACTTTCTATGTCTTTCTGTGGCAACCCGACGGTTTTCGAGCCGACTCCCCTTCAACTTCGGCTCCTTGTCTGGTTTGGCCGTCGTATATTTTACTACATATTAGGCTACGTCTACCGCTGTATTGTGTTGAAAGGAATTGTTACGGCAACATCTGAGACGAGTGAGGAAATCACGGGGACCTGTCCTTCTTCCGCAGTGGTAGTAGCCTTTTTAAGTTGTGTGATAGCCTAACCGACCTCTTAAGTGACGTGGGACCGAACATGACTCAACTATCTCACGCCTAGGAAAAATCGTGAAAGGTTTTTTGCTCTTGTGTTCGTCTGTGGTGGTTGGCTTTTCGAGGGTCTTCCAGTATTCAAAGCGCATATCATAGTCCGTTCGTCGCAGTAGCGTCTCTACAACATAGAGCGAAGTGAAATCTATCAATTCGTGTGAGAGCTTTGTGCTCTTTAGAGGGTTATGATGGCGAATAAAATGAGTTTTACAACGTAGAACTTTTTTGCTTCGCAGTTTTTTGCTTCTTAATGCGTGGGACTAGTAAAGAAACACTCGAAATACTTGGGTGAATCGAATACTTGCGATTGTTGGTCGCGCGAAGGGCGCATCGAGCAGAAGAGATAGAACTATGGAAATCATGGAGGACACATCTCACCATGATTGGCCATAGCTGTGCTATCTCGAGGCACCGCCAATTCTATTTTGATTTTGCGGCTGAGATTAAGAAGAGGAAGCGGCTAGTCCAACCAGCAATCTTTATCCATTGCCCAGGTTACAATATTTCAGCCTACTACGCGCAGACGGTGATGCGGAGAGAGCAAACTACGAGTTCCACAATGATGGCATGCCGACAAACTCGATCGTGGTAAAAAGTTTGGGACGTATTCTCACTGATTTCGAACCGGAAGTCTCATTCAAGTTAAGTGGTCTACAATCACCTCGGCGAGATGGCGGACCTCCTCAACAAGTTGTCGATTATTGTTACAGCGATGATGTGGGTGTGGTTAGAGGTAACTTCCAACTTGGTGCATACGTGTCTATGCCTTCAGGCACTACAGAGGCATTCAAAGATCGGCGGCCTTTTGACTGTTCGCCAGTTAAGAAGGCTAGGCTCTGCAGAGTTCTGCTCTGGACGTGCTTTCTGCTGGCCCACCTGTCACCCTCTCTTCAAGGTCGGTTGATCAATGTGTAAGGCGTATAAGGTATACAACAACGCAACAACAAAACGCACCTCCTTCGACTTTTCTTGACTCTGAAACAACCACATATTATTAAAGCCTCTGCTGCAATAAGAGGCCGTATTCATCAACAATTAAACCACAGCTGAGGGGTATAAGGGGTAGAGATAAGACAAGGGGTAAAGATGGGCTTTATCGTGGGTATCTCTACTCCTTGTCCCTCGCGCGTTTAATCGCTGATGAATCCGCCCCTGGAGTAATGCTGGTGTCTTTTTATGACGAGATCGAAACGAAGTATCCTAGGAAAGCGCTGGTCGCGGTTTACACTCCAAGTGGCATAAAATGTTGAATTCCTTGCGGTTTGTAGCTAATTTGCTGGGCTCTCCGATGCACTTTGCCCCGTCGTACATTCTACATGCAGGTCCCCCGCGTTTGTTCTTGCTCACTATCAGCATTTTACTTGTTCTCAACGCGTACTCTATTGTTCAGTATGCTTACAGTTAATTAGTCATTACGCAAGAGTGTGTAGCATTCTCATACTTAGCTGGGCAAATTCGCTGATGTGTAATATCCAGTTGGAGGAAGGTACAGTGCTGAAGAAAACTACAAGGAAAACGGAATAGATCCCTGTGTTCGAGCGCGAAACTGAAGTTGGAACGCACGCACTTTCTGCAGTCGATCTTTCGCCTTTTAGACTTGCATCAAATCGTTTCTGTAATGTTTCGTTCACTAACTGCTGGTGATTTTCCTCCCGAATCAAGTTGCGCCGGAGGCCGCATCTTAACGAGGTGTAGAGGTGAACGCATTCAGTATAGGAATATATCAAACGTCACTCATTCCAAGGAAAAAACCTGCACTAACGAAACCTAAACGGAATAAGTAGGAAATATTGAAAGTATATAAGACTACAGGCTTGAGTCCAGACATTTACAAATGACTAAACTGTGAGGAATAGTCTCTTGTTTGCACTACGAGCTTCATGTTGTGTTCAGAAAGCTGATTGAATTCAAGCCATTGGGGCACAATTTAAACTTTAATTGGTTGATCTTTTCTGTGCCTGCTGAAGAACCCACTCTCTTCTTTTTTACATACTGTTTGCGCATTACTAAGTACACATTGTTGGTACTTTGCAAGTTTGCTTTAATACAGAACGATTTTTGGCTTGATTCCCCGAACCAGGGATTCGGAAACTGCCACCACCTTGACAAACGGACTGAGGTGGTTTGCTCATTTTTCTGTGTTATTTTATTCCGTTCGTTCGTTAAGATTTAGTCCCTACCAAGTAGGATTGCACACGTTCGCGCTCAGGCAGGGACGCAGAGGGGTGTGCCTCTGCGGGTTCCGATGCCGTCGCAGGTTGCTTCAGGTCACGGTCGCGTAGTGTCTTCCATAGTATTACTTACTTCGTTGCTGGCACTTCGGTGCATGCCGTCAAAGCCCCCGTCGTAGCTGACGTCCACCATCGTCTCCAGCACTACACCGACGCCAGGACACGGAAAGCTCGCAGGTAATCCTCCAACGGTCTGTCCTCAGCTGACTTTGCCAAAAGCACAGGTGAAAGGTCATATGTGCCCTTCGGTTCGAAGTACGTAGTCTCCACAGAGGTGGGTATGGGTCGTGCTCAAATATGTTTTAAGTATTGCGAGGAACATATACGTAGATACTTGAGATTCTTCTTGGTCAGTATGCATATCTCGCTCGGGACCTGCCGTCGAGGAATATTTTAAAGGGCGGCGGAATTCCGCGATGCGCACGTCCTGGGAGGAACTGTATTCCCCAGTCCCCATGAGGTCAGGAGCCCCTCCTACTCTGACGTAAGGGGAACGCTGCAGACAAAGGGGAACATATGATTCACGAAATTGTGCTGGTGAAGTGAGGAAAATAAGTATTTGGGTGTATCTTCAATACTGAGCTTGATTTTTATTTTTCTTACTTTATTTAGCGCCATTGGTCTGTTTGTTGCATTGAAGAATAATTTTTACTAGAATTTTCGATTTTTCCAAGTTATAACAGCACTATGTTATTCTATTGCAAAACCAATTCGCCATAACATAACAAATCAGCTTCATCACGCAGTTTAGAGCAGTAAAGTGACCATTGTATGCTATATTCAAATAAGCACTTACGTGCACTCAACATATAACTTTTCCTAAAACCAAGTAGCGCGTTATCAGCGTATCCGAAAATGAATTCAGGACTTTCATTTGTAAGTTTTTCTATGAGCTTTCAAAGTGAATGCCTATTCATACTATTCATAAAGTGTCACAAAGCGATGAAAGGAATACGATATGTGTGCATGTGTATATCAATCATATGAGAGTTAAGGGTTGTTTAGTCTGCGCGCGGTGCCCGACGCGATGCCATGTGTAGTGGCCGAATTGGTCAATCGCGTTGCTCGATCAATTTGGCCCTACACATGCATCGAGTCGCTTCTCGCGCACCCTAAACGACCAACTACGGTCAGGGGCTTTGGATGCGGCAGGCGTTCTGGAGTTCTGCTTCCTCAATAGAGCCATAGTACCATAAGTTCACGGTACAGTCGTAAGAGTTGCTGGAGTTTCACGGGCGCAGACTGTAACTCAACAGGTAAAGGAAGGTTAGGGCCCAGAGAGATAGCGTGGTAAAAGGGTGAGCGTAGTTCGAATCTGGACCCCAACAGCATCCGCAGATCACGCCGCTATTAACGCTTCCGCTACACCGATGCGAGGCCGAGGCGCTCACTCGCGGCGCGACGGATGGGATGGACATCAGGGGCTCGCTCCTTAGGGACACTCTCGCCCTCAAAAAAAAAAACATTCCGATTTGGTTTTAGTGGCCATAGATCCTATTAGTATCCTTCCCTTGTGAGCTAGCACATCTGGCGTGTGTCTTCTTATCTTTTTACGAAGACGGATAACCACAGAATGCAATGTGACACCCCCCCCCCCCCACTCCGAGGGGGAATAGTTCACATTCCCTGCTAGGGGCGGATATTTCTGGTCTCTGGTAGTTCAAATAAACAATTATACTCCACCTCTCTTGCGCTCTCCCTATGAGAGTGCACCTGCCCCTAACTCGTATTGCACCTTTTTCATGTACTGTGGGATGGGAAGGATCCTCTAGACTTTCACCAGTTCGTTTTGGTCTTACTTAGACCTCATCGGCGGCTGCCGTGGTTGTTGCGTGGCTGACGTGGACGAACAGGGCAGCCGCCAGTTGATCTGCAGGTTTGCGGGATACTGTACCGGGCGGCTGCTGTCGATGCGTCGTGGAGCGCGCTGCGACGTCTTGTATGCCAGCCATGGCTGCCTCAGCAAGCGGGCCGTGAGGCAGTGGATGTTGCGCTGCTCCATGGGAGGAAGGTCGAGGGTTCGGTTCTGCAGCGTTGCGTGCTTTTTGCATTTCAATTGAGTGGTCGAGATTTGAGGGGTTTTAACGTCATTGAGCGGCGTTTTCTGGCCTGGTTCTGCTGGTGCTGCTGCGGACTCTCCCTGAGCGACGAAAGCCGTTTCCACACAAGCAGCTTGGATGGCAACCACCCTGGAGTCCCTTCCCTAGCCTGATTCTGCGCTGAAGAGCGCAGAATCCAGCTGCGGACTCCCCATGAGCGACGAAGGCTTTCCACACGAGCAGCTTGGATCGCACCCACCCTGGAGTCCCTTCCCTAACCTGATTCTGCGCTCGAAGAGCGGGCTTGATCCGTTTGGACACCAAGTGACTGCGGGGATTCCCGACACGTCCGCCACGCGTTTGCGACACGTCACTGGACGCCAACAGCATGACGTCAGCTATGCTGGACTGGTAATCCGCGTCTCCCACCCGTCTGTACACGTAAGCGTCAAGACGTCAGTGGCGCAGGTGCAAGCCTAGTTGGTGGTGGCCACCCTCGAACGATTTCCGGACACCACGAAACAATGAATCTGCAACAACTTGTAGAAATAATAAGCTGCGCCAACCTGTTGCCCAGATGGACTCAGTTTCCGAGTTACTATTCGGGGGAGGGGACCTGAAGAAGACCATTTTCGGCTCAAATCTACTAAGGGAGGAGCCTTTGACTAAATCTGCAGCGAGAACACATCATTTTCAGGCATCTGAAAAGCATTTGTGAAATAAAAACAAAATAGGCCAAGACACCATCAATCAACGTTTTGGTCACAGGCAAGACAATCTACTTGACGTCCTAATCATTTTCAAGTGTCCTCATCTAGCTCACAAATGTTATGCATACATTCTCAGGTTTCTGTATCACTTATTCTGATTTTGTTAGGGCAGTTGTTTTCTGAGGATGAGAAGTTCAATGTACTTAAATACTGAGCACAATCAGTTCTTATGAAATCGTTTAAGAGCGGCCACCACCAACTAGAATTGCACGGTAGCTTGATCGGCGAACCTTACGTCCACGATTATAGTGAATGAGAAAATATGGGAGGCGATCGCAGCTTAGAGACCGGAAGATTGCTTCAGAGACCGGACCATGAACCTATTCAGGAAGAAATTAGAAGAAACGCTCTGGAGAAATTTAGGCTGAGACACACATGCAGCATAAAACTGTATAAAACTGATTCCGCCCTATTCAACCTCTATTTCCGTCGTTTATTCCCAAATCGGCGCAAATACGTTCAAAGGGAGGAGGGGAGGGTTCACCGTGCAGGGCAACCCTGCACAACGTTTTGTGATGTACGAAACTGCAAATCTTATGCGGTCCTTTTGTGGTCTACACCTATGGTGAACTGAGCTAGGCCGTTTCCGATGTAAATGGACATGCACGCGTCTTCCTACCAAGACATATCCACTGAGTCCATGGTGACCCCCCCCCCCCCTCGACCCCTGACGTCCCGGAATCGTCGGCGTTCCGTGGTACGACCTTCCTTTGTTGGTCGAAGTGCTTTCCATGGTACTCCTCAGCCGGCGAACGTGACTGATGAGTTGGAATTTACTTATAAAGGCGTGTGGAAGAGGTGTATGAGTCCACTGCGACATAACTGTCGTTAAGGCGCTTCCGTGACGTGACCTGTGAGACACGTCGAGCATGAATGGCGGACAATTCCCCAGAGTGGACTTGGTGTCTAAAGGGATTTAGCCCGAAGAGCGCAGAATCCAGCTGCGGACTCCCCCTGAGCGAAGAAAGCAGTTTCTACACGAACAGCTTGGATGGAACTCAAAATCTATTCCGATCTGGTTTTAGCAGCCATTGTTCCACTCCCTTTCGCAATGCAATTTCGACATATACCTGCTGAATACGAATTCCATACGTATATGAACTGCTCTCTCCAAACCATTCGCTAAGGGGTGCTGCGAGACCACGCGGCAGCAGACACGTCGCAACGCGGCAGCCTGTGCAGAAACGCGCTCCGATGACGGATGATCTGCAGGTTTTCGGGATACTGTAGCATGATTTGGCACATTGCCACGGCAGCCGCCGATGAGGTCTAATGGCTATCGTTCGTTTTCAGTGAAGCGCTTTGACTGAACCCATGACGACAATTTCACAAGCAAAGATGAGATCCTTCCAAAACTTCTTACCTTCTGTTGTTTCTGGTACTGCTGCTGCTGTTGCAGTTGCTGCTGCATGGCGGCTTTTTTCGCTATTTTCTCCGCCTCTTTTTCTCCACAACCGCAGTTGACTATGGAGATGTAGCAGAGGACTGCGAGGATGAGCGGCACCATGAGCCAAAGGCACATTTTGTCCTGTTTAGCACCAACATTACATTAAAAATGATGGCAGCCCTAGGGAGGACTAAGCACTAACTGGAAGCAATCAACCTCCAGGCTAACCGACTGGAAACAACGAGGGTTTAGAATAATGAAATGCGCCATCAAGTTGTTGTTTGACGGAATCTTGCAATCCGATTATCACTGCAATCGAAAGGCAAAAGAATATTGGTGTTTGGAAGGCCAGTCAAAGCTGAAACGCCGATGATTTCAGCCATGCTTCGGTCACCCTATTTGCTTAAAACTATAAGCGAAAACGGCGCAATGAGGGAGGCAGCCCATCAGTCCTCTAAGAAGTACGACGTGTCGTGGCATTGCCCACGTGCAGCTTGAGTTTGTTTTTAGCTCGCGCGAGACGTACGTTTGTCCTAGGCCCCTCTCGTTACAACTTGTACGTGAGCGAGGAAAAATTCCACGTCATCATATCCGACTGCTGCGCTCATGGCGGTCGGAGCCAAGGGCTCCCTCTTCCACCCCCCTCGTTCGTTCCTTTCGCCGCGGAAGTACCCACTCCGTACGACCATTCATCTCAAACTCAATGCTAGAGAATGAGACTGAAACCAATGCATATGAAAAGATAAGATATATTTACAGGCTACTCGCACAAGATCTCAAGGAACAAAGGAAGGAACGCATCACAAGAAGAGAGAAATAAAGAGCTGCTACCCTCATTCTAGATAAGGGGGCGTTCAGAGCGTTCGCGTAGGCCCATCGTCAGTGCGACGCAATCATCGCGTCGCGCTCTTCTGCGAGGGTGTTGGTGCTATGAACACCATGCGTTCGAAAAGATAGTACAGTAGCTAATCACCGAGCGACGAGCAAGTCGCTCAGCAATGAATAGCTATATCATCTTCGCTGCGAACACCTTATCGCATGCAAATATGCGATAGGGTGTTCGCTGCAGAACAGGTATGAACACCCGGCGACGGGGCGACGCGACAACTTTGATCGATATGCAAGATTATCATTACGTCGCCTCGCGCGGCGATACTGCACTGAACGTCCCCTAAGACCTCATCGGGAGTAGGAAACTTTCTTGACCATTTAATGTTATTTACATCATACACTTATTCATACATCGTTCGTCATATTTTGCATCAAATTCAACAGAAATTCAGCTGGTGAGCTGCGCTTTGAACAGCGAGACAACTCGAAATGAGGAGCGCGATAACCATGTTAGTTCCATTGCATGCATCACCTTCTTAACTGATTGCAGACATTCAAGCAGTTAATTTTTTCTTAAAAACGTTCATGAAATTCGGAAGCTTTAATTTCATTTTCCTTGTGAATCTGTACGAAAGAGATTCAGGCTTTGAGCAACGAGACACACCCGATTTTGCCACCTTTTCCATCGAACAATGTGTTTAATGGAAAAGGTGACAAAATCGGAAATAACCCCACAGCTTGAGCAGGCCAAGCTCAGGTTTAAGAGTAGAAGTTGGTCGTGCTCTCTGTGTTTTGGCAGAGGAGTGTATTGTGTTTTAGGCGAGCTTATATTTCTTAGTAAGCTGTTCTTTCCAGGTGTGGTTTGAACATTGTGGAGATTCGCGCGCAGCTTCGATTCATGAAGAAGACACGTTATGAGCATGGGATTGAATTCTGCTAGAATACTGAATGAGTATCGTTCTATAATTAAAAATAAAGATCTTCTAAGGAAAGATTTCGAATGAACTACGATAAGTTCCTTTTGCGGATTTTTGGAAGATTTTGACATCTTGTCCCTGGCGCATGGAGTGCAGTCGGAAGAGGTGCCGGCTGTCGTATGTACCCGATATGAGGTCCTTGGTTCGTATTTTTCGCCGAGGCCAACCATATCTTCTTACCTCTGGGATCGGGGCAATGGTACCACAGTTGTATGGGAAGGATAAAGCGCTGACTTTCCAACGGCAGGCCACCGCAAGTTATTGTGTAGAGCAAATGCGCATTCAAATCGCCACCACGACATCCCATAGAAGTAGAATGCGTGGTGCATCCCCAAAGCGATTGAGTAACGCGTCCTTATACTTTACCAGCCATAAGAGCGGCCTGTGTGCCGCACTGTCGGCTTCTCAACGGGTTCGCCGTAGTAATAACTTCTCGTTATCAATTGAGGCTGCCATTTATGTCAGGAAGAACACCTTAACTACGAATTTGCAAAAGTTTTTTCTAAATATGATGGAACCCTTCCTCCTATTAGCTTTCCCATTCAAAATAAAATGACGGATTACCCTTATTTCGACGCTACTACCATCTACGAGCACCTCTCTAGATGGCCAGCTTCAAACTCTGTTACTCCTGACGAAATTCCTTTCACCTTCATTAGGAATATAACACATGCAATTGCCTTTCCCTTGGCCTATCTCTTCAACCAGTCCATCACCTTCTCAGAAGTCCCGTCTTTGTGGAAGCATTCCTACGTTACTCCCATTTTGAAGAAAGAGCCTGTTTCTGATCCTTCAAATTATAGACCAGTGAGTATTACCTCAATAATACCTTCTCTCGTCATAAAACCTCGACATTGTAGAGAATAGTTGTCAATATTTTTTGCTTGTGCCGCTCGAGGTTGTTACGGTGGATCTTTATTTGCTAGGCCTAACGTTTCGATGCTCCCTTCTTCTTCAGAGGCCTGAACGTGGTGCAAGTATTAGATAAGCGATTTACCCCACCAAACGCTATCCCCACTCTAGCGGTTTCGCTTCCTTAGAAGAAATCACCCTGAGAAACCCATTCAAAGAGGGATAAACTCACGTTTGATCCACCTATGGAGCGCTTTCGCAGCTCTCTGTTAGTACGACAGGGCGAATGAGACTTACTGTGCGGTGCTGGATGGTATAAGATAAAGATAACGACCTGCACTGCGCCCTTCCATTCTACAGCTCGCATTTTGGCACAAACGGCAGAAAATCATTCGTAATTGACGGGCGTTCCTGACGGTCGTTCATGCCAGGATTTCTTGCAAAAATCCAGAACGCCTCTAATGCCTTCCTTGCCGATATTTCTGTTTCTACCGTCAACACCTTGCACTTTATCTCAAAGTCGTTACCGTTATGCTGCTCAGCTCTGTGCCTTCCGAGAGGTGTTCTGATGTTACCACGTTGTTTACTAGCCAGGTGTTCTCTAACTCGAATGACTAGTTTTCTCCCTGTTTCCCCTATATATGTTGCGTTACATGTTTTACACTCAATCTGATAGGCTGCTCCCTCCCGGGAACAATCTCCGACCTTGCCGTATGGACATGTAACACAACTTTCTGATAAGCACTGGTTTTCGTAGAGCCTATTCCTGACCAGTTGGTGTTTAATATTGTCGTTTGGAATGTTGACTAAAACGACATCGTTTTGCAACTGGGCTCGAACTATGCTCCTTTGAATCGCAGCAGAAACTTTATCAGATATGAAAGGTATACAAAGGGTACCCTGCTATCACGTGGTCCGTTTTGTCTGCGGTAAGCACGAGCTCTGCGCTGATACCGTGACGATACATAGCCATTTTCCATGGCTATTTTCGAAGCCATTCGCAGTGATTCTTGTCGCTCCTGTTCACCTGTACATATCTGCGAGGCCGTTCGAAACATGTTTCTAACGACGCTGCGTTTTATGCTTGTTGGATGGGCAGAGGAGGCGTTGATCAATATGTTTTTCGAACTTGGCTTTCGGTACCATTTTACGCTAAACATGCCATTGGAAACTCTTATCTGTGTATTAAGGTATGGAAGCCAGCCATTCTTTGGAGTTTCCCTTGTAGGCCTAATGTACGCAGACTGTTGATTCAGTAATCGAAAACACTCGTCCATTTCAGACTGTGTTGAAGTCACAATGCAACAGTCATCTATATGCCTGCAGTACATTATTGGTGCTCGCGCAAGTACTGGTTCCTCTACTCTACTCATAAAGCAGATGGCGAGTACGGGCGCTAACCGCTGTCCCATAGCCAGCCCTCTGACTTGTGAATAGTATGTACCCGACCATTTAAAGATGTTGCAAGATAAACATTCCTTCGTCAAGGTCATGATGTGCGCTTTAATAAGTCCAAATGTGTTAATACTATCAATATGCCTATCCAGCATTTCTGATAATGCTTGCAAGGCTTGATCGTTTTGGACGTTTGTATAAAGCGATGTCACATCAAATGACTCCACTATGCAATCTCTAGTAATGTTAGAGGTGCGTAGCTTCTCTAGGAATGTTTGCGTATTGGCCAGGTGAGAAGGGACCATGGGCAAAAGCTGGCATACAATTTTGCTTAGAAACCATGATATTCTATCGGCTGGTCCACCCACACAGCTAATGATAGGCCGATTCTTAAACGTTTCCGCCGACGTGGATAGCATATCAGCATGAGATAGCTTGTGAGTCTTTACAAGGCTGTAGAAAACTGGGCAACAAGGGCTATCCAGCTTTAGTCTACTGATCAGCTTTCCATCAATGCCCGCAGATCTTCCTATCATAACCCAAATACGATTGAGCCGTCTGCACTGCGAAAGAAATTCGCTTTCAGAGGTTCGGTAGTATAAGGATTCATCTTGCAGGTGGAGTTCCGTTATTGCACGGTCGAGTGACTGGGGTATAACGACGAACTCCCCACCTTTATCGCTAACGGAGATACGTATAGTACCATTTGATCTCAGCTCGCGCAAGTCCTTGAACCCCTCCCACTGGGCAACAGTTAGATTATTGTTTCGCTGTGTCGTATGACGGCTTAGAATTGCAAACACAGCGGATGACAAGATTCTAAACCTAACATCTGCCTCGGGCGTGGGTTGAGGTTCACTATAGAATGAGCGCGGAAACGGTACGCTTTGTAAGAGATTCCGGCTAGCGTTCGAGGTGGTTTCCATCTGCACGTTACTCCTGTTTCTAATGCGTAGTAGATCTCGCAGCCTATGTAAAGCTCCCACTACCTTACGGAACGTCAGAGCGTTGATGTTTTGTGCAGGCGAGAAGGATGGCCCGAGATTCAGCAAGCTATATGCGTTACTGGATAGCTGCGCGCTGCCAAGGACAGTGACTCTCTGCGGTTGTGCCTCAATTTGAGCAGGAACTTCGTAGTTATTTTGGTGGATCGTAGGTGAGCTGCCCTCTCCTTCCTGGGAATTTTCACGAAGTGCCCCTCTAAGTCTTTCGTATTTCGCACAAAGAGTGGTTTTAGCCCTAGATCGGATACAATCTGTCTTGACCCACCCTCAATCCTCCTCCAAATGCGGTCAGGTAAGAAACGCCGGCATGCCTGTTCTTTTGATACATATTTCACCAACGTCGAGTACAATACACGCTGTGTTTCCTTGATCACGATCTTCAGCATCAATCGATATATATTGATAATCCTCGGATGATCCTCGGAAACGTTGCACGCATCTTATATCTTCATATTCGTGATGAAATGTGGGAGCACACCGTTTGTGCCAAAATGCGAGCTGTAGAATGGAAGAGCGCACGTGCAGGTCGTTATCTTTATCTTATACCATCCAGCACCGCACAGTAAGTCTCGTTCGCCCGGTCGTACTAACAGAGAGCTGCGAAAGCGCTCCATAGGTGGATCAAACGTGAGTTTATCCCTCTTTGAATGGGTTTCTCAGGGTGATTTCTTCTAAGGAAGCGAAACCGCTAGAATAGGGATAGCGTTTGGTGGGGTAAATCGCTTATCTAATACTTGCACCACGTTCAGGCCTCTGAAGAAGACTGGAGCGTCGAAACGTTAGGCCTCGCAAATAAAGATCCACCGTAACAACCTCGAGCGGCACAAAGCAAAAATATTGACAACTATTACCTCAATATTTTGCAGGTTGTTCGAAAAATATTGAATAAGCATATCTTGGAGCACCTGAATTCCAACAGAATCTTTCCTGCGTCTCAACATGGATTTGTAAGCGGTAAATCTATCGAAACTAATATGCTGAAATGCCTAAATGACTGGACTGCGGCTATACATAATAATAAAACCATAGATGGTATATTTTGACTTTGCCAAGGCATTCGATAGGGTTAGCCATCCCAAACTGATTCACCGCCTGAAAGCTCTCGGAATACATGATAAAATTGTCAGTTCGGTACGCGAGTTCTTATCAGGTAGAACATATCAAGTGTGTGTAAACGGAACCTTCTCTAATGGTTATAGCCTGCATAGCGGTGTTCCCCAAGGTGGCTTCCTTTCACCTACTCTATTCAACATTTTTGTCGCAGAACTTGAGGATCTTTTCTTGGAAGAAGGCGTAACCTCCGTGCAATATGCTGACGACTTGAAGATTTACAGAGAAGTTTCCTCTGCTGGGGGCACTGATGCTATTCAGTCTGCCATTGACAAGCTTTACATGTTTTCCGTTACTTGGCAGTTACCACTTGCTCTACAGAAAATATATCATTTACGAATTGGCTCCTCTGAGCTGCCTTGTTCATACTCAGTATCTGGTCAGCCAATCTCTAGAGTGAATGAGATTAAGGACCTAGGCTTTTCTTATACGGAGAAGCTAGACTTCAGTCCTGATATAAAAGCTATTTGCAGAAAAGCTGGCGTTAGAATCTTCCATATATTTAAGGCATTGACGACTAGGGATAAAGCATTAGGAATGCTTATCTGGGTATTCCATCACTCAAGTCAAGGAGATACTACTTCGATATAGTTAAGGTATATAAACTAATCAACCACCTGATCCCAGTTTCCTGCACAAAATTTTACACCCTACGACCCTCAGTCACTAGGGGTGGAACCGATAAGCTGTTTTTTAAATCACCTAAAACCTCACTAAGAGCCACCTTCTTTACGGTTAGAGCTGGTTTGAGGTATCTCTAATGGAGTAAGACGAGGACTGTGCCGACTTCTCTTTCTTCGTTCAAACTATGGCAAAAGCGACTATATTCAGTGCAAAATAGGAAGTCCGGTGGTGCGTTCTCCACGTTTCCAGTCATCCAACCATTTACTATCCTATTGATTCTCCATGTCTACAGACGCTCTATTATCCTATTGTTGTTCTGGTTGTGTTGATGTGGTTTGGGTTCTGTATAACGTCTGTCTTAAACAGCGTAATAAATGAAATGAAATGAACTACGTCGGATGGAGCAAGCTAGAAAAGGTCACGAAGAGAGGCTACTATTCTAGGGATTTTGACTACTACTGAGACAATATTGAGCCCACCAACGATAAATCTACACGTAATTGTTCGCTAATATAGTGACGCCACGCTGAAAAATTTCACATTTTCATATATTATGAAATATTCAGAGAATCGTCACCCTCCCATATATGAAAGAGTTAACGGTTGTGTCTGTCCTACGGCCTGTCCATCCATCTGTCCGTCCGTCTGCCCGTCCATCCATCTGGTTTTTTGTAGAATTCGAGTAACAGGCGTCCTGGTTCAGACGATGTGTCACCGACGTGGTGTCGCCAGCGTCAGAAGACGTGTCGCCGATGTCGCGCAAGGGGTGTCGCATGTCGCGCAACATTATTCGAAATCGAGTTTCACGAAAAAACAATGTTCGAATTCGAAATCGAGTTTCACGAAAAAGCAATGTTCGAATATGGCTCGAAAACGAATTTCGCTAAAAACCACTGTTCGAACAATGTTCGAAATCGAAGATAGAAAGACGTTGCTGGAACATTATTCGAAATCGAAGATGATGAAAAAACATTGTTCGAATATTGAGTGCCGGGAGTGCATTGGACGGGAAGTATATAGCTCTTGTAGAAAGTGGCCTACATGACAGTAGCCTACCGAATAAGTGCAACTTCATGGTTCATTCAGCGTTCAGCGGAAAGCGTGTACTACAACTACTATCGCACGATATATGGCGCAACATTCAGATCCTTCACAATTTTCTGGTCGACAGTGGGACGCAGAGGTCGCTGTGCTAAGGTTAGGATTGAGTGAGCCTATCCAAGAAGCTGAGGAATAGAGATAGTTTGTAATGAGCCGGGAGCTTCAGGAAACGTACCCTTCAGTTCGAAGACTACTAGGACGCTTTGAAGGAATATTTCGCCGGAAGAGGTGACCTTCTGCGAATAGAATCAGTTAATATAAATATATGTAAATTATTTAAATCTCTCAGTACTTTAACAATTCTAAACTCAAGCGCTAATCAGCAGAATGTGTTGAATATGAATACAGTATCAGACGCATATCTGTACTGCAAATCACTCAATATTACAGCAAGCACAAGCGAAAGACAAGCAACAGCCAAAACAGTGGCAAGAGCAACACAATCATGTTTTATTTCGTCTGTATCTTCATACAAACATATTTATAATTATTTACCCCACTAGTGAGGAAGGTAACTAATTAATTTAGTTGTTAGACCTGTGTTAGGTGATACCAGCCGTCCGTGCGGCCTCTCGGCCGCGCCGACGGCTTTTTGACGGCTTCGCCGTGGCAATAACTTCTCATCATCAATTGTAGCTGACACCTTTGTCATGGTTTCTTCAGGAAGAACATCTTAACTACGTCGATTAGGGCAAGTTAGAAAAAAAGAGGAAAAATGGACGACATCCGTAAAAACGCTTATTTGCCCAATATCGATTGATGGCGATAGACACTTCAAAAACGAACTTCAGATTCGTGTTCAGCGACCTCGATTACCCCCAGGGCTAAAGTTTCATGCCGCCCGAACGATATCCACAAAAATCGATAATATCGATCGATATCGATTGGTCGACTTCAGTTCGTGTTCAGCGACCTTGAGTACCCCCGGGACTTAAGTTTCGTGCCGCTTGAACGACATCCGCAGAAAATCGATAATATCGATCGATATCGATTGGCCGACTCCAGATTAGTGTTCAGGGACCTCGATTACCCCAGGGCTAAAGTTTCGTGCCGCCCGAACGACATCCACAAAAATCGATAATATCGATCGATATCGATTGGTCGACTTCAGATTCGTGTTCAGCAACCTTGATTACCCACGGGACTGAAGTTTCGTGCCGCTTGAACGACATCCGCAGAAAATCGATAATATCGATCGATATCGATTGGTCGACTTCAGGTTCGTGTTCAGCGACCTTGATTACCCCCGGGGCTAAAGTTTCGTGTCGCCCGAACGACATCCACAAAAAATCGATAATATCGATCGATATCGATTGCCTTCCCTGCTGTCATCTACGGTTCGCCATGCACGGTCGCCGACGTGTTCGGCACGTCTACGGCTCGCCATGCACGGTCGCCGACGTGTTCGGCACGTCTACGGCTCGCCATGCACGGTCGCCGACGTGTTCGGCTACTCAGTGCCTCCATTCCAGTTGTGACGGAAACACACACACACACACACACACACACACACACACACACACACACACACACACACACACACACACACACACACACACACACACACACACACACACACACACACACACACACACACACACACACACACACACACACACACACACACACACACACACACACACACGCGCGCTTGCTCCTTTATATATAGTTGGATCTTTTTTAATTGTGTTTTAAATTGTGCTAACAACTAAATTTTTGAATGTCGTAATTATCTCTATACTGTTTACGTATTACAGTAAATTCAATGAACCTCGCCACCTTTTATTGTGAGATATAGGCATCTGTTATACTCCCGCGGGAGCATCCGCGGAACGTCCGCGGACCAATGGTGCACGGCGGAGGCGGGCGTGGCGAGGCGCGGCGATTGGCCAGGTGAGGAGTCTCGGCGCGATTCCCGCCCATCCGCGGATGCTCCCGCGGGAGTATAACAGAGGCCATATACTATAGTAGGATTAGAATGTCAGAATACCACGTGGCATAGCGACGAAAACGTGATATGTAGTAATAACGCAGCCATAACAACGTAATGAGTAGTAGTAAGGTATCTATAACAACGTAATGAATAAGGTAGCTATAATAACGTAATGAGTAGTACTGAGATCGCTTCATTTAGGAGGGCTTATTCGTCAGGTTCTCTCGAAGCTTCTTGGCCGGACACTCTATAGCTCCACTAGCGCCAATTCGGTCGATCGTTGATCAGTAGCAGCAAGTCTGCGCATTGTCGAAGCTGCGAAAAACGACAAAAATGCAGTATTTAATGAGTATGCTCCTATCGAACTAGTTGGTCTCGGGCCTGTTGGTTAATATTTTCTAGCTCATCGCAGATACGGGAAAGAACTGAAACAGGACTCCTTGACCTGATGATGATATGTAATCTTATTACATAAAGCAGAGAGAATCACTAACGGGAGACAGCCGTTATCATCTGCCGACAGTTGTCGCTACACCTAGCCGTTGGTCATATCGCTGCCGTCAACGCTTAACACCACAACATGGGCAGCGTGGCAGGCAGCCACGACCGCCGATGTTGACTAAATACCACGACACTTCCACCGCCTGGTCACCAAAGAACACCCACTTGGGTACGAGGTTTCGCAAGACGTTACCACTGCGATGACGAGCCGCTGCTGCCGGGTTCACACAACATGTGAAGCGTTGCGGAAGAGGTCTGCGACCCGCTACGCGTTCTTGCTAGCGTGCACTTATTCCTTCAGCTCTCTATGTTATGATGCCCGATGTTTCGATGGGGTAGTCGATTCTCTCTCACGTGAAGCTAAAATCGAGCAATCAATATCAATCGATAGCGGTTTCCTCTTAGACCTACCCGATTGCGATGAGATTGCGTGAGGAAGTGTCGCTCAGGCAGTGAATATGGACCCGCTATTATCGATCGATATCGATCGTTTGAGCGGTTCTCTCTCATAGGGTCTTGCGTCATTACGGTGGCTGGTGGAAGGTCGTTCAGAGAATCAATATCGACCGCTATTATCGATCGTTTGAGCGGTGGTGTTGGTTCTTACGGTCATAGTTTCCTCTCAGATCTTGTAGTGATCGCTATTATCGATCGTTCGACCTGTCTTATCGGTTCTCTCCTCTTATTTTCGGCGGTCATATTGGTTTCCTCTCAGACCTTGCATCGATCAATATTATCGATCGTTTTACCTGCCTTATCGGATTCCTCTCACACAATCGATCTGAGTGGCTCTTGCGTTATTACGGTGGCCGACGGAAGGTTGCTCAGACAATCAATATCGATCGTTATTATCGATCGTTCGACCTGTCTTATCGGTTCTCTCTCACACTTAATCGATCCTGATGGCTCTTGCGTTCATCGTTATTGCTATTATCGATCGTTCGGCCTGCCTTATCGGTTCTTTCTTCTTATTTTCGGCGGTCATATTGGTTTCCTCTCAGACCTTACATCGATAAATATTATCCTGTCTTATCGGTTCTCTCAGACTTAGTCGACCTCTCAGACCTTACATCCTTCGCTAGTGTCCATCGTTTGACCTATGCTATCGGTTCTCTCAGACTTAATCGAACGGCGTGGGTGTAGTGTGATTATCATGTCCGACGGAAAGTCGATCTGGAAATCAGTCACCATGTTTCCTCTTAGACCTTATGTCGATCGCTACTATCGACGTTTCACAAGCGTTGCGGAATAGGTCTCCAACGCGGCACGGCTCAGACCCCATTATCTATACCGAACCACGTCGATGTGCCTCACCATTCGCTTCTGCTTCCCTCCAGGAGCGCCACTGTTCCACTAGCTGTACTTCTTCCTTCAGCTCCCTACACATTATCCATAACATACTATGATGCCCGAAGGTGTTTCGATCGGATAATCCATTCTCTCTCAGGTGAGGCTACGATCAAGCAATCACTATCGGCCGATATACTGATATTTTTAGCGGTGAGACCGATTTCCTCTCAGGCCTAACCAATTGAAATGAGATTGCGCAACAAAGTTTCGCTCCGGCAATCAATATCGACTCGCTATTATTGATCGTTTGACCTGTGCTATCGGTTCTCTGTCAGACCTAATCCATCAAGGTGGGCGTTGCGTGTTTGTGATGGCGGACGGAAGGTCTATCAGGAAATCAGCCTCCATGAGGAAATTTCGCTCAGGGAATCAATATCGACCGAAATCATTGAAGCTTCGCTCTCGGACTTAACGGGTGCGCTATGTTAGCCATCTCCCACTATTGTGTTTCGTAGCAGGCGAGATGTTTCGATTGGGCATTCAAAATATTTGCCGATATTATCGATCGTTTAAGCAGTGCTATCGTTTCTCTCTCCGACTTAATCGGGATTCGAATCGCTGACGAAAGATCGATAAGGAATTCATCAACCATCAGGAAATTTCGCTTACGCAATCACTTGTCTACGTTAAGCACATACCACCCCTATGACCGATACGGCGTAAAGTTAGCTACAGCCTCTGTTGCATGCACATCCTGCCTCTAGTTAGGCAGTCGCCCTCCTCAATCGACCCTCATTACTTTCTCCATGGAGCTACATCGCTTTCTGGCCCTCCTTCTGCGTTATTCGTATTTTGTTGAAGTTGCTGTTCCTCTCTACTCTCCCTAGCTACCGCTCGCGTCCACGCTTCGTTCAGCAGTTCCTATTACCGTCTTTGTCTCCCGTCCCCATTCAGCTCTAGGTTACGCACATATCACGACCACGACTATCTGAGGAAGAACGAGCTGGACTGCTCATGCAACAACGTGAAAGACGGATGCGGAGCAGAGCTGCTCGCTCAGTGGATGTTCGACAAGCTGCTCTTGCTGCTGAGAGAGGTCGTCGTCGCAGCGCTCGCATCCGTGCTAACGAAGCAGCCATTCAAGTCTCACCACCAGAAGTGTCTGAGGAACAACGAGGTAGACGCCTTAGCCCTAGATTACACTTGCGCCGCTGTGCTGCGCGGCACGATGGGCAGGATAGATATCGACCGGGCGCTGGTGAATAATCGATATCTATGGCGTTCGTGGTGCTGCGCCGCGTGGCGGCGCAAGTATAAACTAGGGCTTACGCAGCAGCGCCAAAGCCGGGTTCGAAGGAGAGCCGCACTTCCGCTGGATGTTCAAACAGCATCTTGAGCAGCAGAGACAGTTCGTCGACGCAGCGCTCGCATCCTTGCTAACGACGCTCGCCTTGCCGATGTCCGCATTCAAGTTATCGAACAGCACCGACTTCTACGATCTAATGCGACTCTAGTTAGATCGCTTGGCATGGCACGAGATGTCATCAATAGGCCCTCACTCCATTCCTTGGGCCGAGTGGACCAACCCTGCAGCTCCTGCGCTGCTCTCCACTTCCAGGTGAGAAAGTTACCTCGTCCGGTACAGTCTACAACATGTGTGCAACCTAGGTAAATTTTCCATGCAGCCCTTTCAAGATTTTCCACCTCTCCTTCGTCAGCTTTTCGAGGGCGGTAGTAGAAGATGCGATCACTTCCGTAACTCTGTTTGTCACTATAACAGTGGTCTAGCAATTGCTTCCATGGTTGCGCATGTTGATTCTCCGCAAGGGGGAGGACCGTATTGTTACAAGATTCATGGCCAAGTGTATCACTACGTCGGGGCTCTGCGACCGGCTGCGGGCACCGCTCCTCAGTACGCACAAATACTTATTATGGACACTGAACAAGCAGCTGCAGAGCTGGCTGCGCGGCAGGTTAACAGCGACTGCGAGAGCTATTTGTTCGCCGATCTTTATCGTCTACTTCTTCGCGTCAATCCCTACGCTCATTCGTTTGTCATGATGGATGAGGTTCTGCGCACCGAAGAAGAAACTGCCACCGCGGCTGGGCGCACTCCACACCCAGTGCACATGGTGTTCCGACTGCGGCCTTCCGATGATCACCGTCGCTACAACTCTGCCACGAGCAGCGAGATTGCTGTTGTCTATGTAGGCAATGAAGAGGAGATTCCAGGCAAGCGGTACTTGGTCATTCGTGCACTCTGGACAAAATATATGATCCTCTCACTTATCCATTGCTTTCCCAAATGGGGATGATGGATGGCATCCCCGCATGGAGAAGCGATCCATCAGCAGAAGTGGAAGAACTCGGGTCACCCAAAAAGAGTTTTAGTCTTATCTATTCTTCGCCCGCGCCAGCGTTTCTAATCCTTTTCACCAGTATGTCGTCGACAGCAGGCTAAATATCGAGATGAACCGTCTAAACGTCATCAAACTGAATCAGAGCCTGCTGAGGCTTGACACTGTTCAAGGTCTCACCGACTACATGATCGGCGACACCGTCCATAGTGGCTCTCCTGGACGACGTTTTATACTGGCAGCTAGCTTCCCGAGTGGTCCACGTCATATGATCGCTCAGTATCAGGACGCGATGACGATTGTGTCCAAGTATGGAAAGCCGACATATTCCCCAGGTTCACTTGCAACCCATGTTGGGAAGAGATTTCGATGAACCTCACTCCCAACCAGAGCGCCTCCGATCGACCTGATCTAGTTGCAAGCGTGCTTAGCTTGAAAGTGAAGGCATTATGCCACGAACTTTTCAAAAGGAAAGCGCTTGGTGAGGTCTTCGCGTATATTTACGTGATTGATTTCCAAGCACGCGGCCTAGCCCACATGCACATGCTGATCACCCTGAAAGACGGCTGGAAGGTGAACACGGCAGCTAACGTGATCAGCGCTGATCTTCCTTGCCCGACCGAGGATCCGGAGCTCTTCGACATTGTTTCGAGAAATATGATCCATCGACCATGTGGCCTGCTCGATCCGTCATCTCCATGCATGAACAATGGGACCTGCTCAAAAAAATCCCAAAATTATTCCTACCCGACACAACGCTCCCTATTGATGGTAACCCTCAATATAAGCGTCGAAACGATATTCGTTTCGTTATGTGCCGCGGTACCGCCATGGATAACCGGTTCGTTGTACCGTATTCGCCGTATTTGACACGGATGTTTCGAGCACACGTTAATTTGGAAGTGTGTGCCTTGCCTCACGTCATTAAGTATGTGCACAAATACGTGTACAAAGGCTCAGACCGAGCCCGAATTCGTCTCAGCCGAGCAGACAAGGAGGAACCAGCGCATGATGAGATCGAGATCTACGTCGACGCCCGATATGTGTGCACACCTGAAGCTATACACCGTGTGTTCGGCTTCAAGATGCAAAAAAAGAAGCGTATCCGTGGTGCAATTGCAGGTTCATTTGCCGAACTTCGAATCCGTTATCTTCGTATCGGGCGTCGAGCGGTAGGCGCTTGATACTGCGTCTCACCGACTTTGACAGCATACTTCCTGAAAAAACAAGGCTTGCTCTGACCTCACCGAGCTTCACGGAGTGCTACCCTATGGCTTAATCGATTCCCGCCCCCTTCACTACTTCGAAATGCCCGAGCATTTTCGGTACACTACTGCTGGATGGAAAGAGAGAGGCCAATCTACCAATACTATTGGCCGCATGTATTTCGTTGGGCCTTTAGACTCGGAAAGATTTGCGCTTAGACTTCTCCTTCTATATGGAAAAGGCTTCACATCATATTCCGATGTACTGACCGTCGAGGGTGTTCAGCATCCCTCCTATGTCGCAGCCGCTCGAGCCGCCGGATACCTCAGCGACGACTCCTACTTCGAGCGGTCTCTTCGTGAAGCAGCCACATTCCACTTGCCGGCGCAACTCCGTTCCTACTACGTCTCCTTACTAATGTTTGCGGAAATTCAACCTCCCATTCTTTTACATCTTTTGGAGGCATTCAAAGCTGACCTCATGGATGACTTCATGCGAAGCAGTACCACGGCTGCAGTCGCTGGATCGCGAGCTTTCTATGACATAGCTGCGCGTATTGAATCGTTTGGACAGGAGTGGAGCGACTACCTCGACATCGACGTTCCTTTGCTGTATGACTCCATTCCTGTCATCGACTACACTCATCATGAGAAACAAGGAGAGACGTTATACACTACCCTTAATGAGGAACAGAAAACGATTGTTGACGAGATGCTTTTTGCAATTGAGCGCCGTCAAGGAGGCTCCTATTTCGTGGATGGCCCCGGTGATAGTGGTAAAACATTTGTTTACACCGTAATATATCACCTTGCGATGGCAAGGCGATTCAAGGCGCTGGCTGTGGCATGGACAGGAATTGCCGCTAACCTTCTACCGTACAGTCGAACAGCTACCTCCCCATTTCGCTTGATAGTTGGAGAGCAATCCCGCGCTTCTAGCATGGAATGTAGTCGAAGGAGGCCAACGCACCGCGTTTACTGGCATCATCATCTGGGATGAGGTGCCCATGGCCCCCAAGCTTGCATTGGAAGCGGTCGGCTCACTTCTACAAGATTTACACGAAAACACTACGCCATTTGGTGGCAAAATAATGCTGCTGGGGGCGAATTCCGACAAGTTCTACGTGTTGTGGAAAAGGGTACCCGTTCCGACATGGTACATGCGTGCATCAAGCGATCTGCATTATGTCCTCTCTTCCGCACGTTCCACTTAACCCCCAATATGCGTGTTAATGCTGAGGATGCTTACCACAAGCAATGGCTGTCGCAGTTGGGCGACGGGCTGGTACAGATTGGATGGTGTCACACGAACCTTTCTCAGCAAGGATGAAGCTGTTGTGGATCATCCTTCAGACTCCCTTAATTTTCCAACGGAGTTTCTCAACAAGATGACTCCTACTGGACTGCCTCCTCAAGCACTGCACATGAAAGTTGGCTGTATTGTCATGCTGCTCCGAAATTTGGATGTGATTAACGGTCTGTGCAACGGCTCACGCTTTATTGTCACACACATCGACCAATGAGTTCTGATTTGCGAACACGCTGTCGGTAGTCGACAGGGGTCCCAGGTTTTAATTCCTCGAATCGACTGCTACGACACCCACCGGATCTGCCTTGTCGCCTTAGAAGGAGACAGTTCTCATTGCGATTGAGCTTTGCGATGACGATCAGCAAGTCGCAGGGAGAGACGTTTTCGAGAGTTGGCATTTCTTTGCAGGACCCCATTTTTTCTCATGGACAGCTCTACGTGGCTTTCTCTCGTGCTCGCAGTCGTCGACGCATCGTTGTCGATGCTCCTCAACAGATGATGCGAAACGTCGTCTACGATGAAGTGCTGTGATAGCGCTGCCTTCACCTCCAGGCATGTTCTCCGGTGCTTCCACTCAATTCGCGAAGGCTATTCAACGACGCTGCATCCTGCTACATCTGACAACGGTGAGCATCGTCTCCTTATGGGAAGTGCTCCGCTTTGACATACCTTCTACCGAACTTCGCCCTTTTCAGCGTCCTTCACGCTGCCGCACAGAATCGCCACCCAATGATCAGTCGCAGCCATAAGGTGTCCACTCAACATGCCGATCGCCGTCGTCGCTCAGTCCAAGATCTCTTCCAGGAGCTATCAGCATCCTCCCTTCATGAACATTCCCCTCTCCCTTCACCGTGCATTCTACCAAACGTGCTCCTTTCCAGCTCCTTCTCCACCGATGCAGCTCGATATCGTCACCCAGTCCAGATCAATTCTTCATGCTGTCACCAACCTACCACAACCTATAACGGTCAGCATCCTCTCTTCATGAACATTCCTCTCCTTCAACATACATTCTACCAACGGTGCCCCTTTTCAGCTCCCTTTGCATTGCTGCCACTCGAAATCATTACCGACTCCAAAACACTTCTTTATGCTGTCACCAACCTTCCACAGCCTATAAAAAACATATCCGTTTTCCTCGCCTTCACCCGGGTCGCTCCGCCTTCTACATACAGTGTGAAACACCTAACGTTATGCACCCATCGTATAGCCATCTAGCCGATACCGGCAAGGAGCTCGCGGGGTCGATGCCGGCAAAGCCGGCTAGCCTGGCGTGGCTCGCCACACCAGTGGTAAAGGGGTACAAGATATGGTGTACCTGCGGTTTTTGTTGCGTCGGTTTTTTTCTTCTCCGACGCTGTCTTTTTTGAGCATCTGCGCGAAAGCCAAAGGTTGAGGATGGCCTGTAAAAACGTCACCCGTGCAATCGATTGGGTCAGGCCTCCGCGGTGAGGCGTGCTGGCGCACCGTGCAGTGAGTGTCCAGAAAGTATCTGCAGAAATACGACAATTTTTTCAAAATAACACAATTTTTTGTCAACATTTTATTAATCAACCAAATAATTTTCATCAACATCGACTACTCTCCGCCAACGTTCCACAAGACTTCGAATTCCTCTGCCATAGAAATTCGACGACATGGAGGCTAAAAAAGCTCGAGGTCATATTCGAGGTGTCAGGATCTTAATAACGCTTCCCTTTCAGATGCTGAAGTCATCGATAAAGGTGGTGAGCCTGGGCTGTTCCTTACGCATCTTGTCGGCCAGTCTCTGCAGTTGGGTAGCGTAGATCTCGGCAGTGGCAGTCGTGCTGTCAGGCAGCAGATCGAAATGGTATATCCAATAAGGCTCCCCACCAGACGCTCAGGATGACTTTCCTCGCAAGAATTTTATTATTTACGAAAGATTTCATCGCGTTTCACGATGCACGCTTACGAGCGTGGTTGACGTAGAGGACCCATTTTTCGCCTCCTGTGACGATGGTGTCCAGCCAGTTGAGGATGGGACTTCGGGAGAGCAGCTGAGTGCATATGTTCAGACGTCTTCGTCGGTTGTCGTAGGCCAGTTCGTGTGGTAGCCACTGATCGAGCTTCTTAACCATTCCAAGAGATCGCAGTCCATTGTCCACGGTGGATCGGGAACAGCCGAGAGCGCACACCTTCATATGGATGCTGATCCGCCAGTTTCATCCAAAGATATCGTTGTCGGTTAACCAGAGCGAGGCTTATCTTCGAGACTCCTTTTCCCGCTTCTGAAGCGTTCGAACCAGCTATAAACATATCGTACAGAAGGAGCTTCAGAGCCGAAGACACGACACAAGTTTCAATAGGCTTCTACAGCGGAGTGCTCAGATTCATTTCAATAGGCTTCTACAACGGAGTGCCCAGATTCAAACTCGTAAAGGAGTACGTGTCTAATATGGGTAGTCAGTTCGGCCATCGTACAGTGAAATAGGCAAGGAAGACGGAGCTGGATATGTTATGCAGATACAGCAGGATAGTGTCCTTATATAGCACTTGTGTTGAAATCTACAGAACATTCTAGAAAAAATCTGGAACATTGCGAAGTTCTCTGCCGATACTTTCTGGACAACCTAATAGATTGCGGAAAACAGTGTCGACTTCGAACCTTATCTGAAATTAGGCGTGCGGCGTGTTTTGCATTCACGACATGTCGTATTTCAGGTAAACGCCAAGGAAAAGCATTTTGCAACAGATTTTGCGAAACTGGGGCACGGTGAATGGTGAGCAAATGCACTTTGGAACTGGTCTTACGACTCACGGTTGCGAAATTCAGCTGCCTACTGTGTGCATGTGTCACGCAGTCAGTGTTGCTCATGCAGTCCTCTTAGAGTCCGCATTTTTAAAGAGAATCGCATCCATTTCGACATAGTTATTCTTTAATTTTGGCAGTTGCTTTCACTCAGAATTAATCTCAATGAAATCTAAAAGAATCTACATGCTCTTGGTGATAATGTTCAATAATTGGTCTTATTGTTAGGGAACGATTAGGGTTCTATCATGTAGGCAAGACTCATATTCCATCTTTTTGCGGATTTTTGTTGCTTTTTTGCTCATCAGCTGCTTCGCTTTCCAAGTGGAATGGATGGCGAAAAGACATGTTGTGGTGTCCCCAAAATTGGATTTCTCCCGTTCTTACTGTCCTAAGAAATGCAGCGACTGTGGTAAAAATAACAATATATGCATCTGTATTAATTTCATAGGTGATTCGCAGCGCTGGTAGGGAGCTGCGCTCTACAGCTAATCGCGGTAGAGCGTCAATAGGAAGCCGGGCGACGCTGCGAGCTCATCAGTGAAGGCATCCAAGACGAATTGAGACCCGAACATAACAAACCAACATACAAACAAAATGGTACTATTGTACTTTCAGGACAAAAATCGAAAGAATTCTGCCCAAACTTCGCCCAGGGGTTATTTGGGGTGCTGATCACGACACTGGCATCCGCTTTTGAAATCTCGGTAGGTTACGCTATGTACAAACGGTAGGTTACGGTGGGCACGGGTGACTAAGGCTGTCGAGGTCATAATCACCGATTTCGCACTTCGATTAGGGGGAAGGGGGTTATTTGGGGTGCTGATTACGAATGTGACATCTGTTTTTCGTATTATGCTGGAGTATGGCAGGCACACTACCGCAGAACCCCAGATTACCCCTATAGCACAGACATTTTTTTCGTAGACATTTTTTTGGTAGACATTTTTTGCGGCCTCTCCTCCATCTCTGGATTCCAGAGAGCACAATATTGCCAACAAAACATCAAGACAAACATGAACACAGGACAACACCACTCACACATGCGACTTCAAAGTGGGTATAGTATTGCAATGTCGTGTATATTTCAGTGGCAGTATCATGATGGCAGATGAAAGCCAAGTTGAAGGAATTAGTTGTGAGGATAGAAAGTTAGGGTCCCAACGAAGGACCTGCTTTCTCTAGGGAAGTGTCTTGCCTAGAGCAGGATATCATCGTCATTCAAAATAGTGCACAATACACGGATAAGAAGAGCAAAATGAAAATGGAAAGAAAAGAATTTGAATCTGCTACCATTATCTGCCCACTTTGCGAGAAAAAGATATTTTTGCTTAGTCTGTAAACTAATTCAATCACTATGAATCAGGTGCAGAAGGGCAGGAAGGTGTAAACAAAGGGTATCCGGGAAAGGAAGATCGTCTTGAAAAGACGTGCTCCATTGGCTCTTGCTTGTTGAATGTTATCACGAAAAGTGGCAGCATGGTCAGCGTAAAACGAAGGTTCGGTCATGTAGGCCATGCATTGGAGACTGCATTGCTACGCCTATCTAGTCAGCAACAAGAGTATTTGAAGTTGTTATTAAAGGGTGATAAAACATGTTTCGTGAGCGTTATTTCACGAGTGTGAGTATGAGAAGTTGATTCACTATTTAAGACCACAGGGTTACGTGACCCAGTACCTTCGGCGTAAACATCGCGATAAAACATCGAGGCTCTATTTCACGAACAGTGATGACCTCTGAAACCTGATGAATAAATTCAACCTAAGACCGGACGTTTGTACGAAGCCCCAAAGGATTGCAGTGGAAAGGGATGACGTGGAAGACTGTGTTTTAGCTTTCTTATTCGTACTTAGTTTTAACGAAATATTTTACAGCGCTTCAACCGTCTATTCGGTGTTTTTGCATATTATTCTATCCTATACAGCATACTGCTACACTCTACTACATATTATACTGTGTATATATGTATATATTCTAATATTTATTAATTTATTTATTTATAGCACGTGGATATTCACGCAGACAGAACCAGTTATCCGAAAAGACAATAAAAGATAAACACAAGGAGAAGAACAAAACATGCGTGCATGATAGATGATTAGAAATACACCACCCTAATGAATCATCCTTTGATGTACCTGTCAATGAGCTTTTTCAGTTGTGAAATGGAACCCGGTAGACCATATTTTTTAGAAAATTTTAGAAACTCCGAACCAGCTCTTTGGGTAAAAAGGAAGCTCGCAGTCGTGAACTTGCCTTAGGAAAATAAATTTTTGTCCTACACCCACGCGTGTATGAAGAAGATGTTGTGTAAAATTTGTTGGGACGTAAGCTTACTCTTTCAGTCATTATTCTCAATATCTCTGGATAATATTCGGTGACTATCACCGTTTCCGACTGCATCATGAACAGCATCCGGATAACAAAATAAGTAAATAAGTAAACGAGGAAAGACAGGATTCACTGCACAAAGCCTGTGCTGGCCTGTAAATACAGCTGCTTTAGTTATCATCACTCCATTACAACTCCAATGGCTGATGTCCTCATCGCGGTGTTAGTTTGGGCGGTACTCACCATGCTCACTACTAGCCACGGTACCACATTAAGTTATCCACTATCATAGTCGCTGACGAAAAGGACAGGGGCTGCCAGCAGGTGTGTTAGCATGGGCCTTAAACAGTAGAAGGATTAGTATTAGGACTAGTTTATTAGAGCTTTCCTCCTTAGCGGCTCAATGACAACACCTGACGTTACGAAGCTGTTTGAAGTGATCCGAAATCTCATGCCCGAGTTCGCACCGCAAACTATGGACACCGACGGTGTTTTTGGAATGCAAAACAAACAAACAAACAAAACAGCATGTTAGAAAAACCAAGGAATTGGTTGAGGTAATTCAGAGCAATGAGGTAGCAAAAAATCTACTTAGATCTCCTTTCCTAGGCATCGATTCGTCCCTTGGTCGACAAAGCATTGGCGGTTTGCTAAGGGAAAGCATGCGCTCCAATAGCGTTTTGCTGAGGTGAAAAAAGCAATCAAAGGTGGTCAGAGATCTCCATGAAGTCGGACGATTGAGGACAGCACCATCGGCGAGCGACGCAACTGAACATATTTTTGTAGTTCGAGGTAATTCCTTGGGTTATACACTAGCATGCATGGTTATACATCTGTTACGAGTAACCTTGGTATCCAAAACCACTTATCTAGAAGTTCATTCAGTAATGCTTTAGATTTGGAGGCTAACTCCTACTACCTCACGACAGTACGCTTTTGGCTACGGAAAATGTGAGTTTTCGTAACTATTGCTGCTGCTCTATATCGCTTTCTCACTAATGTTCATCATTTGCAGAATACAAATCTATAACCACCAAAGATTGTTTTCGCCTTAACCCACAATGACGAACATGTTCCAAAGTTTTTTGAATGTAATTGTTGCCTAGCCACAAGGAAGCATCTGCTGTGAACTTGTTGTTATCTGCTTTACAGTTTTTTCTGTTTTGTTATCTGTTCTGTTTGAACATGTAATATTCCAATTTTATCGTCTTTTTATGGCTAGACCAATTGTGTTTTAATGGCCTTTTGAAATAAATCAATTCTGACCAGTATCTTGCATGCACTTTGACTTTTCCTGACATACGAGGTTCAAAACGTAGGGAAACCATAGCCGAATATTCATGTCGCAATGAGGTAAGTTTGTGAGTACTGCAAGTCTTCTGAATCCCGGCGGACGTTGGACGATGTCTGCGCTTCATACGGTCGTTGAACAAAGGAACAGTTAACTAGCACATGATGCTTTCTTCCTCGCTGATGCCTTGCTGTAATCCAGTCACTCGGAGCTGTTAAGCCAGCGGACAATGCCACGACGTCAGCACACTGTTTAAAGCTCATCCCTAGGACTCCGGATTAAGATGGAGTTGCGCGCACTATGGCTGCAAGGATGCGCTTTTTTTGGTTTTGCGCTTTTTTATTGAGCGGCCGTTGCCACTCAGTTTCGCTTCAGTGCCCTTGCAATTGCACAGTGCCCCATCGCGAAGGCCTGACCCAATCATTTGCACGGGGGGTTTTTAGGTGCCATCAAGGTTGACGGTGCGGGCGAGTTGCTCTCACTTCTCGAGTCGCTTATCGCGTAGCACACGGACAACCCACCCGCACTGGTATACTCCTACGCACCAAGATTGACAGCGAGGCTCTGCAACGACAACACCACGATTTCAGATGATAGGTAACGCTACAACGTACTCTTCATCCTTAAGGTCCAAAAGGAACTGCATCGCCTCGAAAAATCCATTTCGTCGGTGGGTCACCCGCCCCGAATCCTGTTCTTGGCTCCTTTGCGGCTTTCAGTCTCTTATGGATGGAATCGCGATAATTCATCCACTACTTCTTCCGACTAAAACGAAACCATAAGTCCGCATCTTATCCAATAAAAGCAACTGCTGTGTGAAAGCAACTGCTTACTCGGGCAATAATGCTCCCTTGTTCCTTCGAATAGCAACAGAACCCTCGTGGTCGTGAAAACTGTCGAGCTACTGGGGGGAACTACGGTGGCTGTCGCAAAACAGGCGATGGACAAAAGGATAGCTCGTGTGGCTGAGGTCTGCAAATTAGCAGTCGCCGTTCCGTTGCTAGTGTGTTCCAGCGTACCTTCGCACCCCGCTGCTTAGGGAGACATCCGATATCCACGCAAATCCATGCACATCCAGGTGGCAGTAAATGCATATATGCATGTGTATATAGTATAAAGTATATCTGTACGCATGTATATGCATGTGTGCATAGATATTATGGTGTGTTCATATACATATATGTATATGTTATGTATATGTATGTATTATGTATGTTTATACATATATATGTGCATATGTATATGTATACTTTATGTATACACATATATACATATGTGTATACGTGTATATCGATATACGTGGTTATTTGAATGGAAATAACAATCTCACAACACAATTTTTAATATCCAAATTTATTAATCTAATCTAATCTTAACAGTGAAGTATCAATATGTTAAAAATATACAAATGCGGGGCAGGTGTAAAAAAGCGAGGAGTCTAAAAGAAAAATAAGAGAAGACCTAAAAAATAAGAATGAGAGAGAGTAGTAGGTGAGAACCGAACAGATAAGAAGTGAGCACCGAGGAATGGTGAATAAGGCAACATGGTCACAGGGCAAGTCATTGGAAAAAAACCTAGTACACACAACTGCAACTTTAAGGCAAAGGGAAAATTACTACAAACTGCTGGCGACGAGCTACATAATAATAACGTGAATATGATAATAGGGATAAAAAGAAGGAGCAAGTTTTGAATGATGAAATTCATAGACTTTAAATTCTTCTCAACTTTCTCAACTTGCTCAACTTTTTACAAATTCTCAGTCAACTTTTCTTTCAACTTTTGCTCATTTATTTCTAGCAGACTTTTTGTCTCGAAACCTTTAGAACGAAATTTTGGAGAGATCTCAATTTTGGAACAGATTTATGCAGAAGTCTCGTTCCGTAGCTCTTTGGCTAGAATTTAGGTGGCGTAACGTGAACCGACAGAGCGGTGTGAAGAGGAAATCGGAGACTTGGCACCGAACCGAGGAGGAGGAATTGGAAACGTTCACCCGAAATAACGTGGATGGCGTGCGAATTTGCTGGAATGCTAGGAGCTGGATCAGTTCAGTTCGGGCAGTTCGGGCAACTTCTCACGAACGCGAATTACGAATTAACTAGCGAACTAGACGAAGTTAACATAATAAAAATTCGGTTTCCTGAAGTTGAGTGATATAATTGACATGTGGATGGAAATGAATACATTTATCGGTTATTAGCGAAATTTAGGCTTACGTATTTCTCGAAACTAGCGCCAGAAATTGTTAAATATGAGAGTCGCTACAAAACTGATTAGCGTCAAAACATGTCGAAAAACGGTCGCTGCAAAACTGATTAGTGTCAAAAATTCCCGAAAATAAATTTCTCTACAACATTTGAATAGACAAAAAATTGACCACACAAGAAAGAGCAAGAGGAATACAGTGAGAAGCAGCCAGCATCAAAGACAACAAGATGACGAAAACGAATCCTTGGACTCTCACATGTGTTGCACTCCTCCTGAAGGCGCAGCATTTCGCAGTCTACTCGACGATTTGGTCATCGTCGTCATCAAGCAAGCGGCTGGGCGGTCTATTTCGTGTTCGCGTGGCGTCGGCGCGGATTTCTTTCACCTTCTGAAAAGAGATGAATTAATTCTAACCAAACCCTCGAAAATTTTCTCCAAGAACAGGAAGACGCACCGGAGGCGGGACTAGACGACCGTGTTCGTCCAGCACATACCTGCGAAGATCTCCCCTAAAAATACAAGTTTGATTAAGGAGATTGATAACTCGAAGCAAATAGCAGACGACATACAGCGCTCGATACAAGGCGCCCCTGACGAGTCATTTCCAACGCCTCCGAGCGGTTTTCTACTCCACCCGCACAGAGCTCTTTTCATCGTCGGTGTTTCCTAACGTATTTCACTAGCTGATTACTAAAAAATAAGATTTTAGTTGGAAAACAGTTATGTAGCAAAACTAACGCGGTCGGGTATTTTTTCAGCGTATCCACAGAACCGAGGAGTTCTCCAGCGCCAAGTCGCATGCCGTCCAAGCATATTCCTACATAAAAGTAGAAAGTTGAACTTGAGCAGACATAATCAAAAAGGGGGGCAGGAAGTAGCACAAGGAAGTGGGGGTCAAGCGCTCTACCCCTCGTCCCCTGGCCCGCCCACCCCAACCCCTGTGCTTGCTCGAGAGTCCAATGGCTGCCTTACGAGATAGTGCAGAAGCAGGAACTTGCTACGCCTCTACTTAAAGGGGGGGGGGGGTAGAACGCTACTCCTCCCAAGGAAGTATCTATGAGTGAGTGGCTCCGCAATTTCCTTAGGGAGATATAATAAGCGCGGACTCTTCGCGCACGTGCGGAAGAGGCGCACTGCATATCTCTGGATCAGCTCGGGAGCCTCTCAAGCCTAGAAAACCGTGTTCGAGGAATTCGCGTAGGAGATCGTACTGTGCGAAAGCATGTGGAGGGAACAGACGCTAGTAACCGTTGAGGAATTTCCTGAAGAAATCAACGCAAGATACGACGTCGTCAGTGGGCCTGCCGCCGGCTGAGCGAACCCAGGATTCCATCCAATTATTCGAGTCCGCGCTCTGTAATGTTTTTCAATATTGTTCTCTTGGAGCGCCCCCCCCCCCCAGGAAAGGTGATATACCGACCATGAAGCAGGCGTTGGGCATGTCTGCAAAAATTAGCCACCTGCAGCTGAGGCAGACGCCATTGTTGCGTGACGTTTTTGAACGCCAAAGTCGTCCGCTCCGGCAGCTTCTCGTCCTCGGAGGACTTCTTTATCAAGTCGATGTCGGCTTGATTATTAAGTTGTTGCTCAATGCAGTCCACAGTCTGATGAGACAGGAGTCAAGCTGAGAAGGTGGATCTTTAACGTTAGGACTAACGAAGGAATGGGTGCCGGTTTAACATTCTCATAACCGCCAAAAGTCCCACTGTCGTGGCGGTGAGCTCCTCAAGAACGGTGAGCCATCGTCGTTCTGTGGCGTCCGCGGGATCCGGGATGTGCGGAAGGGTTTTCGAAATAATTTTCGGCTCTTCGACATCCAGGCGTATGTCGTACATAGAGTTCGAAACGAATGTCTGAAGTGAAGTATGGTTCGGTTGGTTTTGTTTTTCTTGATTCGCAGAATAAATGACGTGAACTGGCGTTGTAGTCAACGCCGATGTCGTGCCGACTAATTGCTCTTCTATGAGCCCCCACGGGGAGATTTTCCTTCGCATCAGCAGGCGACTCGCCCTCTCAGCAAAACCTCGGGGCCCAATATAAGAGTCGTGTGCTGTGGGCACCGTGTCGGCATCTGATTAAATGTTGTAAGTTGTGATGTGTGTATGATGTATAATATTTATCTATGCACATGGAAGTGGAGGGAATCCACCCACCACCATCATAATCTTTGCGACTTCTGCACGATCGATTGCAATGTGGCGGAGATGTGAAGCCCTCAGATATCCTCCTCTGAGAAAGGATGTGAACAGTTGCACGAAGCATCTCTTATTTTTGTTTATTGTTATCATGTATTTTTGTTTATCTGGCTGGTGCCTGGAAAACCAAGCGGATTCTAGTGTCCTTTCAAGGTCAACCACCGTAACTTTTCGATAGAATAGGGTGCTTACTCCGCCTCTCGGATGAAACACTTTGCAGCTGCAAAGCTAAGCCTCCATGCAATTCCGAAAGGTCGCATTCCGCGGTCCCTTCGACTACGGGAGTCTCGACTACCCTCTCGTATTCGCCACCTTTCCAATACTTTCACCTTCTCTGGTAGTACTTCTTCGTGTGGTAGGGGGTGTCCGTGGTGGGAGCGGAAGGGCTTCCTTTAAACAAATCAAATTCTTCTTCACATTCCACATTGAACTTTTATTCAAATAACTTAATACTGCTCCTACCATCTAATTCACCCAACGTTTTCCCTCTTGCGCCTCCCAGAGCATGGTGGAATGAATACGACATCGGAGACTTTAACACTCTGAACACTCTAACAGCAAAATAACTGGTTTAAAAATGAACGACATGCAGATACTGAGATAGTATTGGGGAGAGAACCCCAGGCAACAACACATCGGCATTGCTTGGCAATACTTTCGATTTATTGCTCGGATCATCAACAATTCGTCAAGGTTGTCCGTCTCCGTTTCACCTTCTGCAGTGTCTCCTTCTCCTTCGTCTTCCTCCTCTGTGTCCTTATTATCGTCACTTCCGCTACGGCTTACATCGCTATCAACGCTGCTTCCGACCTCGGCCTAGTAACAAATAAAGTCCATTAGGTTTTGCTATTAGTAGCTTCATTACAACTGATCAGCGTCCGCAAGATAGGCCTTAACTTCGAGGTAATAGGAAAGTGGCCTAGAGGGCGCCCGAAGCAGCGATGGGCTGATACGTTACACATGGACTTGAAAGTAGCTGGTGTCCACCTTGATCTAGCGCTGGATCGGGAGAGGTGGCGTCATGACACCAGAATAGCGGACCCCGCCACGAAGCGGGACAAACGCTGAAGAAGAAGACGAAGAAGAAGAAGAAGATGATGATGATGATGATGATGATGATTACAACTGATCCCGTTACATTTTTTCATCACGTCTCAAAACTCAACACTCACAAGTGGAGACAATGCAATCTATAAACTATTCCTCTCCTTACGGGTAATAATCCTCTTTGCACTTTGAGGTGCTTCTTGTTGTTCACAAAGCTGTGGTTCAATTGGCTGTTGCTGTGTTGTTCATTTTGCTTTTTTACTTCTGTTCCTTTTTGCTGTGTCCTGCTTCAGGTTTTTTGCGTTGTTGTTCGTGATGTTTAAAGTTAAGTTAGTGTTAATGGCATCAATCGCAATAACAAATCATGCACAGAACAAAACCATAAAAACAGTGGGGAACAAAAAAATTGTAAAAGCAAAATGAAAACGGTTAAATCGTAAAACGAAAACGAGGCGCTATGGCAGTCAGGGGGGTACCTTAGAAAAATGTCTCTAACATGAATAAAAATAATGACACACTATTAGGGCGCAACTAGATACCGCATAATGCGATAGTTACAACAACGCCATCACATCTTCATCCTCATTGCGCTCCTCACGAGTGCAAAACTGCTGAGGTGCCGTGGTGCCGTCACTTACCTTAAATTGCCACCCACACCATTTACGAAAAGTTCACATCATCACAATAGGACTTCTTCTTTTCCTAACAAAATCAGACTTGTCCTTGCCTAGGTACCGTCACTTAACTTAAGTCGCCACCCACATCAACATCAATATCCGAATTGTCTTTTCACCCAAGGTCCTCGTCACTTAAATCACCATCGAAATCCACGCCGTTTACGAACAAGATTTTTCAGACGACATTTTCCCCACTCAGCTTCACTTCATTCTTCATTGTGGATTCAAAACAATTCAAAAAAATTACGTTCAAACGTAAACGTAATTGTTGGTTCACAATAAAACCATAGCGGTCCAAACCGGCTCGGGGGATTGGGAGCGGAGGAGTGGGAAGGACGAGGTGGGAGAGAGATCCTCCTCTGAGCAACTAACAACCACTGAGAAACCAAGCCTTTCGTCTTTCCAGGGTAGGAAGGACGGAACAGTGTATTTTGTTCCCCACTGTTTTTAGGATTTTGTTCTGTGCATGATTTGTTGTTGCGATTGATGCCATTAACACTAACTTAACTTTAAACATCACGAACAACAACGCAAAAAACCTGAAGCACGACACAGCAGAAAGGAGCAGAAGTAAAAAAGCAAAATGAACAACACAGCAGCAGCCAATTGAACCACAGTTTTGTGAACAACAAGAAGCACCTCAAAGTGCAAAGAGGATTATTACCCGTAAGGAGAGGAATAGTTTATAGATTGCATTGTCTCCACTTGTGAGTGTTGAGTTTTGAGACGGGATGAAAAAATGTAACGGGATCAGTTGTAATCTTCTTCTTCTTCTTCTTCTTCTTCTTCTTCTTCTTCTTCTTCTTCGTCTTCTTCTTCAGCGTTTGTCTCGCTTCGTGGCGGGGTCCGCTATTCTGGTGTCATGACGCCACCTCTCCCGATCCAGCGCTAGATCAAGGTGGACACCAGCTACTTTCAAGTCCATGTAAAACGTATCAGCCCATCGCTGCTTCGGGCGCCTTCTAAGCCGCTTTCCTATTACCTCGACGTTAAGGCCTATCTTGCGGACGCTGGTCAGTTGTAATGAAACTACTAATAGCAAAACCTAATGGACTTTATTTGTTACTAGGCCGAGGTCGGAAGCAGCGTTGATAGCGATGTAAGCCGTAGCGGAAGTGACGATAATAAGGACACAGAGGAGGAAGACGAAGGAGAAGGCGACACTGCAGAAGGTGAAACGGAGACGGACAATCTTGACGAATTGTTGATGATCGAGCAATAAAACGAAGAATTGCCAAGCAATGCCGATGTGTTGTTGCCTGGGGTTCTCTCCCCAATACTATCTCAGTATCTATATGTCGTTCATTTTTGAACCAGTTTTTTGCTGTTAGAGTGTTCAGAGTGTTAAAGTCTCCCATGTCGTATTCATTCCACCATGCTCTGGGAGGCGCAAGAGGAAAACGTTGGGTGAATCAGATGGTAGGAGCAGTATTAAGTTATTTGAATAAAAGTTCAATTTGGAATGTGAAGAAGAAGAGTTTGATTTGTTTAAAGGAAGCCCCTCCGCTCCCACCACGGACACCCCCTACCACACGAAGAAGTACTACCAGAGAAGGTGAAAGTATTGGAAAGGTGGCGAATCGAGAGGGCAGTCGAGACTCCCGTAGTCGAAGGGACCGCGGAATGCGACCTTTCGGAATTGCATGGAGGCTTAGCTTTGCAGCTGCAAAGTGCTTCATCCAAGAGGCCCAGTAAGCACCCTATTCTATCGAAAAGTTACGGCGGTTGACCGTGATAGTCTACCTCCACTTTGAAACCCTCATGTATTAAGGTGGTGATTGCAGAAGTGGAAAAACGAGCTGGGAATTGAGAGCATCACACAATTCACAACCAATGCTACCCGTACGTATCGGTCAGGGACTGTAACCTACATGAGGTGCAGTGTTCAATGCGAAGCTCATGTTATCGAGAGACTAAAAAGCGGGGAACAAAAAAAGTTGTCGCTCATTGCACTGCTTATATGAAGGTATCCTTGTCCTTCTTTTGCACTGCTCCGGGCTCCTTAAACAAGACTTTTATAGGTTAAAAAAACCGCGAATGGAGCCATGGTTCAGTATTGCCGTCTCCATTTTGGACATTAGCTTGAGCCGGCGTTGCTCTCGCTTGACTCAGAATCTGTCAACTACATTGTTTCCTTGCTAAGACAAGGGTTCTTGCCGTACCAAGTTCTTAATAAAATACGCGAAGAGTTTCGAGAATCTGGGACATATCGTCGTCTTTACTACACTAACTGACATAAGGTTTGGGTAAAAGACGAATTGTAGAGAGGCTTTGAACTACAATTTTATATTCAGAGAAATTGGTATCAAACATAAAATTGATCCCTCGAGAAGAGACGACGATGATATTGCATCTGTTGAGAAGAGGGTTTCTGAACGAAACGCTAAAGATGGAATCAAGATTTACTACCCACCAGTGGAGGATAAGGGTGACGGTTTTGTTATAGGTGAGAAGGTTGAGGTTGAGATGGATTTAGTGAGAGTTTGAGGGAGAGGTTACAAAAGGAGCGTTGATTTCAGTCATAATAACGCCAATTCAAGAAGAGTGGCTTCGCAAATACAGCCGTCGCGCTGTATGCATTGATGACACCTTCAATCTAACGCAATATACACTGCGGCTAGCCACAGTTGTGGTCCCGGATGAATGGTACCGTGGACTGCCAGCGGCCTATTTGTTGTCTCGCAGGTTCGTTCTTGTGACGCTCCCCTTCGCATGTTTTTAAGAAAAACAATTTTACACTGAGTCCGGATGTCTATCCTATTGGGAGGGGGGGGGGGGGGTGATGGATAGCTGAGTCCTTCTGGTCAATAACGAATTCTTGTTTAGAATGACGGAAAAGGAGATTGCCATATTGTTTGGAGAGATCAAGAAGGTGGTTGCCGACTTCAACCCAAAATATTTCATGTCGGACGATACAAATAGCTTCTTCAACGGATTTATTCAAAATTTGTTCCATAATTCGAGTGCTAAAAAGTTATTATGCTATTGGCACGTACTTCAAGCGATAAAAAGAAATTGCATGTCTAAGTTAAAACAGGTAAAATTAGAGCTGGAGAAACGCATTTATTCGTTTCCAATTGTGTTTGTTGTAGAAAGGGCGAGCCCCGTTAATCCTTTCATATTATGCTATTGTCAATATGAGATCTGAGTAGAACGGCGAGGGCCGAAGAGTTCTCGATGAGATACGCAAGCCTACTGACCTACCTGATGGACAACGAGGAAAAGGCTATGGTTGACTATTTCGAAGAAAACTGGTACTCATACGTTAGCACATCGGACCTCAATGTATTTGTTCATTTAGCTTTATGTTTAGGAGCCCCCGCGTTAGCCAGTGGGGAGGATTTTCACGAAGACAGTCTTGGGTGTCAACAAGCATGCTCGTAGAGAGATGGCACAGAAGACTGAAACGGGATTTTCCGCCCTCCAAGGCTAACATGAGAATTGATGCTCTCTTGGAGATTATCATAACTGCAGTACCGTATATGGGAGAAGATCGAGTCATTAAAGTGAGGAATTCATTCATTTTGGACTCGATTAAACGGGAATTAAGCTAGCTTCTCAGATGGCCAGAGGTTCAAGTCAAGGCCGCTACAGACTCCAGCATCACAACAGAGCTCATGCACTAGCTGTAAAAGTGTTCGCCCTGAAACACTACAAGAAACCTCCCCCGCAGGACGTGCCGCGAACGGTCAGTGCACAAGGACGCACGTCGAAATGGCCAAGGAGCGAACCGGCTCCCGGCGGACCCAGCTGCCAGGATCCACTGTGTCGCCACCAGCAGATTTAGGTTTGAAATTATTAGGTTGTAACGAATTAAATGGCACTGACTCGCGTCATTTTTTGGCGCGTCTTTACGCGTTTGATCAAGAACAAACCGTAACATGTGGCATATCATTTAGAAGCGCAAACTTTGCACTACCGGAGAGTACCAAATTTTCTATGTAAAAGTGGGAAAACTTTAGAGTTTTATTGACTTTTTTGCAGATAGACAAAAGGGTAATCCGAGGCATTTACTTGTATGAATTCAAGCTGGGCACAACAGCTAAGGAGGCGGACGAGAAGATCAACGCCGCATTCGGTCAAGGATGTTCCACAATTCGGACGGCGTATCGTTGTATCAGAAGTTCCGGAATGGAGATGAGAGCTTGGAAGAACATGAAGGTCGTGGGAGGCATAGTGATATTGATGAGCACAAGCTGAGAGATGTGGTAGAGGAGGATCCACACAAAGGTACCAGGGAGATAGCGAAGGTTCTTGGCGTCAGTCACAACACAGCTGCCCGGCATCTGAAGGAAACTGGAAAGACCAAAAAGCTGGAAAGATGGGTGCCTCACGAGCTATCTGAGGAGCAAAGAAACCGACGATATGAGATCTCGTCCGCACTGCTTCTACGGAACGAAACGGACCCATTCCTTGATCGCATCGTAACCTGTGACGAGAAATGGATAATGTACGACAACAGGCGACGATCGGCACAGTGGGTGGACAGCGATGAGAGCGCCAAGGTTTTTGCGAAGCCGGAATTGCACCAAAAGAAAGTAATGGTGACAGTATGGTGGTGTTCGCTGGGAATTATTCACCACAGCTTCCTCCCTCCCGGTGAATCCATCACGGCAGAGAAGTACTGCACTGAAATTGAAGAAATGATGAAAAAGTTGAAGGATATCCGGCCGGCCTTGGTAAACCGAAGGCGAGTTCTCCTTCTGCACGACAATGCTCGCCCCATGTAGCACGAATGACGTTGCAGAAATTGAATGGGCTGAGCATTGAAACTCTACCACATCCTCCGTTTTCTCCCGACCTCTCCCCACAGACTACCATTTCTTCAAGCATCTTGGCGAAGGCGAAAGCATCTTTTTTGGTAGGGAAAATATTCAAATACCAACAGGATGACGAAAGTGCCTTCGAAGATTTCGTCAATTCCAGAACTTCTGAATTTTATGCTACTGGGATAAAAAAGCTTGTGTCACGTTGGCAAAGATGTGTAGAATCAGAAGGTTTTTATTTCGATTAATAAACTTGCCTACAAGCCGAGATATTAACTGTTTAAATTTACAGTTGTTCAGTGCCATTTATTTCTTTACAACCTAATAATAGGCTGTATAATGGGGTATCTTTAAACCGTCTTGACCGTGTAATAATTTCAGGACTGTTGCAAAATGAAGCAGAAGAAACAGATTTGCCCATTGCTAGTGAAGTAGAAGTTGTGGCTTCCCCATCATTTGACGATAGCCAAGTCTATGAAGAATGCGGACCATCATCTGCTGAGCACTGTGTTACGAATAGGGCGGAGGTATCAAACACCGACCTCCTTGACGTGAATAAAGAGCTGCTTCATGAAGCAGACTCGGTAGGTAACGACTCGCAGTCTTTTAAATGTTGAGGGAAGTAGCTGCTTGCAGGTTATGGCTAGCATACGCGCTCACTTACTAACTTTGTCTAAGATCCCGCATGACGTTGGCGAATTCAATGTCGAAGGTGATTGCCGATATGAAAGAGTTGAATGAAGACACCGTCGGAGTCATTCCACGTCATCACAAACACACATTGGATCAAATGGCCCGCCGTTCGGACTTGCCAGCAACGGGACGCCTGCCAAACCACGCTTCTATTCTGTTGAAGAAGGTAATTTAGTTTTTAGATTTCATTTTCCCACTGAAATGCACATTTACAGCGCTCGACATCGAAGCGAAGCGGGAAATCTCGTGAAGAGCCAGAATCTCAGCTCCTCGAACGGTACAATGTCGACGATCTCCAGTGCTGCATACTCCGGCGCATTCCGGAGACCGATGCTGGAAGAGAGTTCGATGAGTGGGTAAAGTGCTCCGCGTGTGGAATGTGGGCCCACGAAGCCTGTGCTAGAGACGGGACAGCATGTCCCTATGACGAAGGCTGCTTCCAGTTTTCACAGATGCCGAACTAATGCCAAGGTTACAAATCAACAAATTCTCTCTACGGGTCTCCACTTCTCATATGTTTTTTTCAGATTTCTATTCTACACAGTTCCCGAAAAAGTCGTTATCGTGGTGTCGTGCAACGTCTCGTATTGTCTACAAGACTCGAGTACTAATGTTGACGTAGAAAAATGATATGGATATGGATCTTCTGATCATGGCACTTTAAAATTTTATTATGATATGTGTTTCATAATGAAGGAGTGTAAAAAACTTCAAATGCATCAGAATTAAATGTATTCGACGTACTGTCGGTCGACATCGATTCCCTAATCGGTGATTTCGGTTTTCTCTCAGATCATCGATCGAAGTGGGAGACAGTCCGGTGTTCTTGTGGCATCTCTTCCGGCCAGCGCACCGCATGGGCCACCCGGATCATAGAAATTGCGACCGCGTGAGGTGTCATAGATCTGCAAAAAGACTTCGTGTAAAACCAAACTAAAGCCTAATAATGAAAGAACGACAGAGGAGTTAAGCCTACATTTCCATTCAGCGAATCGATAGTATCAATCAATAGAGCAATCATAGTTGGATCGGTCTAGGGATCAAATGGAAAATCTTCAGAAACTACCAAAATAATAACCAAATAATATGACATGGAAGACCTAGCAGCATAATTACGACGTAGGACTACACTTTCCTAAACACCGGTCGTTTTCCTCACTTGCTCAATCTATATTAGCTTTGTTCTTGTTTTCACTTGTTTTTTTCCTGACCAAGAAATTGGCTGCCATTTCAAGAAAGAAGGAACTAGACAGATAGTGATCTAGACAAGCAGTGTTCCTAGGTCGGCAAGAAGCCATTTCGTCAATACGCTGAAATATAAAAAGATTTCATTATTGAAGTATGGACATGCTACGGTTGTGATCCAAATCTCAATTTGCTTTGGAAAGAAATCGCAAAGCGCTTCCACTAATTGATTAAGGTAATAAGGCTGTTTTAACGAATTTTTGCGGCTTTATGATATTGTAATTGTTCCAGGTTTCTGTTCAATTTACTGTGTTTTCATTACTCCCTCCCCCCCCCCCAACTAGAATAGCAATTTAGAAGACCGATTTTGGTATTGTAAGGACAGCAATTTATAAGGTAAGCATATTTATACATATTTATATGTTGCGGTGAATTGTATGTATTGATAGCGCAGCTATCGTTAACAATTCATAATGGACTGCCCCGACAGGGATTGCATCTAGTACTTTATCACGAAGGATCTTTGGTTTGGTTCTCTGGAAATCCTTGGTTAACAATATGTACATCCAACGTAAAAACAAACTATAGAAATAGAATAAGAGAATGAGCACCTTACAAAAAACCAGTACCTGTAGTCCTAGAACTGTGAATCCGGGTTGTTTTCCGACTATGCTTTGATTTAGGACTCTCCCCATCGTTCATCTCACGCTCGTCAATCAATCATTTCACTGGAAAAAGTGTTGGTATCTTCTTTCCAAGATAGAATACGTAAAATATCAGCGCAAAGTGGTTTCTGGGGACGGAGAGGGGTCACCCTACAAACTCTACGGATATCCACCTAAATAAACGCTCCTATAGGTGTTTTAGTGTGGTACATCACAAGGATAGAGAACACGCTAGCCCGAAATGCTAAACTAAGCATGCGAATAGGAACGAAAATCCAAGCGCTACGTCATCTTTGGACGTCTCCCGTGACACCACCACAAACAACGAAACACGCGTGAAGATTACGGTAGAAGAGATGTCAGCCGTCCGCTGTGTCCGTTCTTGTGTATGTTTCACTCCCGCGACATAATGAGGTATAACACTCATCTGCGACGCATCGCGGGAGCGATGGCGCGTCAACTGACAACCGCGCCCCACTGCGCCGTCCGCCATGCAGCGAAGGCGCGCCGCTGACAGTTCCCCGCGCCTGTCGCTGAAGCGACGCGGGAGTATAAAATAGGCCTTAGGCCCCGTTTATACTTCGCAGTCGAACGACGCGACGCCACCTATAGTGGCCATATTGACTGAGCGACGCGATCGATCAATCTGGACACTCTACATGCCGTTTGTTGATACTGATTAGCCATCGAGATGGGGAAATCCTGGAGACTCTACATGCCGTCGCGTCGCTCGGCGTCGGAAGTATAAATAGGGCCTTAAGGTGTGCGGTGAGTCGCGCCGCTGAAGGGAAGGGTGCGGTTCGGCGCGACCGCGGCAGACTCGGTGTGGAGTCGGAGATTTCACCACTGGGGTGAATCGTTTTGCTGTTTCCTTTTGTTTTGATTCCCAAAGGGTGTATCACTAGGTCGGGGTGGAAATCATGCTCCTGTTGTCAACTAGCTGAACATTTTCGAATGCTTAGGCCTGCTCTCCATTAGAATACGTCCAAGCTGATGTTTTTCGTCTCAGCTATACAGATTTGAGAGGATTTTAGACGCCATTTATTTCATTCTCAGATTAGCTTACTTTCTGCTCTGTAGGTGGACAAAACTGTTCTTACCTCGACAAGTTGGCAACCATATGGTAACTGCGGCGACTTAAAACAAAATCAAAATGGTTTGACGGTGGAGGAAGCGGTCCCAGAGTTACTCAATTAGCTTACCAGTCACTTAGCAAAGGTAAAAGGCGGCGCAAATACAAATGGCGGTAAACAGAACAGGAGTTTCCCCTCGTTTTCACCCATTTGCCTAAAGCTATAAGATCGTCATAAAATAGCCATACAGGTTTCGTCTTCCATCTTATCATTCTTTGTGTATTCGCTTACTTTTAAGATTTTGCTTTTGCTGAAATTTGCTATGTGGACAAGAGCTTCTCCTCGTTTTCACGCGTCGAGAGTATAAAGCCTGCCCAAGAGCTCCACCTTTACTATATAAAAGATCAAGCAAACGGATGGAGATAATAAATCTGTGAGGTACTTGCTCTTCAATAATGGCATTCCAACCTGTAATGGCCAAATTCGATCCATCGCAAGTGTCCAAAGGGGGAGATGTTGCTGTCTTCATCTTTCCGGATGATCATGAGCTTTGTTACGAATGGCACTATCAGAAGACGATTGTTGATGGGCAAACGCTTCTCCACATGTTCTGCGGGTGCAGTGCTTTAAAAAAAGGCAGATCGATAACCACATGGAGAGCCGATCCCTACCGTACCAAATCGCTAATGGGAGGTTCATTTCCGACCCAGGAAATCTCCCTCGCAGCCACTTTTGTCAGTCAAGGTTAACTGCGAAGACAGTTGCACGTCGGCTGGTAATAGAAAGTTGTGCGGAGATCCGAAGTAGCGAGCCTCATGTGCTCAGAGCACCATCTACGGAGTTGGCTCGAAGCGACATGCCGATCGAAGCTTCATTCCAGGGCAACTAGTAAGTTTATGAAAACTACGTTGTAATATAACACATATACAAAAGAAGGTCAATTTCTAGGATCCTGCTCTATGTTACTGTTCCGCAGATGCTGAAAGCTTCATTCTCCTATATGAGCCTTAAAGAATATATTTTTCGGCAGCCGCTCTTTGGTAGCTCCGGCCTTTAACACATTGGTGCTCAGAAATGTTATAGTAAGATCTACTAGCTTGTTATTTTATTTTTGCTATTCTACTTTCATTTATTTTATTTTTTCTTTATTCTGTTTTAATTATTTTTTTTACAATTATTTTCGTTATTCTATTTTTTTACTACTTTTGTAGGAACATGACGGAAATAAATTTGTTATGTTTAAGTGCAATGGGAGGTACAAACGAATACCAATTGCCCTCGGGCGAGGTTCCTCGTCGAAATTTTACGCAATCATTGGCATCTTCAACGAGGCCGCTGCTTTACCACTGCTATAGGCTTTCATACCACATGGCACGAAAGCTACCTACCGTCACCTGTTTGCCTTCCTATGGCAAACTCTTGTCGGACTTGGATTGCAGAAGTCTTTGACAGGCTGTATCATTCTATTCGACTTCGAGCTACCAGCTATCCGGGCAGCCACGCGCGAATTGCCGATAGCGGCGAATGGGTAAACGATAAAATATTATTGTCTCACTGTGCCGCAGTCACATATCAATATTATTTCAGTCGCTTCTTCCACTAAACTCAGGCCATTATGCGACACAACGAACACTGCAACAGAGGCCCGCATCCACCAAACAACCTGTGGTGGGTCGCTTCTTCCATCGGATTTGGATGCTCCCTCTGCTTCCACAGCAGTTCCATTGCATTTCGGAAGCGCTCGTCCTTCCACAACCTCTGCTCGTTAGCACATTCGAGTACGCGGGTCTGCTGCAGTTTACAGACTACTGGTACAACATCTGAGGAGTCGGGGTCGTTTTGACGGATTATGGGATCACTAGGGAAATTGCGGCTTGAGGAACACAAATGTCGGGAAGGATTCCACACGAAAATAAGGGCCGCCTTTCCAATATGTTCTCCTACCCTGTACCATGGCTTTCATTCAAAGCCAGTGGTAATATGAAAAGGACTGGTCGAAGCGGCTGCGGATGAGTGATGGTAAGGTATGTTCATTCTTTTCTTGCGGCAAAATTTCTTTGTGAGCAAAAGCTATATTTATAATCCAGCAACCTAATAGTTACTTCACTTTGTTTTAGGTTAGCACCTTTTGGATGTGTACATCTTTGCATGTCACATATAAGATGTGTACACTATTGTAACGAGGACTTCTTAATAAACTTAAATAAAGTTACAAGACAAGTTTAGTCCACAGAAGTGTTCCTGAAATGTCATGTCTTACATACCAATGCTATACGGTCCCCTCCCGTTATAACGCCCCCGGCCCCGGCCAGTTTACTTTTACGCCAGTAAAACCATCTCCGCTTAAGACGCGTCGGACACAACGCTACTCCCGTTATAGCGCGGTTTTGGGAGGAACAGTGCTTTCAAAATGACTCCCGTTTTAACGCGACTCGGGCTCAGTTCCGCTCCCACACAGAAAATGAAGACGAGCAAGATGATGACCGTGTCCAACAACCGCGTGACTATGTATTAGATGTATGTAGACGTTTTTCATGCATGCCCGGTCCACAAGTGTTCAAAGTCAGCAGTATGTCGAGCATTGTATGAGTCCCGGTAGTCGTTAGAAGCTGCCGTAAATTGCAGGGTTTCCTCTATCAGAAATAACAGATGTGAATTAAAACTCAGGTTATTCAAAATAGTGTCCAGCACATTTGTTTTAAGCCTAGAGCAGGGTTGGCAACTAATTTCGTGAACTCTCAAGAATCTTCAGCAAAAGTATTTATTAACAAATAACTAATGACAATCTTTAATCAAAATAAGATCCCTCGGAACGCAGAAGTGCTCGCATTTATCAAGTAGCTGGTCTATCCCACGGCTATAGAATTATTGTGCTTTTAGGGCCAAGAATCTTTGCAGGTGCATCTTGACCCGGTCCGCATTAATAAATTGTCTTCCAACCAAGAAGTACTGCACCGGACTCAAAATGTAGTAGTCACTCAGCGCAAGGTCTGGGCTGGATGAGTTTGACGCTCCCAGTCAAGGTCTTCAATTTTTGAGGCGTCCGGTTAGCTACGTTCTCTCCGTTTGGTGGTGTCAAGAAGGTAATAACTTTTGGAAGCTCATCGGGAACGGTCCCAGCATTAATTCTGAAATGTACTCTTTTCAACCTGGCTGCTAGCAATCTGAACTCCGCTAGAATCGATTCAGAAAGATTTCCAGCAGCGGAATTATCTTTCAGCAAGATAACGCCAGTTCACACGTCGCGAATCAGAAGCTTCAAAAAATCGAAGACCTTGGCTGGGAGCGTCTAACTCACCAACCTTACAGCCCAAGATGTGAGGCAAGTGACTAGCACCTTTATAGCACGCTGCAGTACTTCCTGCTTGGAGGACGATTTATTAATGTGGACCATGTCAAAATGCACCTCCAAAAATTCTTGGCTTCAAAAGCACAAGAATTCTACAGCTGTGGGATGGGCCAGGTTGCTTATAAATGGGAAGCACTCCCGCATTCCAACAGATCTTACTTCGATTGAAAACTATTATTTGTTATCTGCTTATGAACACTTTTGTTGAAGGCGCTTGAGAGTTCATGAAATTAGTTGCCAACCTATTAATATGTTTTGAATAAGGTTCCTAGGTTTCAATTTAAAAATTGACTGCGAATACACACTTTGCGTTCACTCATATCTGAAGAACTTTATGCCATGTGTTGTGAAATAGCCTTGTAACCTAAATCATGTACGATTCCAGCTGCCCAAGATTTTTAATGTCACCTTAAACGATCAACAAAGCCTACCAGTTCGATGTTCCCGCCGGCAACTGGCAACTCCCGAGTATAATACAACGCAGAAAGCATGCGCATCACCTTTCAATGGCAATTCTCGCTTTCAACTAATCCTGCATTGCCTCGACGTCATATTTTCTACGACTCAGGAAACAAGTCAGAAACCGTTCCCTGCTTGGTGCCATTGAGAGTTTCAGCTACATCAACCTTAACCATCACTTTATCCCCAATCTTCGAAAATTGCTTTCGCTGAGGGGTGTGGTCGACGCCTCGCCACGGCGGTAGGGTAGCACTTATTTATTTTTTTATTTTTTTATTCAATACATTCGCGATAAGCGCAAACGCCAGAAAAAAGTATTACAACAACAGAACAACGTGAAGAAACCTAAAGCGAATCGAACACGTGTAAAGCAATTAAATGATGACACACGTAGAGCAAGTCAAGCCAGTGTCAGATCTGTGACTAATTAGGTCATGAATAAAAAGCCTGGTTAGTCAAACCAAATAAACCGGGAAGATTGTAAAGTGTTAAACTTTATAACTCAACTGCGACTTCTTAAGAGACCGCTCAAGCTGACCTAGGGAAAAGAAGGACGGCATACATCTCGTCGCCTTCAGGTATGCGCTGGCTGCCCTGCCGAAAAAGCGACACCTTCAGCTTACTCCTAGGCCGACAGATGATAATCTTCTCCGGCTCTCCCTTAGTTTGTGAAACACGCAGATTAAAGAATTTAGAGCCTCCGAATCGCGAGTAATGGATTAACTTATAAACCCTACAAATATCAAAGATTTTCCTGCGAGAAGCCAATGTGTGAAGACCCTGGTATTTATTTCTTATCGATGCTTTAGGTACCTTAGAGTAAAGGAACCCGCCAATGCGAATAAGAACCTTGCGAGTGTAATTATTCTGTACCTTTTCTATAAGGTTTATAAGAGTTTTCTTACTGGGGGAAAAACCGAGATAGATGACTCCACCAGCGGTCGAACGTAAGTCTTATAAGCCCTAAGCAACACACTCTTATTCTTGGTGGTAAGGCCTTTGAATATCTAATAGGTCCTAGCACGTCTGCAACAAATGGTCACATGCTCCGAGAAATCAAGCATGGCATCGTAGTGAAACCCTAAGTCTTATCGAGCCCACGACCGCGATAGGAAAATTGTCAATGAAATATTCACGTGTGTCCGGCGATTGTCCGCGGCTGAGTGACATACAAACAGTTTTGCTCGGAGACAGTGGAAGCTGCCACACCCTGCTCCATAGGACCAGCGCGTTAACTACCTTCTGAAGACTTCTAGCGTCGTCTGAACTGATAATTGTCCTATAGAGTCGTCCGCATACATCTTGACAGTAACGCCACTGGGTTCAACTATCCTAGGCAAGTCCGAGGGATAGAGATTGAACAAAATCGGTGATAGAACACCACCTTGAGGTACCCCGCTGCCGGCCGACCTGACGTCAGAATAGCACTGACCCAGGCGGACTTGAAACGTTCGATTACTCAAAAACTCTCTTATCCAATTCACAATGACAGGGTGAAAGTTAAGCCTATTCAGTTTGAGAAGAAGTTTCTTGTGCGAAACACGATCAAACGCCTTAGAAAAGTCAAAGTAAACTACATCACAACTGAGCCTCCTATCCAAAGCATCACCCCAGTCGTTGAGACATTCCAGCAGATTCGTCTCAATCGAAAGTCCCTTCATAAATCCATGCTGCCCAGAAGGAAAGATCCCAGCTCCTTCTGCAATCTCCATAATGTGTGTCCTAAGAACCTTCTCAAAGAGTCTAAAAAAATATAGAGGTAACGCTAACAGGCCTGTAGTTTTCAGGGTTCGAGTGGTCGCCTTTTTTAAAAATCGGTGTAATAAAAGAATGCTTCCAGCGTGCAGGGATCTGAGAATGCATAAGAGACTGATTAAAAATGTATGCCAACGGAGAACAAATAACATCAGCAACCATCTGAATAAAACTTAGTGGAATGTCGTCAGGAGTGACCGAGGAGGATGATGGCCAACACTTTAGAAGGCGCAGGAGCACAGCGCTATCAAACCAAGGGAAACTTCCCATTACAGCCTCGAAATAGGTAGGAACAACCGGTATGAGACCGTCATCCTCAATAAAAACCTTAGCGAATTCATCAGCCAGCATTTCCACCCTATCCGAGTCTGACACCGCTTGCCTATTCCCAACCCTGAGACAACCAACACCTCTCCTATTCTGAAGTCTACTATTAAGGAACCCATAAAACCTACGAGAATTCCCAGAGTCTACAGCTTTAGCCTCTACGTAACTATTAAACTTACGAAGTTTTTTATCAAAATCGGTATTATACCTATCAAACTCAACCCGGTTAGCCGTTCGCATAGCTTCGAGAAATAAGCACTCGCGATGACTTACCATTTTACGCAGATGAGTTGGAAGACGAACACCACTGCCTGATGCTACTCTCTTCAGAGGAACGAATTTCACAATGGCGTCTTGTATTACACTTAGAAAGAGTTCATATTTCGCATTGACGTCCTCCTGACTCTCCAATAAATTTATCCATCTAACCTGAGAAAGATAGTACGGATAGCATCATAATCAGCACACGAGTACAGTCTGCGGTATTTCAGGGGTCTCTGCTCAGCATTAGCGCTGAGAACCATAATATCAAAAGAGATAGATGATTGTGATCGCTTGTCCCAATAGGAGGCCCAACACAAAGGTCATCTATGAGTTCGAGCCTACTGGTAAGTACCAAATCCAGAATATTGTGACCCCTTGTGGTTTCATGAACAAGGGAGAAGAGTCCATGCGAGCTGACAAGGCTCCGTAGCCCAGAGGAGCATGAATTAGTAACCACACCAACGGTTCCATCGGCTGGAAGCTGGAAATCCGGCATGTTGAAATCACCCAGTACAACAGCTTCCAAGTCATTCGATACAAGATCACTGATAATATTGAACAAGCGTTCATTCATACTCGCATCACAGGAGGGGGCTCGATATACTAGAACTAGGCGCACACCTCCGCTTGGATTGAGTACATCTACACAAAGTAGCTCAAAGGCGTTTTTTACCGATTCAGACAGCACAACGATGTCCTGAGGCGACGACTGCACGCAAACGCTACTCCCCCACCAGATCTGGATTCACGATCGCAACGGAATATTTCATAATCCAACAAATAATGGCCAAAAAGGGATGAGAAAGTGATGGTTGACTTCAACCAGGTTTCAGAAAATGCGTAGATATCAAATCGATTGCCCAAAACTAAGCTGATATAGTGCCGATTCTTAGACACAGACCTAACATTAGCATACATACATTTGATAACACTCCTAGAACTGGCAAAAGGGTAATCCGTACCTGAACAACCAAACGACGTAAACAAAAAATCTTCGCTAGAGGAACCCGGAGCAGCGCCACCGTACTCGCGAATGGCCTTGTGGACTAACCCGGGGACTCCCAGCAGCGGTGCTGGCACGCGACGGTGTATCACAAGGACTCACCGCTCCGCTGGCCCCATTGGTACCACTACCAGTAAGCCCCCGTTCGCCCCTCCTCAACTTCTCCGGCGGTAGAGATTCCCGCAGGAAGACCCTACCGTTATCTAAGTGGCGGAGGCGCGACGCCCTCCTGACCGCGATACGCTGAAACACTGATGCCGGTAATACAACTTTAATAAGTCTGTTTTTCCTATCGTAGGCTTGCCAAGCCTGTCGAGTGATAGAGTCGCTCCTTAGTGTTGTCGCCGCTAAGGAGCGACTCTATCACTTCTTCTCTGCGTATGCTCCGCAGAGTGGCTGCTCCGATCAAGCCAAGGATGAGTTTTGGAACCTGCTTGATGAGAAGACAGCAGAAGTACCGTCGAAAGATGTCATCATAGTCGCTGGTGACCTTAATGGGCACGTAGGTGCTGCGAAGGACGGGTACAGCTGTCATGGTGGTTTCGGATACGGGACTCGCATCGCCGATGGTGAGCGTATTCTTGAGTATGCGGAATCGCATAGCCTCACCATTGTGAACACCGTTTTCCGAAAACGCGACTCCTGACGACAAGTCGTCTCCTTTGACGGATTCCGCGCCCCATTTCGACTGCCGCGCGCTCGCTCTGGGTCTCCTCCTTCCCCGGGCTATTTCCCTGGGTTTCCTGATTTTCAGGGTCTTCCTAGGAATCAGCGCTCCCAGCCTTCTTCATGGGCTTGGCGGCCATTCGAGCGGCTGTGCGCGTCCGGGAGGGGTCGTTAGGAGGGATTTCGCTCTGCGCGTGTGTTTTCGTCTTTGTTTCTCTCGTCTTACTCCTTGCGCGTACTCTTTAGGGGTTCCTATTGTGTTCATAATTTGTTGTGTTCGTTGTTTTCATTGTACTCTTTTGTATTCCTGGATGTTCTAGTGTTGTAGTCGATTTGTCTTGTTCTTGGTTCGGTTGTCTCTCGCATATCTTGTTTGTATGTTACTCTGTGCATATACGTTTCGTTTGTCTTGTCTAGTGCCTTGCATATTGGGTAGTATCATCATAGTCATCTGTTTATCATCGCGTTATTCATGTTATTGCCTTATCTCATCGTAGTGCATTGCCATCGATGCTTTTAATGTGTTGTTTCGTTCGCGTGCGCTTGTTATTTATATTTATTTAAAATAAAGGTTTAATTACCCAAGTTTGAGGTGACTTCCATTCCGTCTGGTCGCATCCATCTCTACTAATTCCGCGTGGCAGCATATTTCTGTGTATTCGTCTGGGGTCACTTCAATTGGTGCATCGGCCGACTGCGATATTCTGTCTATTCCGGTCGGATTCAATTGGTGCATCGGCCGGCTGCGATATTCTGTCTATTCCCGTCGGATTCAATTGGTGCATCGGCCAGTCTGTATTCAGCTGCCGACAACTGGTCAAGTGCGCGTTCGACTTCGAATCGAGGACCAGCAACATCGGAGACAGGTCGGATTTTAAACCAATTTCATTAACTTGAGTGCGCGTTTTCTGGTAGTACACCCTTTCACCTAGTCAGTAGTTCTTCCTTTTTGGTGGCGCGTATTAGCTTCTAGACTCAGGGGCTAATATCAAGTAGTCAGGGCGCGTAGAAACGTACTGGCCAAATTTCCTAGTTTGGGGTTTAGCGCGTGTACTTTGTTTCTACAAGTCTACGTTTACCTTGCAGTTTATTTCTACTTTGTGTTCTCTGGTTGTAATCTAAGTATCGATTTGCGCGTACAATGTCAACACAGTTAACATCTTATAAGCGCTTGTTGACACAGTATTGCAACAAGCTGGAAGCAATACTAGCGCGTGCCCAAGAGGACCAATCGGAGACACAAAGGACGGATAGCAACCGCGCCCCAAACGACGAGAAGGAGTTCTACAACACCATGCAGGAAACACTAGGGGCAATTGAGGCGTACACTGCGAAGATCGAGCAGTTGTGGAAGGAGTATTCAGGCGCGTTGAGCAATATGGCAAGTGTGCCATCGAAGTCAGACAGCGACGACTTCGAGCAGTACTCCAACAAGGCAGAGGCAATTCTTAGCTCTGCATTCGACATGACAGTGGTCATACAAGGTCGAATTCGAACCTTTACGTCGGCCAAAGGGAGAGATAGTGCAGGTCCTGACTCACGCGCATCGGCAAGCGCTCAGCAGGACAATTCTCCCCAGACTCAAAGGATCGACCTTCCAGCCATTCCAATCCCAACCTTCACAGGCAACATATGGGACTGGGACAACTTTTGGGTACTGTTCAACGCCAACGTCCATACTCAACCACTGCCTCCTCTCTTCAAATTCAACCACCTACTTAGCGCGTTGAAAGGAGTGCCCCGTAACGCAATCGTGCGTTTCCAAGTCACAGATCACAACTACCAGAAGGCGATCGACTTTCTTCACGCGAAATATGGCAATCAAGAGGAGCTGATACAGCACCTAACGACGAGACTGGAGACAGCAGAGTTACAGTCATCGTCGATAAAGGACCAGCGCGTACTTCTCGACCAGCTCCATGTCATAGTGTCTCAGCTCAGAGACAAGGGAGAACAAGTCGACAGTCAGTGGCTACTGAAGCAAGTCCTGACCAAGTTCCCCGAACAGCTTCAGAGGAGAGTATTAGAAAAGAAGTATTCCATGGAGGGATCTTTTCTGATGGACAATCTCCTGAACACGTTGGACCAACACATCTCGTGTGAAGAGAAGATCGCGATTTTCACATCGCACACCGGTACACCGTCTACGCAGTATCCACGGAAGGAGAAGCCGAGCAAGGCACAGTTTCCTCGTGGACTTGACGCGTGCATGTATTGTGGTGGAGAACACAAAGCGAAATCATGTACAAAGTTTGGCACACCGCAGGAGCGGGCCAACTACTTACGAGAGCACAAGTTGTGCTTCATCTGCGCATCAGCACAACACGCAACGTCGGAGTGCAAGAAGCGCCCGTGTTTCGCGTGTCAAGGCAAGCATCACACGTCGTGCTGCTTCAAGGCAACTACATCGCCAGCGACATCAGTACCACAAGGGAAACCTAGCATTCCAGCGAGGACTAAAGAGAAGCCGAAGTTCACCCAGAAGTCAAACCCAACATCAACGACGGCTCACCAGCTTAGCAATCAAGACCAGGATCATTTTACAGCGCGTATAGAACACCATGAGGATCCAGTAGCTCAACTCCATTCGACCGAAGGTATTCCGAGCACTCGCGAAACCTACTTGCCAATAGGAGAGCTCACGATCATGGACCCCTCTTCGCGTGAATTAAGGAAAGTACCGGCACTACTAGATTCAGGTGCCGAGTGCTCCTTCATTGATCACAAGCTGGCAGAGGAGCTACGTTTACCGACACTGGGTACGACAACTTTGCGCGTAAGAACCTTCGGCTCGGATCGCGTACAGGAATGCGTGAGTCGTAAGGTACCTTTGGAGATGTGGGACGACAAGGGTAAGCCATGGTCATTGGAGCTTCTCACTCACGAAACGCTCACTAGCACTTTACGAACACCTCCGGTGCTAGAAGAAGACGTCGCGTTCATCAAGTCACAGAACATCAATGTGAACGTGGTGCAATCACAAGCAGCTATCAAACCGTTGATCCTTCTAGGAAGCGATCAATTATGGCAACTCATTCGTCATGATGAGGCTCACATACGCCTTCCTTCCGGATTATACTTGTTGCCCACTCGTCTAGGGCACTTGTTAACCGGACAAATCCACGGTACTCTTCAACATCCGCGAGTACAAAAGACGGATGAAGCGCTGAGAGAAGGGTATGAGTCGAGGTCGATCGAGACCGATATTAACGCGTTCTCTATTCAAGATCCAACAGAAGTGTGGGATGAACATGCGCGTTGGCAGCGTTTCTGGACCATGGAACAAGAGGCTGAGGACGATTTCGCGCAGCCTGAAAAGGAGATCCAAGCGGCGATAGATAAGAAAGTACTGGACGAGTTCCGGAGCACAGTCCAGAGGAAATACGATGGATATTATGTACGCTTGCCATGGAAACAGATCCCTGTTGCGCTTCCGGATAATAGAGCGATCGCGTTACGAAGACTCGACAGTGTATGGAATTCCCTTCGGAAAGACACTGCGCTTCTGGAGAAATACAACGAGACGTTCGAAGAGCAGAATCGATTGAACGTTATCGAGCCAGTGGATGAAAGCGATGTGGTGGAGGGAACAATACACTACCTCCCACATCAAGCTGTGCTTACACCGCACAAGAACACGACGAAACTAAGGATAGTTTTCGACGCGTCAGCCCACTACAAGGATTGCCCTTCGCTGAACGACGCTCTTCATAGAGGACCAGTCCTGTTACCCAAAATGTACGGACTTCTTCTCCGATTCCGTATCGGTCGCGTCGCGTTGATTTCCGATGTGGAAAAGGCATTCTTGCAAGTGCGGCTTCATGAGGTGGACAGAGATGCCACCCGCTGTTTGTGGCTACGTGACCACAAGAAACCTCCGAGCAAGGAGAATCTGCAGGTTTATCGCTTCACGCGCGTAACCTTTGGACTACTTCCATCGCCGTTTCTACTTGCGGCTACCACGTACTATCATTTGGATCAGTATCCAAATGACCTCGAACTAGTAAAGGACATCAAGGACAACCTTTACGTCGACAATCTTCTCGTGACAACGGATACACCTGAAGATGGACTTCGCGTGTACTCCAGAACGAAAGAAATCTTCAACGAGTTGAAGATGAACCTTCGGGAATTCGCGTCCAACGATCGAGCAATCATGGAGACCACTCCCGCAGCGGATAGATCGACCGAAGAGGATCCGAAGGTTCTAAGTATCAAATGGAACAGATCAGTGGATCAATTCCAAGTAGCCTGCACAATGCCTAGGCAAGAAGTTGCCACGAAACGATCAGTGGCAAGCGCGATTGCATCCGTGTACGACCCCATGGGTTGGATGTTGCCGTTGGTACACAAGGCAAAGCTCTTCCTGCAATCGCTATGGAGAGACGAATTGGACTGGGACACACCGCTCCCACCAGAACGCCAACGTGAATGGGAAGCCATCGCTTCGGGTATGGATGGATTCCTAAAGACAATTCCGCGTTTTTTGTTGCCTAGGTCATCAAAGGCACAATTGATCACTTGTGCGGATGCCAGCAGTGAGGCGTTCGCAGCATGCGCGTATCTATACTTCCCTTCGGAAGCGAATTTGGTCATGGCCAAAGGCAGATTGCCAAGCCTGAAGGCAAAGATGACCATACCGAAGTTGGAGCTAAATGCTCTAAGGTTGGCATTGCAACTGACGAACTCAGTGATATCGCAGATCTCGTCGAGTATTACCATCGAGCGCGTACTCATTTTGTCGGACTCCGAGATTGCACTGAATTGGATCAGGACAACGCAGCGTCCAGATGTCGGTCCCTTCGTCAGAAATCGCGTATTTGAAATCAACAGCATTGTCAGATCCCTGGAAGATAGTGGATATGCCGTGCAGTTCGGGCACATTTCGTCTCATGAGAACCCGGCGGATTGTGCTACAAGAGGTCTGGACAAATGGCAACTGAGAGACCATTTGTGGTGGACAGGACCAAAGTTTCTTTCCCAACCGACAGAGGTCTGGGATAGCGCATATACACCAATAACTCTGCTAAACGACGAGAGTGGAGCGAGCAGACCCCAAGACGGTGAGAACAAGGTTGCGGAGGGACCGCAGAACACCAGGGTCTTCGCTCAATCGCAGGCAGCCTACACGGATATCTTCCAGGAGATCCGAGGCTCGGATTTACGTAAGATTCAGAGAGTTGTGGCCTATGTCCTACGTTTCATCAAGCTGCTCGTTGCGCGTGTTAACGAGAGACAGACCGTACCGATAAGGCTGTCTCCACTATGGGGCGAGCTAGCTCCAGCAGATACTCCTATTCCGAGTGGAATGGAGATAAGAGCAGCAGGCAAGGCCATGGTGAAGCAACACCAACTCTCTCGGATAACTCCGGCAATTCGAAAGTCATTCCGTCATCTGCAGCCATATGTAGATGAACAAGGAATCCTTCGTTGTCGTGGCCGTCTAGGAAGAAGTGACCTAGACGAGCAAGCCAAGTTTCCTATGCTTGTGCTACAGAAAACATGGTTATCCAAACTCATAATCATTGATTGTCATCGAGAACTCCATACTAGCATCAGTCACACGATGTGTCGCGTACGTGAGCGGTATTGGATACCGAAATTGCGGGCAGAAGTGACGACAATCATACGTCGCTGTATGGAGTGTCAGAAGATGAACAACTTGCCCTACAAGTACCCCGACCAAGGGCACTTACCAGCGCGTAGAGTGACAAGATCGCGTCCGTTCGAGCACATAGGCCTGGACTATTTCGGACCGCTCTCCGTAAAGGGCGAAGTAGGCCCAGAGAAGTGCTACGGATGCATTATCACTTGTCTTGTCACCAGGTTAATACACTTGGAACTTGTGTCGGACGTCTCGACAATAGCATTTTTGCACATGTTACGGCGATTCTTTGCGAGGCGAGGGATCCCGAAGTCCATCACGAGCGACAACGCACCAACTTTCGCGTTAGGAGACGTCATACTCTCAGAGTGGTTGGACAGAGCGAAGGACGACCCAACCATTGCTAAGGAAGTGAGCAGTCGCCTGATCCAGTGGACGTACAACACTCCCTATGCACCATGGCAGGGAGGTGTCTATGAGCGCTTGATCAGATCCGTCAAACTGGCCATGAACAAGTCGCTAGGAAAGGTCACTCCATCACGTGAGGAGCTAGGAACGCTGATAGTGGAGATCGAAAGCATGCTGAACACTCGACCGCTACTCTACATCGAGTCGGAGGAAGGTTCAGAGCGCGTACTTCGACCGATAGACTTCCTTCAGAACGAGTTTGAAGTGCTTCCTCCAATGCAAACGGGAGATGACCTTGTCCAGGATCAGGACTACCTCAGCCCAGCTGAACGCCTAGCGTCCCAGACGAAGTTGCAAGTGGTACAGGCCAATGACAGTTCCTGCAGGATTACGGAGCAGTTCTGGCAGCAGTGGCAGTCGCAGTACTTGACGTCCTTGAGAGAAAAGCATCAGAAGGAAGTTGGACACAGACGAGGATCGCGTATCGCTCCGAAGGTTGGACAAGTCGTGCTCATCTGCGACGCGTTACAACCGCGCTACATGTGGAAAATGGGACGTATCGACGAGCTCGTAGCCAACAAGGAAGGTGTCGTCAGAGAGGCATCCGTAATGTTGCCATCGCGTAGGAAAATTAGGAGGCCAGTGAACCTCTTAGTGTCTCTAGAACTCGACGATTCGAGCATTGATGTGGACACGGAGTCTACATCTCAGCAGCATCCCGAAAGTTCGCCCACAGTCGTGGAGGACGAAGTGGATGATAGCCAACCAGTCAACAAGGAACCGCCACGGTATAATTTCCGTCCAACGAGGAGAGTGGATTACAGGAAATTGGCGCGTTCTAACGTTCTACCAGTAGTTTCGGTTACATGGGTGTCAGTCAGCGACCCGATGGAACAGATACCAGCGTTGGTATCCGACGACGAGCAGGACCAAGGAGACTTAAATCTCCAACCAATGGAAGGGTCCAGACCAGATCCTGCTGAGGCGGAGGACGTCGTGCGCGACGAGCAGCAAGAAGACGTCGAGAGCGGTAATCCAGGACCAGAAGTCTGCGTGCAGCAAGACGACGTCGAGGAGGCGGATCCGGGACCGGAGGTGCGCGTGCAACAGTTGAACATCGAGGAGACGGATCCGGGACCGGAAGTGCGCGTAGGACAAGGAAATGGACAGCGATGCAAGTGTCGGCACAAGAGGGGCTTCGACTGTCAGAGAATCGAGGGAACAGCATTCGAGGACCTGATTCCCATAGACGAGGGTCAGCACGGGGCCCTCGGTAACGTTCTTCACAAGGAGCTAAGGATCCAGGAGCTGGAGGACGACGGACGACGGCTGACGCTGGAGGACAACGGACGACGGCTGACGGGCCCATGGCAGTTCTCAGCGAGCAGCGGGACCAGCAAGGACGGAGGACCACATCAACGCGGGCCGGAGTGACGACAAGTCGTCTCCTTTGACGGATTCCGCGCCCCATTTCGACTGCCGCGCGCTCGCTCTGGGTCTCCTCCTTCCCCGGGCTATTTCCCTGGGTTTCCTGATTTTCAGGGTCTTCCTAGGAATCAGCGCTCCCAGCCTTCTTCATGGGCTTGGCGGCCATTCGAGCGGCTGTGCGCGTCCGGGAGGGGTCGTTAGGAGGGATTTCGCTCTGCGCGTGTGTTTTCGTCTTTGTTTCTCTCGTCTTACTCCTTGCGCGTACTCTTTAGGGGTTCCTATTGTGTTCATAATTTGTTGTGTTCGTTGTTTTCATTGTACTCTTTTGTATTCCTGGATGTTCTAGTGTTGTAGTCGATTTGTCTTGTTCTTGGTTCGGTTGTCTCTCGCATATCTTGTTCGTATGTTACTCTGTGTATATACGTTTCGTTTGTCTTGTCTAGTGCCTTGCATATTGGGTAGTATCATCATAGTCATCTGTTTATCATCGCGTTATTCATGTTATTGCCTTATCTCATCGTAGTGCATTGCCATCGATGCTTTTAATGTGTTGTTTCGTTCGCGTGCGCTTGTTATTTATATTTATTTAAAATAAAGGTTTAATTACCCAAGTTTGAGGTGACTCCATTGCGTCTGGTCGCAACCAACTACTTATTCCGCGTGGCAGCGTATTCCTATTTATTTCGTCTGGAGTCATCTTCAACTCCCACCTCATCTCATATTATAGTGGGAGCTCCAAGTCTCAGGTAGACTTTGTGCTTGTGAAGGATCGCGACCGGAGCCTTGTCACAGACGTGAAGGTCGTGCCGTATGAGACGGTCGCCCCACAGCACCGACCGCTGATCTGTACTTTGAAGATCGCCTCTCCGAGGATGAAGCAGATCGAGCGATGCGGTGCTGCAAGAATCAAGTGGTGGCGAATGAAAGAGAAGGAAGCAGCTGTGATTTCTCGCGTGCGGTTACCGACAGTTACGACTGTCGATGAAACTTGGAAGAAAGCAACCGACGCGATACGCCAAGCTGCAAGGTTGGAACTCGGCACTACGAAGCCTGGACGACGCAAAGTCGACAAGCAGGCATGGCTGTGGACAGACGATGTGAAAGCGAAGGTTCGAGAGAAGAAGTCGCTGTATCATGTGTTTCTCGGCGACAGAACAGCCGACAACTGGCAGGAGTATCAGAACGCGAAGAAGGCTGCAAAGAAAGCCGTGGCTGTTGCGAAAGCCACTCATTATGGTGATGTCTACCGAAAGCTCGAATCGCGCGATGGTTTGTACCGACTTGCTAAGACCCGCCATCGCCAAACCGAGGACATTGAAAAGATTGTTGGCATCAATGATGAGAGCGGCCATCTTCTGACAGACCGCAAAAAGGCGCTGAAGCGATGGCGTGATTACTTTGAGAAAACTTCCACTATGGAATTTCCTCATCCGGCCAATCCTTCTGTGGCTTCTATTCACGGTCCCGTTCACAAGATCACCGTGGAGAAAACATAAGCGGCTCTGAAGAAGATGAAGCCCGGTAAGGCGACAGGGCCGGATGATCTGGCAGTCGATGTTTGGAAGTCGAAGCTCTGGTATCCTGCTGAGTGGTTGGCTGAGTTCTTCAACCAGGTAGTAAAGGAGAAGAAAGTACCGGAGTGTTGGCACAACAGTACGACGATTCCGATTTGGAAGAAGAAATGCAGTCCTGCAGACTGCTGCAATTACCGTCCGATTCGCTTGCTTTCGCACAGCATGAAGATCTTCGAGCGAATCCTCGATAGAAGAATCCGTGAAATCGTCAAGCTCTCCGACAACCAGTGCGGATTTGTATCTGGTTGTGGGACCATTGATGCTATATACGCCGCCCGCCTCCTGGTGGAGAAGCATCGCGAGAGACAGAAGCCGGTGCATATCGCCTTTCTCGACTTGGAGAAGGCCTTCGACCGCGTACCGCGTGAGCTTATATGGTACGCCTTGCGACGACACAACGTACCTGAGGAACTTATAGAGTGGGTGCGGATGCTCTATTCTTGCCAAAAGAGTAGAGTGCAAGCTGCAGCTGGAATCTCAATGGAGTTTCCCATCTTTGTTGGGGTGCACCAGGGTTCTGCGCTTTCTCCACTCCTCTTTGTTGTCGTCATGGATGCCATTACGCGAGATCTTCAGCAGCCCGTTCCATGGACGCTGCTTTATGCTGATGACGTGATGCTCGCTTGCGAAGAGAAAGACGATCTCGAGCGGAAGGTGCAAGCTTAGTGCGACCGTCTGGCGAGGTTCGGACTTAAATTGAACGTCAAGAAGACCGAGTACCTAACGACAGACGCACTTCGGTGTTCAAATACCTGGGATCAGCAATAGCGTCTGACGGCGGTCTGATGGTTGAAGTGAACTCACGCGTGAGTGCAGCTTGGTCCAAGTGGCGTTCGCTGACTGGCGTGCTCTGCGATAGGAAGATACCAGAGCACCTGAAGTCGAAGATTTACAGAGCCGTCGTGCGCCCGGTAGCGATGTACGGCGCTGAGCGTTGGCCTGCGACCAAGGAAGTTGAAACGCGCCTCAGCGTCATGGAGACGAAGATGCTGCGCTGGACGGCTGGAGTCACGCGCATGGACCCCATTCGAAATGACGCTATTCGGCAAAAGTTCGGTGTCGCGCCGATAGCCGACAAGATGCGCGAAGCTCGCTTGCGATGGTACGGCCACGTTCTGCGTGGGAAAGAAGACAGCGTCCGCAAGATAGACCTTGAGTTGGAAGTATCTGGAAAGCGGCCTAGAGGACGCCCGAAGCAGCGTTGGTCCGATAGGTTACACACGGACATGAAAGTAGCTGGTGTCCACCCTGATCAAGCGCAGGATCAGGAAAGGTGGCGTCGTAACACCAGAAGAGCGGACCCCGCGACGATACGGGACAAACGCTGAAGAATAAGAATAAGAAGAAGAAGAAGAAGAAGAAGAAGAAGAAGAAGAAGAAGAGGAAGAAGAAGAAGAAGAAGAAGAAGAAGAAGAAGGCTTGCCAAGCCTATAGACAGAGACGGGATTGCACTCAATCCCTAGAAAGTCGAGAAGATTACATATACTAGAGTAGTCATAATTGATTCTACCTGCCAGCTCAGGTATATTACCAACTACAATGGAGCGCCTCCCCTCTATCTTCTGATATGACATCAACGAACTCTCAGCAGGAACATTAACATCGGATGCAGAAATCGGTTGTAATTGTTCAACAACGCTAGAATCCTGGCTCACACCAGTCTGGGTAGATCTGTTCGACTCAGGAGAGCGCTTCAGCAAATCTAGTTCGGAACGAAGATTGGTGTTATCCTGATATAAACGTGACATCTGCGCGACAAGTTCCTCAATAACATTTTTAATACAGGTTGGAATTGCCTTAGCTTTGAGGAGCTGTCGGACATGCTTATCCAAGGCATCGCTCATCCCGTTGTCCAGTGGAGCCACCACATCAGACGGAGACGATGATCCATTCGCTTTGACCGACATCATAAACAGCTCGCGGCACAGCTAAACGAAGACACGGACCACAAGCGAGGCAGATAAGCAGTAATACAGAATTGACCTTGACGAGTGGCAACGAAAGCACCAATAACAATGTGCAACCCTGCCACTAGGTTGCTCGCACTCCAAGCTTCGAACCGGACGACGCCAGTAGTCTAGACCAGAATATGCCAGCAGGAGAGCACAATATCAGTTGTCGACAGAGCACCTTGCAGCGTTCTCGAGCGGCCAGAGAGATGACGAGAGAACACGAGCGTCAGCACAGGCGCAGACGTCGATACCTCAAACTTGGGTAATTAAACCACTTCGCAATGCTCTCGCAGACCTTGGTTGCAAATAAATTCAGGCCAGTCTGGGTGCGAGAATCGGAGGGGGTCGTAGTGCGGTATCGTTTTGAGGGAATTGCGGGGTCGTACTGTATCTGATCTTGGGGGAGATTTGTCTCGTAATTATTTTCAGCTAGTTCGTTGGTTTCCGCATCTTTTAATACGTTGTTCTCTCCGGATGTGGCTTCGACATTGTGGAGACATTGTGCAGAACTTTGTTCTGACGAAGACACGTTATGGGCACCGAATTGAGTCCTATACAGTTCTCAATTCTTGTTGTTCTACAGTTGGAAAAGTGAAGATTTTCCTGGAGCAGCCTTCAAATCAATCAATTTTATTTTTAAATTTAAATTTAAATTTAAATTTAAATTTTGAAGCACCGCTTATTATGCCGTAAAAGAAAGCCTCTTTACAGTGCCATATGTTTTGCCATATAAATTTTCAAATGTTTTCCTGTATGCATTAAAAAAACTATGTCGTTCTGTAACGATTTCCATGGATTTTCACCGCTTGCCTTAAAAGAAATCGATGCAAAAGTCGTACCTCCCTGATTGCAGTAAAAATGGCAAAATTGTACCAAAATCGAATCCAATGGCCCACGGTGGAAATGCTTTTTTTAGAAGCTCTTTTCATGTGAAAATTGCCTTCTCCTTCATTTGCTTAGCCGCAGTTAAAATATGAAAAATTGCCTTCATGTGTATTTTCTTAGGCGCAGTTAGTTTATCAGAAATTCCGAAAACTATCAGAGAGTAGATGAAACTGTGTTCTCTGACTTCGTCGGTCGCATACGAAGGATGTCGTGGCGCAAGTAAATTTTCCTCCACCTAAAGAAGACATCATATTAAGGAGAAATTGTACCATATAAAATTTCGAACACAACTTGTTATTCGATTAAGAATCAAGCTGTTCTATCACGATCTTAGGTAGGCTCTGCGGTTCGATTTTTGAATCGATGTTTTTCATTCAAACGATGCATGCAAATCAAGCCCCTGAACACAGACATAACATATCATATACATAATATTCACACTACACACAGGTTTTTTAAAACTGAATATTAAAAAACGCTCGGACATCTATATATCAAAATTTCATCCGGAAAAGGTCTCTCCTTCAGATGCAAATAGTTATTTTCATAAGAAATATCAGAAGCAAAACTACCATCGTGACATCCCAGCTGCGACGACATCTGCACGTGCAGCGGAGGAAAGAGTTAAAGTTGAGGCTTGAAGTAACCAGTGCAGGGTCATATAATCCTACTATACATAAGCGAGCACGGTCGTTTGTCTGTGTGTGAGTGAGTGTGTTTGTTTGTACAAAAGTGCTGGAGGAGTGTATTAGGAGGAAGTGTGGGAAGGGAGAGGGGGGGGGGGGAGTTGTAGTTGTGCAACGTGCCTGACCACTCAGTAGACATGCCGAACACGTTGCCCAACGTGAGAACGCCTATGATAAACTTACGGAAGTGAAGAACGGCCTCATGCAAAAGTACGCAGCAGGATTTTGAGTTTCACAAAAATTGGTTCGGCGCTCACAGCACGACCCGTCGCCTGGGTGACGCGGCAGTATACCAAAGACCTTTCCGTAGGATAGTGATATTGCAAGGTCGCGCGAAGCACGCAACTGCGAGAGACGCCGTTAGGCGTACCGGAGCACTGGTGGATCATAAAAGCCAGCAAATTCTTGAGATCTAGAAGCCTGCTTTCTTTTGTCTACTGACAGTCCCTCTGCTTTGTTCTTCTACAAGTTCTACTCCTTTCAGGTTTCCATTGTTTAGGTTTATTTTCGCCTTTTCTTATTCCTTCTGACAACAAATTATTATCGGTTTTCAACTTGGTATTAGTCTCTTTAGTTCCATCTTGATTTTAGGTTTCCTACACGTGGCTTGTTTGGTTTCCAATTGCGACACTATGGTGACTAGTATCCGATGGTTTTCGGCTTTTCTGTCCTGTTTCCTGGCTTTGCTCAGTTAACCTAATTAACTGTTCCTTTATATATACGAAGGTAGCCATTGGCTTTCCCCGTTGGAGGGAAATTGCAATCGGACAAGTAGCTGGGCAAGAACCAGTGAAAGCCACAAGCGAACACCGATGGAGCAGTCATCGCGTCCAAGCCAACGTCCTCCACGTGTGCCAGTGATCAACGGCGGTGTTGTAGCGGCTCATTACCCCGTGGCCGTCGTTGCCACAGTCGTGAAGACCATTCATAAGTTCCACCCGCTCCTAGTAGTGTGAGCAGGGCTAAAAGTTTGGAGATCTCGCATCATTTGCCCTGAAGAGTCCTCCGTGCGGCGACACGCAGCGCTAAATTTCTACACGAGTTGTCTTGATAAATGGAGTTTTCCCCACAATACCGGACAGTCGCCTGCAGGACGACAAAAACGATTTTCGCGAAACAATTAGTAGAAGGACGTTGTTGGTGTCATCGTCTTCTCCGCTGCTCTTCAACATAGTGGCATTTTCCGTTCTTCTTCATCGTTGTCTTCGTGGATGAGTTGCTTTCCACTGTTTTGTTGATATTTTTTCGCGAATTTCCCTATTCTACGCGAAGACAGAAGTCGAGAAGCTCCAAACCGAAGAGAAAACGATGAAAAGATTTGGAAAATACAGCGAAGTTGATGGAGGAATCAATACGTCGGCCACTCCTCCACATGGATCGGTTCTCTTGGTTCAGCAACAATAGCCGGGAAGAGTCGACCGTTTCGGCGGAAAGCTGGTCGATACCGTTGGGGTTTTCGTCACGAGTACAGAGATCGGCCACGGGCGGAGAGTGCCCGCTTTGATGGCGAAGAGATGGGTGGTATCCAAGTTTTGTTTGGGCCGCCGTCGATTCGACAGGCGCTAGTGAACTTGGAGGAATGTGGCGAGTGGAATTGAAGAGCGCTGTCGGCGGCTCCTCCATAGCGTTCAGCTGCATCGAAGCTGAATGCAGCACCGTTCAGGTTAGCTCCACAGCTCGGGAATCGTTGAATCGTTGAAGTCCGAGCGACTCTCTCAGGGACTGCGCCATGGAGGTGTCACGTGGACGGGACTGCGACTGCGCCGACTGCCTGCAGCCGGCCGCATCGATTCCCCTTCTGCCACAACATTCACAGGCACGTTTCCTTCCTGTTATCAGCGCATTCTGCTCAGTGCTCCTCGAACTTCCTCCTCCGTGGCGCGGCATCGATCCGGCTTCATCCCCGTTCGCCCCGGAATTCGGTGGCGGCGCGCGAGCTGTCGCCGGTCGTCCATCCGACAGCGCCCGATGCACTCGTCCTGCACTTTCGCCGTAGTTAGACGTTCGTTGCGGCGCCAGGCGCCAGAGATCACGTAGCGCGGCGCCGCTGCCGGACCTGCAGTGCTGGTGTTTGGTGCGTTCGCTTCCCCTCCGTGCGCCGGTCTGCCGTCGGACAAGAGCAGCGTTCGCGTCGTGCTCGCCCTTCTCCGCCACCGCTCCACTTCGCCCCTCGAAAATCGCCTTTCAAACGGACCGAGTACCGGCCCACTCCGTTTAATGCCCTCTCCATCGATGTCTCTGCTCTCCGCTCCGCTCGGCGGCAGACTTTCCCTTCATCCTTCAGCAGCTTCGTTTGCTGCTTTCAACGTAGAATTGGATTCGGCTCTAACAGATAAAATCGCCGGCGAACGGTGTGCGATCATGCTTCACATCTCTGTGCTGGCCTGAAATCCTATATTGCTGAACTGTTTAATGCTACTGAAACCAGAAACCTTTTTGGTGCAACCCTAGTTAGAGGATGCCATCCACAATTGAGGCGTTTGCTTCTCTCTCTGTATCATCTCTTCATCAAGATGTGCGCCATTTGCGTTTCCGTTCTCTAAATTCCAGTTTCCGGCCGTAGTAATCCTTACCTCCTATTTTCCGCGTTGCTCAGTTTTGAGCCAAAACGGAAATGGCTTTGCTCAACAATAATTCTGGGTTGAACCCCGTTCTTCTCAAAAATCAAAAGGCTGCCTTACAGGCAATTGTGAGAGGAATAATACTCGACAAGTCAAATATTGTTATTCTTGAAATAGGTTAGGCGATTCGTGCAAATGTCGTTCACCTAGAATCGCAGTGGAGATGCATCTGTGTTCTACAACTGTTTCCTTTGTATCGTGGACTGGTGGGTAGCTCCGCATGACCACAATTTTGACTGTGAATCAAATGAAAGTCGCGACGTGCTGGGCAAGTGCATGGCACGATATATTCTTTTAGTGTGCTTAAAAATTGCTCCTTTTCTTCATTTTGCAATAAACTTTGTTTCATTATTTTCTTAGAAAAAAGAAGATCTTTTGAAATTTGGAACATTGTGTGGCTTTTGGGGCAAGTGGATTATATATCTTTAAGAAAGTTATACTAAATTTTCCTATGACAATAATTTTATTTTGGCGCACTTAGTTTAATTTGCTTTGAGTTGGGTGATGTTCGATTTGATTCAGAAGTGTCCTGCTTACTTCGAAAGGTGTACAATTTGCTTCGAAAAATGTCCAGTTCGGCTTGAAAATGGTAGAGATGGTATATGTCATGCATATTGTGTAAGCATCTTTTAACGGTCAGACATGACAGTGTACTAAAACTTATGACAAAATACGTTGTATCCTGAAACATAAGCGCTATATGAAGCCCCATACAATGGCTGCTAGTAAAGGCTTTAGAGATGTTAAGGGTTCATGTGATGTCTAGTTTACTTTCAAAAACGTCTTTTTCGTTTATAAGAGTGTCCAATTTGATTTGAGAAGTGTTAGTTTCGACGTGAAAGTGGTATATACGATGGATGATGCCTTTCTTTGCTTTAAAAATTTTACTTCCTATTCCTATTTATTTTTCCTTGAAAACTGAACACTTTATGAAATTTCAAACGGCGTGTCCACCTACTGGGCAGGCATACTAGAACATTTCGAAGAAAAGTGATAATCCCTTACACAACAAATTATTCTAACCGTCTTGGAGAGTCTCTACTTCATTCTAGAAGAAGCTCGTTTTAGTTCGGCAGATGTACAACACGATTTCAAAAGCGTAAAGTTCGTTTGGAACAGTGCCCAATTTGATTTGAAAAGTGACAAAAGAAAAAAGTGAAAATGCCTTACGTAATATCATTTTCACTCTTTTTGGCAAAAATGTGAGAGAAAAAATTTAGTAAGCAAAAGTTAATAAAGCAAAAATCTCAATTAAAATAAAAAGCAACACTATTTATACAGAAACTCTAAGAATTCCCAAAGTCTACTCTAATTTAGGATACTTTAATAACAAGATGAAAGATCTTTACAACATACACACAATTTTTTTTCGCAAGAATTTTATTGGTAAAACATATTAAAATGTTTTGATAAAAATAAACAAATTTTCTATCAATATGCTTATAGATAACAGTATAAATAACAAGATGACTGGCTACATGGCCTATAATGTTTCACGATTTCCTCTCTGCATCACACGCATTCTACTTCCTGTGGCGATGTGGAACTTGTCGCACGCATCGTTGACCTCCAGAATGCTTCACTGAACAAAGTGTGTTGGCCGTTTTGCGCACAGGTCTAATTCACCTAACCAGGAGAGTCGGAGTAGTGATTGATCTGTACCGCGAGAACACACCTGATGATCAGTTTCTGCAGGCGCAATGTTTCCTTCTGTCTGCGCCATATGCACCCCGGCACGGCTCTTCTCTCGATTTTACGTTCTTCCTTCTGTTTTGGTCGAATCTGAATATCTGGCATTGTGCTCGTCTCTAAGGTCTCTGAATTCCTCTTGCGCAGTGACTAGTGATATGGCCGCATCAGCTTCCCAGATTAACCGATTCCATTCGGTGCCCAGGCTTCCATCTCAGCTTTGGCTTGTATTCCTCAATACCCTACGCGTCCCAGATTTCCCAAGTGTATCTCAGGGATATTTGGATGCCATTAAAACTCCCGAGCTGTGCGGGACTCGAACCCGCACCAGCTGCTGTCCGGCGAATAGCACGCCACTACATCACCGTGTCTCGACCGCCTTTGCACGTCTACTTTTCCTCGCTACGATGACCGCTCACCACTCACCGTGGTGTCGGGGTGGTGCGCTGTTCCACTTTTTGCGAAGCACGGTCTGTGTCTGCTTTGCCAGCTGTTCGTTCTATGGCTCGTTCTATGGTTTCGCTTTCTCGAATCGGGCCCAAGTGCACGCGCGTTCTCTGATTGCAATTTCTCTCTCCGCCCAGTCTCGCTCTTTGTTGCTCACGAGCTCGACCAGAAATACGTTCTTCTCACAAATTTCGCTGACACTGATCAGGCACTCATTTGTGCTTGCGTCCACACAGTGCTTCCACGTTGATTTTGTAGAACCGGACAGAACATAATCATAACGACAACGAAGGTCGAGATGACTTTGTTCCACATGTTCCACGGCCGATATTTGACGCTAACAGCAATGCAATGGATGCTGACGAAAAAATGTGCCGTTCTTTGAATGGATAAAGCAAGTAGCGCTGCCTGCAGTTGCGCTCTGTACTCCCGACACACCGGTGGATATACCAAGTGCAAGCTCGAGCTGCTTTTGGCATGTGAGATTGTGACCGCCCCTGAATGATCTTCTAGTTATCATTCGGTCTTCTCCAGTTTATTTAAGTGAGCGAAAAGCAGTCCTGTAGAGCCATTTGCACTCGCCGACAAGACTGTACACACTAGTCACTGAAGACGACTGACTCTGTTCTCCTCAGTTTCTTCCGCGCAACGCTGCTGAATCTCACATGGAAGTAATCGAAGCGCAGCTGAAATTCGATGTCAGGAGCATCGCGCTCTATTGCATCGCTCATCCAAAGAGGCGTGTGTGGCATCACAAACAAGGTGCGACGGCCCTCGCGTGCCCCCCGAATCGATTTCACGTTCACTGCGCTCCTTCGCTCCACCTTATCAGTCTGCAGAAGTGGAGTTGACATTTCCCTACCAGAAATCGTGTTGAAGGGCAGTGCTGCCAGTCCAAATCTGCACGGACATACGAAGGCCAGAAAATTGATGCGGACCATACCCGGGCCGCCAACGCAAGTCTGTTGTACTTCGTCAGGGTCAGGCTAGGCTATTCGTAGTGCATCGTGGAAACGCAAGATTAGGCCCTGAAGACCAGCAAGAGGTGCTGCGCATCTGAACAGTATGACGTGCAGCACAATAGGGTCAAGGCGCAGATTTTTACCTTCGCCTCCACCCTATTTTGGATCCTTCGGGTCCTTTTCGCGGCACCAAGTGTACCGTTATTCCAGGTGCGGCCAACGAATTGGTGCCAAATTTTCCTGGGAAAGGTGTGCCCTCTCGATATCTCGAAACACTGTGTAAAGGGTGTCGGATAGCGCCGATCTCCATCATTTAAGATGGATAAAACGGAAAGGTCTACGTTAGCCATTCCCTTGAAGGGTGCGCCACGCATTCTACTTCTACGGGATATCGTGAAGGAAATTTGAATGCGTATTTAGCCATCACAATGACTTGAATTGGCGAGCCGATGAACATGTTAGTGTTTTATCCCTCCTAGACATATCTTGTGCCAATTTGCTGACCTCGGATGAATGGAATGCTTGATTGGCCTGGGCGGGAAATCCGAACCAGGAGCCTGGAATCGGGTGCACGTGACAGTCGGCGCCTCCCCGACTGCGCTATCACGTGCCCTACCAATTTAAAACAACTGAAAATTTTGCAAGGAATTCAGTGTTTTTATTGATAGTGGGGGAGGGGCGAGTGGTAACACTGCCGGAGGACACGCCGGCGCTCATGCTTGTCCCGTATGGACGTTTTTGGTGAGGATCCCGACTACGCCAAGCCAACAGAACTTTACCACTGCGGGTTCGATAGGTTGGTAAGCGACTTGTCTAGGAAGAATAAAATACTTACGATTAGTTGCCCATTGGTTGGCCAATGCAAATTACTGTATGGGCCAAACACGCGTTCCAGTTGCCTATCCCATGGTATTTTACACGGCGCATTCAGCTACTGATGGTAAACGCCATTCTTTATCTTTATTGTCCGTTCATGACAGAAATCCTTATTCGGAATGCTCGATCGTGCAAAATGCCAAGGAAAAATCAAAAAATCCCATAAAAAGTCCGAACACATCGTCGCTGTTTGTAGTTCTCCTGCGTCAAGGCCTGCTGTTGCATTTTACCGATTCCGGTCATTCTAGCGACGTAGCTTGTTGGACGTTGCCTCATTATTCCACTAAAACATTCTTCGTGTGGACTTCCAGGACAGCATGCAGTTGTTGGCAGTTGCACTGTTCGCTCCTGTTCACCTGCGCTTGACATCCCTTAGGAATCGACATCAAGAAGGGACCACTTTCTCAGAATTTGCATCGTTTCACGTGTTTATTGACCCATTTTATGTGTTTCCCGGTGTCTCGTTCTCACCCTGCATCGTTTTCTACCACATCATCAGTCCGTAATACTGAGAGAGTTCAGTCCTTGAAAGCACTGTCGACCTGAGAAACCAACTCAACGTCGGGTGGAAAGGAGGCGATCAAATTTGGCGTGGTACAGCGGTGGAGGGGCGCTGGTAACGCACACGGAGACGCAGCTTGTCACCACCCTCCCCTTGGTTGGGTTTCCACTCGCAGGCCAACCAAACCTGACATCCCTCCGGGGTCAATGAATTGGTGCCTGACCTGTTTGGGAAGGATAAAACACTGATCTTATCTTTTTATAACTAATTTTTGTCTATCGTCTGGCCACCGCAAGCAGTTGTATAGGCTAAATACACATTCAAATACCCTCCACGACATCTCGTAGAAGTAGAATTCGTGGCGCATCCCAAAAGCGGTTAAGTAGCGCCGTCCTTTATCCTTTGTTCTTATTAAACTTATATGACTTTGTTATTTTATCACTTATTTTTTAGGCTTGCTCAGGATTACTCGAGACCAACTTGCGGTAAAATCTTTCCCTTTGAGTTCGCGTCAGAATTGTAATTGAATTCGAGTTGTCCTAAAAAGAGTGCAGAAGTTCGAATAAATTTGCTCAGAATGTCACGAAACGTGCTGCGAATTAAAGGCGCGGTTGGGTTTGTACTATTATCTTTTTGTTCAAGTCGCTGCAATACGTTTCCAACCGAAAGTAGAATTTTCGACAAACCTACTTTCGGTTGGAAACCTATCGCAGGAAATTTTGAACGAAAATTCGTGCGGTCGTGAACGAAAATCCCCAAAAAAGTAAAGGATTGCGGTCGCCGTTAATCAACCATTCGCTAGAAGCGCTATTCTATTTCGCATTTTACGGGATTACGTGGAGGCAATTTAGATGCTCATTTGGCAGAGCCGGCACTTCCTCGGGCTATGTTACCTCGCGCACTTTCGAAAAATTAAATAATTCGCTTTCTACGGGAATTTTTGGCAACAAGATCTTCCGCAGCATGTGAGGAGTTTCCTTGCCAACATTCCGATCCCTGCAATTTCTACACCGCACGTCGTAATTACGTATCTACATGCTGAAAGCAGTCAGTACCAAACTTTTCCTAAAAATTTCACACATTTCATTACAAATCGTGTCGTATGCGTTCAGTATTGAAAAACGGAATAGTCTCGGGCCAGGTAGTTTTAACGAGGTTCTGTCTCCTTGTATTTTCCAAGCTCTTCTGCCTACGTATTTTGATTGCATCATAGTTTCAGCTCCGCTTGGATGAAGCTAAATCTTCCTACTCGGGAGCAAGAATAACCATGAGCTCAATATAAAATTATATTTGGTACATCCCGTAGAAATCTTTAGAAGACCTTGCTAATCCTGGTTGGTATACAATCGACTAAATTTTTTACGTCAAATCACAAACTGATCCTTTTGCTTCACCAATCCTCATAATAGACGGTATCAAGCCTATTTTTGTTTAATGAAGACAAAACCGTCTGGATTCTGCGTGAGGAACATGTCGATGATAGCCGTGAAACCTTTTATCCAATACTAATTGTTTGGGTCAGATTCATCAAGTGGGTCTATAATATGATTGGAATACGTTTTCAGTAGAATTTAAAATTTTCTAGGAGCCTAGATTTCTTCAGTTGTGGGGTTATTTCTGGCCTAACTTTTTTGAAATTGTGCGTCCAGAGTTCTTTCTATACGGCAGATGAGTTGGTTCCAATGAGCGACTCGCGAAGTTCAACAGGCCAACAGGTCCCAGGATCTGGCCATAATTGTGACGTACGGATCTGCGGTGAGCAGTTTGCTATGGGCGAGGAGGGTAGATGCCTTCGGTCGCGCCTCTGACCTCAGCCGCTATCAGCCCTTCCACATCAACGCCTCCCTCCAACAAGAAGTACGGCCGTCTTCTACCCATGTGACTACGCCCGCCGTGCTTTTTGAGCGCGGATCAGCCTCTACTCCAAACAGGATTCCCGAGAGAGACATGGTTCAGAAACTGCAGTCTGTCAGCGGCGGTCTCTTCAGTTCTCATAAATCGATTCGAGCTTCTGAATTCATATGTTTGGGCCTAGTTGCTGCTGAGCGAATACGAAGCGATATCGTGTCACTCTTTTTTTGCTTATAAAATACAGACAGCTATGCATTCTGGCGAAACTTTTTATCCCTTTTGTGCCACAATGCATTGTCGGTTCGCTTGCGGATTGCAAAGCGTTCAATTCCCAGTGCTTTTGTATTCGCTAGAGACTACATCCGATTTCCAGAGAGGGCTGACATTCTGTGATGTTTAGGAGCAACATACCCATTCACTGGTTATGAGCTCATGGCGTGCCAGTTTCACGCTTATCTCATTTTTCTGGCTGGTTTTCTGACAACGATGTGTGTTCGTATAGGGAATTATTAGGTCTTAGAGAACGTATCGTTTTTTTTTTTTGAGGCTTGGGACTCAAAACTAACAAAACACCCACTTTCTCTCGAAATATAGACGTATACATGTCACACATCTTCTGATGTGAAGAGCATGTCGACAATATCCATAAGAGGAACTTGAAGTTCCGAGTATCAGTTGCTAGGTCGCGAATCAGATTTGACTTCCTAGCCTGTCGAACTCTTAAGGAAGGGATCCAACCTGTAACTGGACAAGTATGAAGATCTAGAGAGGATCTCTGGTCATGCCTTTAGAAGATTTATCAAGTGTTACGTTAAACCTCAAGGATTGTTGTAAAAGGTGTTGTTTGTTGTCTACATTGCTGATGGTTACTTCACCTAACGTGATGTTAGTTCCGTTTATGCTTTCGGCTAAAAAATCTGGAGGTTCACAGTCCTAATATTTTGTTGATTGCTTCGCTTGAAATCACAGGATGCGAATTCGGCTTAATGTTGTTCACACGCATTACTTCCCTTTCGAAGCCATCCAGGGCCGGATTCATCAACGGCTTACAGTAATTTAACAGAGAAACTACAGCCGAAATCCCTGATAGCGCGGCGAAATGTTTCACCATATCGCTTGATAAACCGCGCCATCAGGGGTTTCAGCTGTATTTTCTCTGTTAAATTGCTGTAAGTCGTGGATGAATCCGGTTCCTGATGCTTCGAAAAGGCGTGCGGATAAGGATAGGTTTAGGAATATATTGCGTAACACAGATATTTAATCTATTGTTGGCTCAACTTTTGCATGACGGTCTTTAAAAAGTTCACAGACGAGTTCTCATGCAGGAAGCACTCAACTACTGCCAAAAATAACCTTCAAACTCAGCAGCTTCAACACTGCGGATCCGTTTTCTTCCAGTCTTGACTGTGGTCTACTAACGTAACTCAAGTGGCTGGTACTGGGGTTCTAAGCCCCCATAGCGATGTTTTGAGGCGATCAAGTGGCAAAATTTTTGTGGCCCACGAGGTGTGGATGTTGCGTTCAACCAAACGATAGTGTGATGGCTAGAGCACTCCTGCCTGGTCAGCAGGTGGTGCGGGTTCGAGTGCCACCTGGGGCGTTTCGATCGCAACTAAACATTTGATGAGAGCATAGCAGCTTCAGTTTCGCATTGTTTTTCTCTGTTTGTCGTAGTCGATTGAGTGATAGTGGTTTAAGTTCATTGGAAGCCCTAGACGCTTATAGAATCAGAACGGTCGTATCCGAAGTAAAGCGCGAGTTCCATGGCAAAGCTTCGGTAAGGTGACCAGAAGCAGCAGTGTGCTATAACCCCATGCCTCTAGCTTAGCCTATTAAAACAAATGTATTTTAGTTCACGTCTTTTTCTTCAATAGTTATTGCAATAGTTGTGCCATACTAATGTTTTATCTACTAACATTAGGTGTACGAGGAACCGTTGCATGCATCGGAAAGAGGTGTGGAAACCAATTGGTGTTTAGAATTTTTCAGCAACATACATATTTAGAAAAAACAGCATTTCCACTTTCTTGCAATCCTAACCGATTGAATGGTTAATATGACACTAATATTTAATGAGTTCTCATATCACGATAGCCAAAAATATCCTCTTGAACGTTGAATGAAAGCGCGAAGACTGTCGGAAATTTTCTATACAACCTAACATTTAGATCGAAAAGTATCAAGCAAACGTGCGCCTTGTACAGCTACATCATTTTGCAACAGCGTTTTACCCTTTCACCTAATGTACCATTCATTACAGGTTTCACAACGACTGAGTTTGACTCTAGCGACTTAGGGCATGCGCCATGCTCTCAGTTCTGCTTGCTGTCGTGTGTTCCATACCTATGGTATGTACTGAGCATATATGTCCGTCGGAGTCAGTGTTTTATGTAGCGTTCTCAGAGCGTTCTCAAGCAGGTTCAGTAGCTACGTGTCCTTTTCACCGACCTATTCATTGAAGCATGGAGGGCTAGTTCTCCCGGACGTGGCGCATGCGAGTTCGATATTGACTAAGAGAGGCTTGCATGCACTATATCATTTATCATGTTTATTTTCGTGTTTCCTTATTAATTTACTTCAGAGTTGCGTGATTTTTTGTTTTCCTTCATTTCATTATTTTCTTAGTCTATGCTTCTTCTCCGACGATATTACTATTCCTATATTTAACGGATTTTATATTTCTATTTACTTTAAATTATAGCGTTTTTTATAGTCGTTCACTTACTTCTTATCCATTATTGAAGCGGGATTTAGCTGGAGCATTCTGTATCTAAAACAGAATACTTCGAACTGTTCGAAGTAATGCCAGTGAACTGTTACAACGACGTTTGGTTGCGATCGGTAGCGTAATGGCGTAGCACATTGTTCTAAATGCAGGGGGTTTGAGTCTAGCCTGTCGCTAGAGTTTTTCTCGCAACCAAACATCGTTGATACAGTTTTGCGACAGGAGTTTAAGGTCTAAATTAAGCGAGTCTGCTACCCTCTGCTGAACCACCTGTCCCATTGCCTCTTGCTCTACCTTGTTTCGTTTCCCTCTCTCCCCCCTCCCTCATTCTTTATTTCCTTACATGGTTGAGGTGCAAAGTTCATCTCTCCCTTCTTTTCCTTTTCTTGTTCTTTGTCAGCTTCTGAACACTTGATGTATGTTGGTATTCTAGTCGCTGTGTTATACACATTCGTTCGCTCTTTTCCTATGAAGTTTCTTGGCCATGTCTCGCAAACTCCCGAGTTCACAGATGTTTGCAAAGTTGAACCCCATTGAGCAGCCATGACTTCATCTTGATACTTCCAGATTTAGCATCAAATAATAGCAAAGGCGTGGAGCGGCGTGATGATGATTGATGACGAATTCCCTTTTTACCTGTTTATTGGTTCCCTGTTAAACAGGTGTGTTCCACATCGGTGTTTGGATAGAATCGATAGTGTGTAGAACACCAGAGGTCGAATGAAATGATAGTGCTGGTTAGAGACCCGACGAGGAGTGCTCTCGGAATGCTGACCCCCCTGCCATCCCTGTCGGACTCATTTTCTCCCCTGCATTAGAGGCGCGCTCGCTGGGCGCCAATTAACTCATTGCCCGGCTGATGCTGCCAAGGAGCAGCGGCTTGCTCGTGTTGCGAGATCTCTCATGAAGGTAGTCGGGCCTGGTGATAACGTTATAATTTACCGCCACTTCTCGCCCACTCCCATGCTCTTCAGCGGCTTTTAGCGCTGCGCTGCCCATCCATCTTCTTCGAGGCGTGGACACGTTCAAGAAGTGTAGGGGGCAATTAATCGGGATGCGGACGTGTGACGACGTTATGAGTACTCGATATGATTGAGGAAATTTGCCGCTCCTGGTATATGACAGCTGTGCGTCTTTTGAGTACCGTAAAACGTACCTAGATTTCAGATGTACTGTCTCCGACTTTTGACATCGTCATTTCCTAAGCTTACGAAAGCAGTCAAAAATCAAGATTACATTTTTTTACTCACTCTCCGCGCTCCGCTTTCACCTGAACTCAGTATGACGCTCTTCAGTATATTTCTGTGCCTGAAGTGATTTTTTTTTGCTAGTTTCAGCTGATCCAATAATGTGTGGTCATTAGGTTTTTTGCACGATCAAAACTTCATAGAATTTACGTGGGAACATCATGAACCACCCCCCCCCCCTCCTCCCTCCTCCTTTATCATTTCTTTTACAATTTCGCTATCCTTGACAACCCTGTCGTTTTGCAGAAATGCGCCCGTCTTTCTTCTTGTTATAATTGCTTAATGAATTTGTTTTGCTTCTTCGCAGGTTCTCCATCTGTACTGCATGTTAATGTTCTAAAGCGTCAGTGAACGTGTTTGTTAAACGAAGGAGTAAATATCGACAAAAATATAGCGGCTTCTTAATTTTCACCAGTCCCTTGATAGGCCGTACATTCTACTTCTATCCCGTGGAGGCAATCCGATCGCGCGATTGGCATAGACAATGAATTATGGTGACCAATCGATGACAAGTCGGTGTCTTATCCTTCTTTCACCACCTCCGATGGGATGGAAGGCTTGATTGTCCTCGACGGGAAACCCGAACCAAGAACCTCGATTCAGGATGCGCACGACAGCCCCTCTTCAGCTTGCGCCACTACGCTCCCAAGGGTTATTAAATACTATGGCACATTGTGCGCGGCGCAAAACAGTCGTCTGCTGCAATGGTCGAAGTAACTCATGTCGGTTTCCTCAATTGTCCCTATCCGCATCGGTTGTGGACTTGTCTGTTTTGGAAAGATTATTTAGCGCTACGCTGATTCTTTTGTCTCGAACAATATCTCAAATATCTTCTGTTTCTAGCCTTGAGGAGTATGGCTTGCTTAAGGAAATTTTCCTGTGGCGGCCATCTGTGTACAGAGCATAACAACGAGAGTCTTCTTCAACCCATTAGTTGGGAGAACGTGATTTTGAAAATGACAAGACGCTTACTTGGTCGTATTCAGGATTCCGTTTCAGGGCCGAAAGTGCTCTGAAGATTTGTGGCATGGGGTGACGTTGAGAGCACGACTGTTCTACCCTTGAGCCCATTGTTGCATTAGTCTTGGAACTTCGAGCTGGGGTTCAACTGGGCTGGGTGCTGGTTTTTTCATTTAACGAGCTTGTAGCGTAGTCGGCGAAGGCGGCCAGCTGTCGCGTGCCTCCGGTTCCAGGCTCGTGGTTCGGATTTTCCGCCCAAGCCAATCGAGCCTTTCATTCTTCCAGGATCCTAGAACTGGTACCAGACTCAACTGAGGCATTGAAAAGCACTGGTTTGTTCATTTACTGGCCACCGTAAGTCATTGTATAGGTCAAACACGCATCTAAATTGCCTGCACGACATCCCATAGAAGTAGATTGAGTGGCGTACTTTAAAGTGGATTGACTAACGCTCTCTATCCATTTTTGTCCTTTCGAAGTTGTATGCGAGGCTGCTTCATTGATACATTGGAAGAGGTGTAAAGGGCTCATTTTAAGAGACTTGTGTCAAGAACTAGAAGTGTGTACTACGTCTGGTTGCGTCTTCTCATGACAAATGGCTAGTGGTTTGAGAGGGCCATTTCTAAAACTGCGGTAGAATGTGCGCCGGGATGTAATTTCGGACGGTCGGAACTCTCTCTCCACCACTGGCCTCACCTTTTTTCTCGTTGACTGTTTTATGTGGTCGCCATCTATATATGAACAATAGCAGAACAAAGCAATCGGTCTGTTGAAACCATCCGAATTGCCCTATGTGGCAGCAACTTCTACAGGAGCTTGCTTTGACTCTTCTTCGATTTTTCGGTACGCGTTCACTACTAATTATCTTTACGTGTATGCTTTACCTCCCAACGATTGTAGGACTGTCTTTTCTTCGCTGCTTGGCGACATTTCTGTCTGTCTACGATGTGCTCATTTGGTCTTCTAATTTACTTCTAGACTCAGGTCTCTGCAACTCTTCCTGTCTGAGTCTATCCCATCCATTTTGCTATCGTAACGACACATAATACCCTTTTGTGTAGTTACGGGGGACTTCTCGGATAAAATGCCAAGTGCAAAAAGAGATAACTTTTGCAGTTCGATCGGTTGGAACTGTTCATGCACCTGTTCACCATATCTCAATTTTCATGGTGTACATACAACTTATACGCAAACAATGATTTGTAGATCGTGGTAGCTCCGTTTTCGCCTTTCTTTCTTGAGCTTCACGGTATAGGCAACAGTTTCGTCTAGTCTTGATCTTGAACAGATTTTCGTTGCTACGATAAGAATAAAAAAATGGTGTAACTAAGTTATTTCTCCTTTAAGAGGGAATTGCGTTTCAATAAAGAAAATAAATAATAAATGTATTCTCAAGCATTTCACGACAACGGGGAGGCAACAGTTGCGCCGTGATTAGTGGATCATCCATATGCATTACGCATTCTATTATATTTGTGATCCGGTGGCTTCGGGTACAGAGAAACGTAGAGCGATTGATTGTGGTTGTGTAGATGAATGACCGATTGCAGTGCTATCCAAAGTATAACATTGTCTCTTCCTTGAGAGTAGTCTGAAACACAACACAACCCATTTTTCGGTGGAGCTTGAGCCACAGCATTTGGTTCAGGGATTCAAGGTTAGTTTTCTGCACCAGAAACGCTGATCAAAGTTCTGCTTCTTCAGTCACGTAAACGTCATGGCGTGCTGAAATAGCAACGTCAACAGATCTCATCGGTGTGCCTTATTAGCACATCCATTCCTCTATCGTTGCGTGCTTCCCTTTGAATTAATTTATAAATAGAACCCCTTCTTCACTCACGTCCGTCTAGTACCACGGTATACCAACCTAAAGAAGTTTACAACCTTTTAGATTCTCCAAATTCGATGGAAGAATAGGGCTGAGATTTCACGAATCCCTTTGTCTTGTGTGTGTTTATAGCCTCACCTATTAAGCTGTATGAAAGGCAGTGCACGTTTTCAGTTTGGAATTCTGCTTTGTTTTGGCAGTTCAGTTCCGTCGGCTTCGTGTAACATAGTGAATATTAATGTGTTATTTCGTGTAGTTTCATGTATGATTTTGTTTTTTCAAATTCTTAGCTTTTAGCAATCCCGGACATAAAACTAGAAATGAGGAGATCGAAACAGCAAAATGGCAATGGATAAAGTACGGCCTTAATCAATCCCTTTGCGACGGGCACCGTGCACTCAACTTCAGGATATCTTAGAAGCAGCTTGTACACCTATTTGGCCTATAAGATGGCTAGTGATGGCGAACGCATAGACAAGTCAGAGTTTCCAGATAGGTCTGGTACCAACTGACGGATCGCAGAGGGATGACAGGCCTTCGAAAGATGGGGCCACCCGTAGAAGTGCTGCAAATTCTACCTCTCGTAGAAGTGTTGTGAGGCATCTGTCATTACCTTACTAGCTGCTGTATTTGAGCCAATGTCAAGCTTGCTACAACTTGCCTCCCTATCCTCAGTCTCATTTTTATCGTCTTTTTTTCTGGGAGTCGATCGCTATCTAAGACCTTCCCAGACCTAAGAATATATTCTTAGAATAGATCTAAGAATATTTGCCATATCTATTTTTATTTTTATCTATATCTATTGGTATTGGCCAGAATAAGTAAGTGCCCAAACTGAAATCGGTGGTTTGTGCACATTGGGTTTTGCTGATGGAGAGAAATGAAGCGGTTCAGGGAAGTTGTAAAAGTCGTTTCAGAGCCTTTAATGGGTTGAAGGAGGGTTGAGAATTTGCTGTGGCACATGATGCGCAAGAGTTGAATGGTCTCATTTTGATTTCTTTCCAAAGTCTCACGTGCGTCCTTTGTGCACAACATAAGTGAAGTGCATCTGGTATGTGTCGTGAATGTTGAGTTAACGAGTTGAGTGGTCCTATCGAAAAGAAACTGGGAAGCAGGGATCTACCTAAAATGTCTGTCTAAAGGATAGTGGCTAAAATCTGCCTGAGTGCTTCAGATTACCGACAGATCTTATGTTACGCTGCAGCCAGTGTGTCCTACGCCTACCCATTGAAGAAGTTCAACACTTCCTTACGACAGCGTGCGAGCACACATGTGACAAACGCCCAGCGAGATTTGAACGAACATGGGTCCTGCACTGCGGTTCGTTCTTCACTTTCGATGAGCCTTCCTGCTGCCAGCCAGTGTTCTTACAACTCTTCCAGTTGTCCGGTTATCGACGGTCACTTTAGATTTCATCAGTTCACAAAAAGCGCATCGTTTCCATTACGCTGACTGCTCAATAAAGAGGAATACCCAGCCATATTTATCGCAGTCGACAGACTGTGGCATCCATCGCTTTTTACGCTGTATAAAACTGCTTCATGTTGGCTAACTGAGATATTGCACTTTGTACATGGACGTGAAGAGCTGGCATTACTTTCCGTACAATCCTATGCTATGCGAGCACATGGTAACGGCGAAAGAGGTGCTATGCACTCACCGATACACAGTGCTTGGCTTGGATTTCGCGCCCAGACCAACCAAGCTTTTCATCCCTCGAGGTCGATGAAATGATACCAGTTCTTCTGGGAAGGGTAAAACTGAATTATCCGTCGGTTGGCCACATAGAGTTGTTGTGTGGGTCAAATACGCATTCAAGCTGATTCGGTTTTATCCCGTGGAACCAGAATAGGCGGCGCATCCCAAACAGGGATTAAGTAACGCAGACCAGGCCTCTATTTTTTTATCCTTGTACAACCCTACGCATCTACGGAATATCCTTTAGACATTTGAATGAGTCCGGTTACATAGTATGTATTAGGTGAAAATTTTGTACAAGTCTGGTGGCAATTCATCGGCTACCCGAAGAGAGGGAAGTTTCACAGTACTGCCTATTCCTCCTCTGCGCTACACGCGCCCATCAAATTCGTTTAACTGAAGCGTGCTGTTAGCTATCGTAGATTCCATTTTTTATTGACTGTCTTCACTTCCGCGAACTACTGTGAATTACTTGGACGTAGGCTTGACTTGTGTGCGTGGGGCGCAGTCGGAGGAGGTGGCGGCTGTTGTATGCACCCGCTCAGGTTCTCGGCTCGGATTTTTCGCCGAGGCCAACCAAACCTTCCATCCCTCCGGAATAGGGGAAATGGTGCCACATTTGTATGGGAAGGATAAAGCGCTGACTTGCCCATCGGCTGGCCGGCGCAAGTTATTGTGCAGACCAAATACGTTTTCAAATCGCCTCCACGACATTTCGTAGAAGTAGAGTGCGTGACGCATCTCAAAAGGGATCGATTAACGCCGTCCTTTATCCTTTATCTCTTTAATCGTGTCTCCATTGTACCTTCGTGACTATTAGCCCTTGCACTCACGCCATTCTTTCGACTTTTGTGTTTGGTAGTTAGCGCAATGCGGCGGTAGCATTCTTCAGCTTGATTTCGGATCAAGAGGCACCTGCAATGGTATAATGTTATCACATGGCTGAGCGCTTTATCTGCGCTTCTAACGTTAAAACAAAAACTCGTGCTAAAACTGGTTTGGAAGTGGAACCGGAAGACCTTGCGAAGGATGAATTACTTCGAAGAGGTGAGAAAGAACGCGGAAGCAAAGCCATCAAATCAATCGCACTTCGGCTAGCGATGAGTGTGCACAACTGTTTTCTTTGCGATCTTCGCTGCGCAGGAATCCTTCAAGTCCACTTCTTACTCCTTTTTATGATTTATCGACTACTCATGGCTAGTTAGTTTTTCCATTTGTGCCTAACGCCACCTTTTCATAATCTGATCGCTTCTGATGAATTTTCTGGTGTTTTGTTCTGAGCAGGGGATTTCCAGTAGCATGGATGAATTGTTGCTGTAAAGGTTATGTGTTGGCTTTATGCAATTCCTTTTTGTTATAGGGTTCGTAGCTCATAGACTCTACTAAGTTCGGAGAAAAAGAAGGCTTAGATGTTCTGGGCAGGAATCGAGCACAATACAGACTGAAGATGAGGGTAGGAGCCACCGACTGCCAAGGGTTCTACTCACCCTCATTATAAGTACTGGAAATGGTGGATTATCCTTGTATCATATCATTCTTGGAGCTATTATTGTTTCCTGCATGTTAAAATTCTTTATGCAACTCCTTTGATGCCTTTTCTTTGGTTTCATTTGTCCTCAACGACAGATAGGAGACCAATTTTTAATTGTCCTCTCGTTGGTCATCGAGTGGCTTGTGTTGTGCGGGGCAACATCTTTATTAGTCCCCTTGTGTGCCAAAGTGATCCAGTGGATCCTCCTCGTCACGAAGAACGTCGCACGTTTCGTTTAGAGCGTTCACTCAGAACTCTAATTGACAATTTAGGAGTCCTTTGCATTAGTAAAAACTAGCGGAGGCTCTAGCAATCTAGATTTTGTGCTTCCTTCATCTGCTTCGCTCCTCATACTTCAACTTCAGACGCACCCTAGCCTTAGCTGTACACAAGGGAGCCCGCTCTTCTGTAAAAACGAGATTTTATTCAAATACAATTATAAGATTAGTAAAAGTAAGACGCGCGCAGGTTATCACACTCGGCCCTTCATATCTGGAGCGAGATTCCAGTTAACGTTTTAGGGAGAAACGCTCCCTCCCAAAGAGTTTTGTTGTTTCTTGTGTATTTCATTGTTATTGCATTTCACTTCTCTTCTGTATTTTTGTGTTTTGTTTATTCGAATACTTTCGTGTCCATCAAGGCTGCGTGGCGTGGTGAACCAGTCTTTTTTCAGCGATCTAGCTTTGTTATTAATAGTTCATTTTTGTTCGCTTTTGATTTATGCCATACACCACAATTGTTTTCTCTCCTTGATTTAGCTGCCATCGAAAGGCAAACGTCTCGTCATCGCTACCTATCCATTTTACTGATTGACTTGGAGGTTTCCGCTACTGTTTTTCCTAGCGGTTTAGCGTAATTGGTCGTAGGGCTATTAATTTGTTCAGATAATTGTATTATGGTATAATTTACCACTCTCGCTACGCTTCCTAGGAACGGGGTGTTCTCTGCGTCTTAGTCTCTGTGACCTTCTTATTTTGCTCAATTTCTGATCTCCGTAGTTGTAGTTGTCAATGCTGCTGAACTCATTCAGTCCAAATCCCTGAAGTCCACATTAATTGTTCGACGACTCTGTGACTCTGTAACGTTCTGCTCCAATGCAGGTTTCACAGCCTGGTCAGACTCTCACTGTTGTGAGCAGAGCTCCACTGTTGTGCTTAAGAATTAATGTCTGAAGACTTGCGAAGAGCAAGGGCGACACCGGGGTTATGCGCGGGCGGCCTCATTTTATTTGAGCTGCACCGGCAGAGTTTCACGTAGGCCACTATTCTCATAACTTTTATGCCCTTTCTGCTACTGACTGCCCGTTTTTCCATGCATTCGATATGACCCTCACTAGCAGACTCCTGACCTCAATCGTCGTGAGGAAGGCTTCTGTTCCTATTTTCACAGAAATTTTGCGAGCTTCTAACGAGTTTGGCTCGGAAATCCATAGAGCGTAGAAACGAAATATTGGGTTGTCCCACACGGAATGTCGCATATATTGTGGCCTTCTTTTCACAGTTATTCGCATCGGTTGTGAGCTCACTTAGATTTATTTTTTCGCGGCGTTTCATCTTCTACATTCTCTATTTTTCCTACATAATTCCCTCATCGGTTTCAGAAATTATAGTCTCAGACTACAATGGACCAGAAAATAATTGTGCGCGCGTCTCTACGAGTTCAAATTGAAGAAATCCGCTGCGGAATCTCATCGTTCATTGGTAGCTGCCCTTAGCGAAGATGTCATTTTCAAAAGACAATGCGAGCGGTGGTTTCAACGTCTTGCCGGCGGCGACGAAAGTCTTGAAGACGAAGAGCATGGGAGGCAGGCGCCTGTCCTGGATAGCGACCTTTCACGGACTGCCATGGAAGCAGATGCGACAATATCGGAGCCGGAGCTTGCAGTAAAGCTTGTTTGCTCCAAATCCTACTCCAAATCCTGCCCCAGATTTAAATCCAAATCGAGTTGACACGTCCTCTACCGACTTGTTGAATGATGATGCGACGACTCAGGCCGTAAAAGTCGTCCAGTACAAAATCGAGGAACTTGGTGTGACCATTTTGTCTTATCCGCTGCACGGCTCTGACATTGCCCCATCCGACTATCACATATTCCGCTCGATGCTGCACGCCTTGGATGGCAAAATGTTCCCTAACTACGACGAAATCCGGATTTGGGTGACCAACTTCCTCGATTCGCGGCCAGCTCTTTTCTTTAAAGGCGGGATCCAATCCTTGCGTGTATGTTGGACAAAAGTTGTTTGTGAGATATATATTGCCAAATTGAGTTTGGTTCTAATTGCTTTGTATGAATTTAACTTTTCGGTCTGAAGGGACATTCCATGTGGGACATCCTAACACATGCTGCTACTGGCACATCTTAGTGGTGGGGAATGACTCGTTGACACCCGTTTTACCCTCCGCTCGACACCATGCATTTGTGAGATTCTTGCCATCTCCGTTTTTGTTGCAGAGCAGCAAGAGCTCTACGAAAAGTAGGGAAATCGTGAGACACGACATTTTGAACTACGTCGTCGGCTTCGTGCAACTATCTCTATTAGAAGTAACCGAAATTCCGCTCCGAAACTGAGGTCTATTTTTCAGATTCCTGTTCTCCGAACTTGTGGGGTCAAATGGCGGATGCGAGTAGCAGCACTGTGACTAACGTCGCTAGAATGTGCCAGGTGCAACTAGTTGGATCTGATTTAAGTTGTGTGGCGTTTATAGCGCAGTCGGAGGAGCCGCCGGCCTTAGCGTGCGCCTCTAGTCGAGACAGCGTTGGGTTCCGCCAATATCAGCCAAGCCTTTAATACTTCTGAATTTACCCCAAGCTTGTTCAGGAGGGTACGGCGGAAGCGTCTCCCAACTAGACGAAAGAGTCGAGTCAGGATATAGAATTTTCAGTTAGGGTCACTAAAAGGCGTGGAAGTAGGAAGTTTGTCGTTTCCGAAAAAGGGTGTGGATAACGCCGGTTCTTTTCCTTTTTGAAATTGTACTGGTACTGCTCACCTTTAGGAGCACTATCTAAAGATTCTACCTAGTTTTCTCCATGCAAATGTGGTGGGCCCTAGCAAACGTTTCTCGCTACGATGAAATAGATGGCGGTCTTCATTTCAAGACTCGAAAGATTTAGAGTCTAAAGAATTAGTGTAAGGAGATCGGCGTTAGTCACTCTCATTCCGGAGCCGCTCAAGTGGAGTGTGCCATAGCAAGCAAACCAAAGCCTCTGCTTAGACGCGATGGAGGGCTCCCCGACGCGAACAGAACTTGGAGTCCTCGACCTATGCGCACGATATCGGCGCCTCTTGGCAACTGTGTATGTGCGCATTTGTGAGTTGCTTGCGGCTAGCCAGCACCCTACCAATCCACTGATCTCCGTTACATTATGCCAGTACCGTGCGGATTTCGCTTCTTGTGCCCGCTCCCAATTATCCGCCTCGGGATTAGTTTTATTTCTGTGGACCTTTCGCCTTTCAAAACGTAGTGTAGAAAGAAATTTGGGCATTTGAGAATGTGGCCTAATCGCGTACTTCGCGTGTTTCGATCGCTTGTGTCATTGTTCCCAAGGTGCCTCTGCTTAGAGGCTGGCGACTGCTTTGGAACCTTCTGTTCCTTCGATGTCTGCCCGTCCGCACCGCTCTGTTTCGTTACTGTCGCTGTAAACTCGATTGCATATTGAGAGATTTCAGGTTATGCATATGAGAGATGACGACGACGCTGGCCAGTGTAATGTCAACTCGAACGACACGCGACACTCCCACAATATGCACTCGCGACACGACTCATCGAAGCGATTCACGCCAGGTTTGTTAGCGTTGTCTTGTCCTCGTCCTCTTGAGTTGGAGCAGAGGCTTCAAGGCAGGGGGAGCTGACATCACCGCTGCTGTGGCAGCATGCTTTTTGGTAGCTTTTCGCTGCTGATTATGGAAAACTGCACACCTCAAGGGGACGAGCGTTCTACTCCCTCGTTCCCCTGGCCCGCCCACCCCAACCCCCTGGGCTTGCTCGAGAGTCAAGTGGCTGCCTTACGAGATAGTGGAAACGCAGACATTTGCCACGCCTCTGTTTAAAGGGGGGGGGGGGTAGTAGGCCACTCCGCCCACGTCTCAAGATCTTTCCATTAAACAATCGAGGACCACAGAACGTCGATCAGCAGCTGTCCATGCAAAAGGGCAAGGAGCCCCTACGAGCATGCCAAATTGGATATTTTCCGGTAGAATTTCAAATCAGAGCGGAGGTCTTGATTTCAAAACAGACACATTTTAACGAAGTTCCAATTTTTTTTTTGAGAAATGTGCACTGACTTTCTTTGAAAAACTGCTGTTCGCCTACACAGGGTGCTCCCAAAAAGTTTAGAAAGTTCTGTTGGTAATATACTAAAAACTTTTCTGGAGCACGCAGCCGCTAAAATGAGTTTGAGTGAAACCCAGATGAACTTCTGAAATTGAAAATTCATCCTTACCTTTTTAGTGGATGTTTGGTTTAATTTGGACGATGTCCGTGTTGACTTTGAAGGATGAGTTTGAAAAGTAATCAGTTCGGTCTGAAGTGTCCAGTGAGACGTGTGAATGTGTACACATATATACACATATGGTTCCATGCCGCTTTGGTTTAGTCTGCAAATCTGGACTGTTAGAGGTACCGAATGTGCTAACGTGCAGTTATGGCATTCTCTGTGCATGTCCACTTACGTTAGGAGTGACGGATTGACGTTAGGCATCATGTAATGTTCTGAGTATTCAGAATCGTTCCTGCGATGCGCTTTTCTTCTATTTGCGAATGCGCTTCATCTTAAATGCGCATACGTAGTTTTTAGAGCGATTTGCATAATCAAGCTGGGGAATTCGTTCATCTCTATTATAATTCGGATTCTTCTCCAACAACTGGATTAGTTTCTGAGTTTTTTGTAACAGCAGTTGCTCCACTTCATGTATAGGTACAAACAATGGGATCGCTCTTCAGAAATTGTTCCGATGACATATTTAAAGCATTTGCATCTGAGATTTTTTCAAGAGTCGTTCTCGACTTTTCGCACATACACTCGGTTGAACGTTCTTAATCTTTGACTACTTGCGAATTCGTTCGTCTGATCAGGATCAAAACGAAGCGCAAACTTTCGCAATCTCAGATTGCACCACATGCTTTTCCTTTTGCTGGGTGGTAATGGCTGCATAGCTGCACAGCTCGTGCTCGCGAATCTTCCTTTATCTCGCCCTAAAGGGAGAATCTAGTAATTGTAGCAGTTGTCTTGAGTGTGCAGTCCATCACTTCTTTTTATCCTCGCGTTCTGTGTCTTTATGCCAATTCAAAGTGTTCTCTTTTTCAGGAGATCCCTGCGTAGTCTGCGGGGATGCAGCGTCGGGAATCCACTACGCTGTTGCCGCATGCAACGGCTGCAAGACGTTCTTTCGAAGAGTTGTCCTCGAGGTAGCGTTGCTTGTGTCTTCTTGATCTCTGCTGCACACCGAAATGCGGTCTCGTTCCCAGATGTTGAAGGCTTTTAGTGGAGCTCCCTGTGACATTCATGAGAGGAAGTGTGCCGGCAGTGTTTGCTGTTGTGAGATTTGCCATGGCCAATGTTCTTCTCTCATATCAACCCTAGTTTCAGAACCGAACCTATTCCTGCAAGAACAACGGCGACTGCATCATCGATAAGAACATGCGGTGCTCCTGCCGGCATTGCCGCTTCAAGAAATGCATCAGGGTCGGTATGGATCGAAGTGGTGGGTTCATGAAGGTTGCTGAGCGAAAGAGGCTCGCTACAATGCGGAACTTCTGTTTTTGCGATGCAGAGCAGAAGACGTAGAACTCCTGAGCGGCGTCACTGAAAGCGTGTTGCAGAGCTGAACGTGGAGCGTCGACGGAAGAGGAAAACGCGTCGCGATGCAGACCACGGTGACGAACTCAACGAAGTCGAAATCACCGATCCGCTTATAGAATTGCTTATTGATAAGGAAGCAAAGTGAGTCACTTTTATGCCGAAAATTGCCACTGCTGTTTTTTGTTCGTGGAAGATCAGTGTTAACATTTGCTGGTAAGGCGATCGCATGCAGGCATTCTGCTCACCGTATTCCTCTTGAAGTCATTTTATCAAATTTCATCTACGCAAACATAAGAGTCTTCTTGCTGCGGTAATTATGGCATATTACCTTTTTTTATAAAGACGCTTCTAACAAAACAGCGCGATTTGTCCGATAATGAGGTGTTATGCACCCATGTCTGAATTGTAGACTTTTCGTTTTGGTGTAGCATACTCAGCTCTTTTGTTCAAGGCAGGATTGTTCACATAGATGTGCGTTCTCTTTCAACGCCGTCGCTGACTATGAACAAGCCCTTCTTACATGGCCAGCCAATTTTCGACCACATGGCCCATGCGACAGCGTCTCTGGTTCTCGAACATTGGCGAAGCTCTGTATTTTGAAGCCTTTCTTTCACTTGCATGAACTATGACACTTCTACTCTCGATGCCTAGTTGCGCCACACTAGTCGAGTATTCATCTTCTCTTATCGTAGTGCCCAGGTCCTCGATACGTACGATAGCAGTAGAAAAGCAGCAGATATTTATTTATTTATTTATATAATAGGATTTTGTGAACAGTCAACCAGGGTTAAAACAAAAACAGCAACTAAAGAGAACAAGATAGTGAATCAGAGAACACAATTAGTTATAACTAGATGCTGCATGAACAACCACGAATAATTTGGTAAGCCATTAAGAGCGTCCTGGAGCTTCCGTTTGTATTGCCTCAATGAATTTGGCCTAGTGATTTCCTCTGAACACTTCAGAAACTTAGAGCTACCCCGATGTGTAAAAGTGGCCGATCTTACATTTCTTTTAGCTATTGGTAGTTATATGTATGTTAATTCGACCACCTCTAGGTATATAGTGCTAGAAGGCGATACAGAATAGAAACTTCGGAAGTGAAGGCCCAACAGACCATTTCAACTTATTCATTGCAATTAAATCATATAGTCTCCTACGGAAGGCAGGAGTCTGCAAATTGAAGATCTTGCTCCTTTCGGCGGACGGAGGAATGGCGGTGTAATCACAACCGTGTTATCCAGAGCTTTCAGCGATTTCACGCTTGTGCTTATCATTAGGACTAAACACAGTGGATATTGCTTTAGAGATAGGTAGACGGTTTAGATATTGCTTTATTACATGTCAATGTGGTAATACGTAGTAGAGAAAAATGGGAATCCGAGCTGAATATGGGTATACTTGTGGCTAAAGTTAAGTAAGCTAAACTATTCCTAGAAAGGAAAGATCGCTCTGGCGTTCCTTCTGATGTGTCAATAAACTGTATGAAATCGTCAAAGATTATGCAGTTGTCTGATCTTATTCGTGCCTGTTTCAGATATCAGATTTTGCTGTCGTCTTCCGTTATGCCCATCCACACCTCTTTAAGGGAAGCATTAGGAAGTGGATACAAAGCTTTCGATGATGTAGAAAAGGTACGCCTTCAATAATTGCAGATATACAGGGTGGCTCCTAATTATTTGCGCGTAGCTTGTTATTAATAACTTCAACAAAAAACAACAGTTATACAAACTGATACAACTTCTATGTAGAGCAATGCCTAACAATCATTCACTCGAGAAGATGTTTGAATGAGCTCTTTTTGCAGCAATACAGGCCTTCAGGCTCTTCTTCATCGACATCACTGTGGACCGCAGGAAGGTGACGTCGATATCGTCCCACGTCTTCTGAAGTGAAGCTTTGAGAGCGTTCAAACTTTGGTGACTCTTCGAGGAGACCTGCTGCAAGTAGCCCCACACAGCGAGATCCATCGGATTCAGATCCGCCAAAAGTCCTTCGTCCAGTAGCCAAGGAAGTGACTCTCGCAGAATGCCAGTGTGGATCTCGCAGAATGAGCAGGGCCCAGTCCTGCTGGAGCACGCATTGACCACTGACAAAATTTTCAGCAACCAACCCAGGGGAGAAGAACATCGCGCAGGATCTTTTCTTGGTAGACTTCAGCGTTGATTTTCACAGAACGGTCGACGAAAACCAGAGGTGTCTTCTTCTCCAGGGTAATGCCAGCGCATACCATTACAGATTTCGGAAAAAAGAGTGCTGTTGAGAACACATCGTTGAGGAGACCTGTTTCTGGGTGGAGGCAGCAACTGACGCTGATTCTGTGAGTTGTGCGCCGCTTCAATAGTAAAATTCTTCTCGTCCGTCCAGATGACGTTCGACAAGCGGCCCTGCTGGATCTCCTTTAGCAACAACTTCAATTTTTTCAATCTAATATACATGGCAGCTTCCGTAAGGGCTTGTCCGCGATAAAGACGATAACTGCGAAGCCCAAGATCCTGTTTGACGATCTGCTGTATTGTTCTGCGCGGGAAAGCCCAAGGTCTACGGCCATCCGATTCATGCGAACTCCATTGTTCCGTTCGATTCTCTTTTTTGATGAGCTTTCGAAGGAGAAGAGTGTTCACAGTGCGTGGTTTGCTAGATCTCTTCCTCCGTTCGACCGTTCCTTCCTCTCTGTACTGTTTCATAATGTGTTGGACTGTTCTGACGGAATTTGAAGTCGTCGAGCGATCTCTGCTGCAGAATGTCCTTTGTCGGCAAGATGAGCGATGGTGGAACGATGTGGTGAAGCTTTCATTGTCGAGGGTATTGAGTGTACACCTTGCTTGGTTTTTGCACATACTTCCCCCATTGTAGAAAAATCCTAATAATTGATCTCCCGCCATTTTCAAAAATACAGTAGCGGTTTGAATTTCGCGCAAATAATTAAGAGCCACCCTGCAATTACCTTTTAATCTGAAGCTATTCGTAGGGGTCATTCGAAATTTCCCCGTTCAATTTTGAGAATTCCAGGCTTAAAAGTGGAAAATTCCCGTGGGAGATCTGTGATAAACAGGGGACTGATCATGAGATCTCAATTCAAGGCTCGCATCCAAAACCGGATGCTTATGCCTCATATTTCGGCTTCTCTTTAGAGCAAAATTTTCGTCATGTTCCAGCGCTGTTACGACACAACGTGTGTTGGTGATCTGTCTGCAATCCGGAGCTTATACCTTTTTCAGTATGCAACTAATCCAATGCCGATAGGAATGTCTACTAATTTCTCGTACTGGCGCGCCAAAATCTTGTCGGTCTTAGTGGAATGGGCAAAATCGTTCGAGGTAACATTTGAGCTGCTGTCGTAGCGCGTTTAGTGGAAATCCAGCTCTTCTGATTCCGAGGCGAAGTGCTTGATTTAGATGTTCAGCCGCCTCGCACTCGACGATCAGATGCGTGTCATCGTGCACTCGTCGTTCTCCAACCTCGTGCTGGCGGAGGCGTTCAACACTCCTGAGAAGTACACGGACCGCATCGTCTTCCCGGACGGGCTCAGTGGGTGCGTGACCTTTTATCTCTCCGAAGTGCGGTATCACGAGATATTCAGTTGCGAGTTAAAGATTGGTCCGATGTTCTAAGAGGTCATTCAGAGATTCTATATTCCGCATCAGCCGGTCTACAAATATCCCTGCCAAGGCACTGTATTTCTTGTTGTTGAGCAAGTGGGAATTCTGAAAAAGAAGACTTATTTATTTCTTGCGCTCGTAAAAGTGATCTCAAGAATCATAGAGATGGAACAGCAAAAATCGTTAAATGACAAACACCATCTTCGCCGATTTCTCCCAAGACTTGCAGTGTTGGCGGGCCACTGCTCTTCTTCATCAGTTACCCATCATCCTCTATCACATCCTCTATCCCATCATTCTTATCCCGCTTCCTTACCCTTGTTCTCGCAGAACTCTATCTCTTCTAAGTGACTTCTATTTGCCGTTTAAGAGTTAGGCTAACATGAAAAGTAACAATGATGGCTAGTTTTGATTTGTTGATTTTTTAACACCACGTATTTTTAACGTGCTGTGTCCTTTTTAAATGTACTATTTTTGTGCGCACGACATTGTCCAAATAAATAAATAAACACCGAGAAAAGCGTGGATGGTTCATAGAGGCTAAAGGTGGAAACCAGGTTTTAAGATGATACATCTGGAAATTTTAGCAACATATCGAACTTTTGCAAAAAAAATTCTGTGGATATTTCAAGTTGGATACACTGCTTCAATTCCCTACTATTTCTGTACCTTACGTGACTTGTACTTTCGTAAAACGCAACGGAGATAAAGCCGAAGGCTTTTTGTGCTGCCTTAGTCCAGGGGCCAGATTCATCAGCGATACCGCCGGATCATCTCACCGTGACGGCCTACGTAGTAACCGACAAAGAAAGTTGAACGCCAAATTTACCACACCGTATGTTGACATATCGCAGTATGCGTAGATTTGGCGATACTTCTCATCGTTACCAGCCGGTAAGCGGTTGATAAATCTGACCCCCGGAAGAACTTTCTAACGGTCTTCCTCTCCGCTCTCGAGTTAGTTGTTTTTTGCAGGTTCCGGAGTCCGTCCGCTAATACGTTGAAAGAACGCAGCGGTCTCATACCAACAGTGGTGGCGGTCATCAACAACATCCTGGTCCCGATACGTCGGATGAAGATGACGAAAATTGAATATCTCCTGCTGCAGGCAATTCTTTTCTACGATCCTGGCAAGTACAGATTCCAAAACACCTCATTTTAGGCCTCGGTCGTTCTCCCTATGCTCTTGTGTGGCACTCGTTATTGGATTCGTAATTGTAGCCAGTGAAGAAGTTTTTGCTTTCTATATAAGACTCTGGGAATCGGCTTCTCTGTGTTCCTCTTCGTTCGAGTGTTCCTTCTCAGGGCCCACTCGTTGGTTACTCCTTATGGAGCCGTACGCGGAAATTCCTCGTCCACAGTCCCGCTTCGACTTTTGTCTCCAGCTCGAGTGCTCCTGTAGTGCCGCCGTTTCAGAATGTCTGTCGCTGTCCGAAGCGGCCCAGCAGCTGATAGCGGCGAAGCGGCGGCGGCTGCTGGACTCCCTGCGGCGCCACTTGGATGCGAAGCTGAAAGACTGCTCCGAAAGCGCGTCTCGCTTCGCGGAGATTCTGCTCAGGATCAGCAACGTGCAGGTGAGCGCTGGAAACCCGCGCGCGAATTTCAGGGGGGGGGGGGGGCTCACGCCAATTGTAGTGCTCTATTGTACTTATTTATTTATACGTCAAATAGACGTGCACAAAGCGCAAGAAAAAAGATGGAAACAAGCCATGCAATGAAAAAGAGACAACAAAACAACAACAACAACAAATTACCCGGCAGTGGCAACCCTTTGGCAACCAATATTGAACTAGGGGAACAAGTGGCGCAACTTGAAACTGAGCCGGAAGAAAAGAAAACAGCATGTCCCTCTGAATGTTTGAATATGTTGCAGCTATTATTTATTTAATTAATTAAATTTAAATTTATTTATTTATTTAAGTTTGTAGACTACTGGTTCAAATCAATCAGATAAACCATCCTCTACGGGCAGCGCGCATGTCGGCGAGGGCCAACGAAGAGCATGACCCGTAGACAGTCCTATAGAAAAGGCTTTCAATAGTATACGAAGAATTCCAAGCGGACTATAGAATACATTGGAACATGACGCCTGTGGCCCTATGGAACGAACTTACGCGAATTAACTAGCACGTAAGTTGAAAACAGCTCTTGAGCCTAGAAGATTCAGCAACGCCAGGTATAAGCTGCTGTAGGAAGTGTACTGAAATAGGAAAATTTAATTCCATAAGAACACTAATATATTAGCTATATTGCCTTACAATAGACAACAGAGCTTCGACACATGCGTACGCTGGCTGCTCCAAGGGACTGGTAACTAGGACAGGTAGCCAAGAAAAATAGATGGAACAATTAGGTACGCTAGCTAAGAGGGAATATTAGCTCTAGTGAACATGCTCAGTCCTAAAAGCCCAGTCGCAGTACGCCACCATCCCTATGTAGGACCAAAAATTAGGAGGATCTTACCAAATAGTGCAACTGGCCGGTAAGTCTTAAAGTAATGCGACTTTTAAAAAATCATGTTAATGGTAAAAATGCTTGAGAAAAACCACTGGTGCACTAAAACATAATGTTCTATGACCTAAAACTAAACATAGTGCGCAAACAATAACAGCACGCAAAACACGAAATCATTCGAATGCCTCGTCTTTTGTGTCTTTCCAATGCATTTACGCAAAGTCGGAGATTCGTAAGGCCTGCAAAATATCGTGTTTATTCAATCGTTCCTTGAAACTGCTGTTTTCAGAGTTCAAAATCTCACCTGGAAGTCTAATCCATCTTGCCTCTCGATAGAGAACGAAATTAAATAATTGTGCGTAATTTTTTTTTCTCGATTACTGGGTAGTGTAGATTGAATCCGCTAGACCTTAGGCCACAGGGCCTAAAAATCCAGTAGTGACTAGCCCGAAGTTTGAGTTCTCCTCGCAGTACTTTGGAACAGAATACTAAATCAGACACAGTCCTCCTATGTAGTAAGGATCTTAGGCCTAATAACTTTAGACGTTTACCATAACTTGGAAATTTCTCTGGGAAACGCCTTGGTGAAGCCGACGGGATACGAGACGAGTAAAGGTTTTTTGGACGTTTTCAAGTTTCACTATAAGTTTCTTAGCAGTGGGATTCCATACCACAGAGCAGTATTCCAAATGTGGGAGAACATATGTCTTATGTAGTTTCACTAGAATGTCTGCTACATCGGTCCACATTACGAAAAACGAAGTAAAGCGCAGCGTAAGCTCTCCTAATGACTTCTTCAATATGGCTGGAAAATCCAGTTTAGAATCTACAACAGAACCAAGATCTTTAACCGTTTCACTCTTAGGAAGAACTGTATCGTAGATGGTGTAGACAGCAGGATATTCGTCACCAAAGTGTAGCACAAAACATTTTTCAGGATTGATAGTCAGTCCATAAGCCCACCCCCACAGATCTAGCAATGCAGTATTAAGGGCAAAGCACGTGTTAGCCTGGTCCTCTTTCGTATATGCCGCATAAGTTTTTATTTGTGAACTCTAACTATTATCTTCTATCTTCCCCTATCTGTTATCTTTCATTTTTTTCTCTTCAAAAACGTTGTCCTCCTGGACACATCCAATGGGAGTTCGAGTATGGAACCGGAAATGTACAGAACGAACTTGCAAATACGGCGGTAAATGAGGTGCTCCTTAAGCCCAGATACCTTCTGAGGTCTACCAATGAGCTAACCCTTCCTTTTGAGTCGCAGTTTGGTGAGGTGAATGTCAAGGAGTGCTGAACATCCGCGCCGCCGAACATTGTTTGAGACTATAATACATTTCCTGGTGCTTTTAAACTTTGCTTCCAATCTTCTCTGTGCATCTTTGTTGGCAGCCATACATTAGCATTAGGGTGTCAAGGTCGCCGTTAATCAATTCCCTTTGCGGGATGTGCCACGCATTCAGCTTCTTCATTACATCGCTAAGGCAATTTGAATGCGTACCTGGCCTATACAGCGTCTGTTGTTGGCCAGTCAATCGTCATGTCAGTGTTCTGTCATTCTCAGGGAAGTCTAACAAACCATACATTACCGATGGTGAAAGGCCTCCTTGGCCAGAGGGACCAGAACCTCAATCCGGCTGCAGGCGACATCTGCCGACCTCGCAACCAAGCGCCTGGCATTCTGTAATAACATGGCTTCAAACGGTCATAAAGGGACATATGAGCTGGTGGACCGGTTGGAGGTGCACTTTTAAAACCTACTCCAAGAATATGAATGTACAAGAAATGAAAGTCAGCGGCTCGCTTAACGTTCTTTCTTATGCGCTTATGTTTCCCAACGATAACTTTCTGTAAAAAAGTTCGTGTTGTTGTATCGGTCGCTTATTGTTAGTCTAACCTATTATCATTCAGTGTTAGGGAGAAAAACGTGGCTGTGAAAACCGTAGAAATATTCGTTGGGGAATCGAAAAAGTGGATGCTCCAGAATAAGAACTTGACGTCTTAATAGTCTGTTAGCTGCCTTTTTCATCGCACGATTCCTCATTATTTTAAAGCTCCTAGATTTTAGGAGCGTGGAAGGTTTTTCTGGGTGGTTCAATTAGAGGTTACGCCATGAGTCGTTCTGTACTTTCCTTTGTTTGCTTTATCGGTAGTACAAGTGGCATTCGAATGGTATTGTGGAGAATTCCTTTTTGTAGTAGCCATTATTAAGATTTAGAGAATACACACGTATTTATAGTAGAATGCAATCGATTCTCACAAGGAGAGCTTCCAAAGTTGTGATGAGCTATTGCGATGCAGCTTTTACAGGATGTAGGGCCCCACGTGGAGAGTCCAAACTCCAGTTAATTTCTTCGAAATGCTCTTCTGCGGACGAAAAAAGCCGGGTGAAAACGTGAGCGCGAAGTCCATCACACCCTGCTGCCACCCCGCCGAATGTGGTAGGTTGGTGCAGGGTGGAGATGTCGCCTCTCGAGCGCACCGAGCGGGTTTCATGGTTCGGTCTCCGGTGTTGCCAAATTCTCTGCACACATCGGTTCGTTATTATTATGTGCTTGCGTGATCACTGGAATCAATTTGCACACGATTAGTGCTTTTAGTCAGTAATTATAGTCCTTTTGTGTTTTCATTTGAGTTAGCTCTCAATGGATCGTATTTCCACTGTATCATATCAGCAGCGATACCATAAATGCACATAAACACACACATACACTTCAGGAAAAAGGTCATGAATTTGGTCTGATACTGGTAGATACTTATCTCTAAAATGTCTTTTTCACTCGTCGGACGTGTCGTTGCTCGACATCTGTCAGCGATTGGTCATGATTTCACTCTTCCTAAAGGTGAGAGATTACAGTTGGAGATGCTCTGAAACGGCTTCTCCAGGAGGCAATGTATAGCTTGGAGGAGGATGAAAGCACAAAAGGACTATATTTACTTCCTAAAACTTGCTTTCTAATCGTGTACAAATTGACTCATGTGATCACGCAAGCACAGAATAATAACCACCCGATGTGTGCAAAAGATATGCGACACCGGGCACCGAACCATAAGATCCACTTAGCGCTCCCGAGAGGCGACATCGCTACCCACTGCATCAACCTACCGCGTGCGGCAGGGTAGCAGCAAGGTGTGATCAACTTCGCGCTCACGTTTTCACACGCCGTTTTTCGACCACAGAAGAGCGTTCCGAAAAAATTGTCCGTGGTTTTGTACTCCCCACATGGGACGCTACATCCTTTAGAAATTGCCTCACCAAAGCTCACCGCAAGTATGGAGGCACTCCTTGTCAGTTGCATTCTGTACGTTGGAAAAGGTGCCTCCTTACAAGGCAATCTGTTTCCATGCTCACTATTAGATAGCGTTTCATTGAACTTTTATTCCGTTTCCCGGTGTATTCAATCCACTTCTGACTCGGACACTGCTATTCTGCTGTTCTGCTGCCCGTTTTCGCTGTATTAATCATAATATTTTTCAGAAAGTGGCTGCCTTCAAACGGGAGACGCTGTGCACAATAGAGACGTTCAACTTGATGCAACCTCATCCTTTCACAATGGAAATTTCGAAGAAATATCCCGACGTGTCGTTCTTCTAGTCGTCCTCAGGATAACCCCTAAGTAGGCGCTAAACGATCAGATCTTTAGAAATGTGTACTCACCTTAGTGGCCCTTGTATATTGTTGCACAGGATTTTCTTATGATCAGCTTTTCGCACAGGGAATATTACTCGGAACCTACAGAATAGTGGAACTGTTGTTACGGTCTAAGCCTAAAGCACCTGGAGACTGACAGGCGAGGTGTTGTGAGGCTAGTTTTTTATCTGGAGGGTACAGCTATTCAGCCTGCCCCGCTGTGTGTTTATTGTTATCTTCGCTAATGTTGCTTTCGATAGAACAGATCTCCTGATTCGATACGCGTATGAGTTAGTCAATTCCGGATACTTTATTCCCGAGTTTTTCGTCGAGATTCGCTGTATCACTCAATTCCTTCTGCATTCGTAGCTCATTATGGTCATGTCCTTACTTTGTGTTTTCGCCCTAATTGAAGCTTCCTCCGACTCCTGAGAGGTGTTGCGGTGGAGAGTTCATGTGGTGTATCTCCTGTTGTACCATATCAGTATTGAATAGTTCGGCAAGTGGACGTGCTAGGACACATAGTGTCATTGACTCAGTGAATACATGCGTAGAGGAATGAAGATTTCTATCATGGATGCAGCCATTTGCCGTGTGCAGATGGACAGTAACGGGTCATGTCCATGGAGCTGCGGGCGGAGCATGGCAACAGGACGCTGCGATAGACCATCATTCGGAGTTCCCGTTGTATTGAACGCAGAAGAAAGAAAGAAGAAGATATGGCCATTATAAACTTCGTGAACAGGAAGCAAATTCTCGTAAAGCCAGACATCATCTTCTTTGTTTGCTGGCGTTCAGATAAATTCCAGCGGGTAAATTATTCCCATTAACTGCTTATCATTACTTAATTTCATCGCAGAGATTTCAAAATCGCAATGTATGCTCGAGCTGCACACAACATCTCCCATCATCGGGATTTACAAGGTTTCGACGTTACTGCAGAAATGGGCGCCATGTCCTTGTTTAATTTCCTTCCGCTCCTATTCGAGGTATGCATCCTCAATTTACACTCCCCCGACTGGTTTCTAAACACTGCAGAAATGACCTGATCTGACTCTGACCTAGGTGCTCATCACGAATCTAGGTGAAGGAAATTAGAGAGAGGTGCAGAGGCAGTAAAGCACCAATTAGCAATGCCTGTGTGACCATGGCTCGCGAGATGCTTTTACCGTGTCCAAAAACCTTCATCATGCACCGGGAAAAGTGGATAGCAAAGATTTAGTTTTTGGACAATGTTAGAGTGGAGGACCACAGCGACTTTTCTTCTGCCTCAATCCGCAGTCCATTTAACTAGGACGACCTTCACAGTTTTCCAATTTTCTTCGATCTAGATACACTGTTGTCCAGAAACCTACGGGTTAATGAGCGTAAACAAAAAATGGCCACAGAAGCAAAAAAGCAAAAAACCTCAGGATCAACGATGCTTTGTTGCGATCAAAACTTCTAGCGCCAGGCGGGACTCAAACCCACTCCTCCCTCCGGTCAGAGGGAGGTGCGGGTTCGAGTCCCGCCTGGCGCTAGAAGTTTCGATCGCAACAAAGCATCGTTGTGACAGCTTACAACCTCGATACCAACCAACTGAGGCTTAAAGAAACTGATTTGAACCTCAGGATCGTTCATCTCGTAATCTCGGAAACCCGCTCCTGTATTCTTCGACCATAAATGTTTTTAGGTGCAGTACTTATTGTAAATTTGACGTTTAGCATATGCGGAAGTCAAAAAATGTGAGAAAAATCATCGAAGTCGTCTTGACACGACTATTTTATGCTCTCCCGTTTCAGAAGTCGTGGAAAAAAAGGATAACTGAGGACCTGCTAAAACCCAATGTCCTTGGGAACGCCCACATCTAAACCGAAAATGGCGCAGATCTCATATAATGCACGATGTTCGAGGATGTGCGAAGTGGCGATTTGTGGTTCTTGGAGTCTTTCACAGTTTGTGACTTCCGAGGCTTTCGTTCGCGAATCGTAAATTCTTTCACGGTCTGTGATCCATTCGTTGCAATCGTCCATCTCCGTAATTTGAATGGACCGCATGCTCATAGTTGAACTCTAACGTCAAAGTGTTAAGCAGCTTCAGCTAACTTCCGCTAGCTGCTGATGATCAGGTTTAATGCAGCACCAAGATGCGACTTTGGTTACACGGGTTCGATGCCGCATCCGAGCCAACCACTCATTCCATCCCTCTAGGATTTGGCTATTCGTATGAAGTACTTCACAGAAACGATTAAGGCCTTGTCAGGCCAGTTTGCAAATGGATGCCAGGGGTCATACCTGCACAGATGCTTTTCCCACAGCTATATCCTACAACTTCGAGCAGCAAATGAGCTGCCGAAGCAGCAAGTTTATCACGATTTTGGCCATCGGAGCTCTAAAGGTTTAGCTGCTCGATAAGGCTAGAGTGCACTTTGGGATGCCAACTCATAGAAAACATAACAACTGTCCAAAGAACATCTGCCGCAGCCGCTAAATGTACTGTGCAGGCTTCCCCATAACTTGTGTCATTTCGTCAAGTGTACCCTGGAGTGAACACAAAGCTTGAACCCAAATTAGACGTCGAAGCCACATTCCAGCAATTCATCGACTTCAGAACTCTGAGATAATAATTTATTTATTTGGAGATGCAAGTTATTTCTTGCACAAAAGGAACAACAACATAAAACGAAAGAAACATCAACAAAGGAAAACTCAACATGTCACTGTACAACTACATAGGCTATTATAAGTAAAACGAGATAAAACATAAAAAAGGAACAATTATCGTTGCATAATACGTTAAAAATAAACAAACAAATTATCTCAGGAAACCATAGAGGATACTCCAGCAGTAACCAGTTTCTTGAAAGCCGATAAAGACAATGTCAGGAGGTTCCGACTAAGCAGTTTGTTAAAATCAAGAAGCACTCGATTAGGGAAGCTTTTGAGCCTGATCTGAGTTCTAGAAACTGGAGCCGTAAGTTTAACCTTGGAACCTCTTGCTACAGATCTTCCTAATATAAACATATTATCTGAACTTAGCTCAGTCCTTCCTGCAAGATTTTGAAAACCATTGGGAAATTCTCTCAGATTGATCAAATGTATATAACAAAAACAAAGGCAGAACCCCTCGTTGGGGGACTCCACATCGCTTCTCGGGCAGAAGAAAAACTGCTGCCGATCCTTACATAACAAGTGCTCCGACGCGCCTAACGGCGTGTCTCGCACTTGCGCGCTTCGCGCGACTATGAAGCATCACTGACCTATGGAAAGTAGTTTTTGTGAAACATAAAATTCGCTAACATCTAGGACCTGGTGCGTACTTTATCGGCATCAAGTCGTTCACCACTTCCGCGTGTTCATCATAGACATTCTCTCAGGACCGTCCAGTAACGCCATTGATTTGTGCTAGGCAGTACTTCTGTTCTCAGGTTGCTCCTCCGTAACCGTTTTCAAGCCCAACAGCTCGCGTTACCTGATATCGTCTACACGTCTTCCGAATCCGGAGGCCAGGTCCCCCCTCAGTCGTTTCTTCTTACTCGAATTGCTGGTCCGCCTTTGCTGGTCTTCCCCCCTCCTCCACCTTCCTGGTCACAACTCCTGGCCCACTTCCTTGTTTCCACTACTGAACTCTCTACTGGCCTTTTCTTGCTCGTTTCTCCGTCCTGGCCCCTCCTCCATGTTGTTACTTTCCATCCTGGTCGCTCTCCTGATTCATCCTAGAGGTCCCCCATACTGCCCTTTTCCACCACCCCCTTGGTGGTCCTCCAGGGTTCATGGCAGACGTCGGTGACACGTATTCAGAATGAAGACGCTTGTGGCGCGACCTAGGAGGTAGGTCTTCTGGATATAAAAGCTCAGAAAACCCGTCTTCCGAATCCAGAAGCTCGGAAACCCGCGCAGTCGCCGCTGTGTCAAGCATGAAGAGGCTACGCATTTGGCAAATTCCCTGTTATCCGTATGAATTCCCTTACGGCTTCCTTATTGTTTTTTCCCATCCTGGTCCCGCCTCCAGGTCCCTTCTTTCAGGTCCTTCTCTCCCCTCGGATCCTCCTTACTACCCTACCCCAATTAAGTAGCTCTCCCACGTTCACGACCCGGTGCCTCCTCCAGGTCGCTCCCCCGATCGCTGTCGGCTCTCCACCCTCGAAGTCACCATTCTACTCTTAGCGGCCTTCACATGGTAATGGCACGAAGTCGGCTTCTGAATCTGGGCGCGCAGAAATGCGCGTAGGCGCTGTTGTGTTAAGCACTTGGCACACACAGGATGCGCTTCGCTTGGTGCGGCAACATCCCAAGTTCAATATCAAATTTTGCCCGCGCTGTAGATGATGAGGCGTATCTCGCTCTTGGATTACTCGACCGGCCCGCTGTGGATGATGCGGTGTGTGTCACTTAGGTTAGATCATTCAAACGTCATCGACCGCTAACTCAATTATATAGTGGAAGAAGATAGATATTGGTGACCTGCAAGAAAATTGCGTATTCAGTTAATTAGTCTGGGGTGTGTGCCGATTAATTCAAGCGTCTTTACTAGCATATGATGAGGTAGTCTATCGAAGGCCTTGGTAGAACCGAAATAAATAACATGTGTCTGTTTTCGGTCATCAATCCCCTTGGTCCAATCATTTAAAGAAGGCAGAAGTGCTGTTTCAGTGGATCTTCTTTTCCAGAAGCCGTGTTGGCTCTTTGGGACAATGCTGTGCTGCTCAAGATGCTTGACTATGTGTCTTTAGACAATTTTTCAAAAAGTCTACAGAAAATAGAAGTGATACTGACCGGCCAATAGTTCCATGGATTGGAAAATGGTGGTTTCTTAGAAATAGGAGTAATGAATGGGGTTCGCCATCGAATTAAAACTTCACCTTTCATATAAGACAAATTGAATAAATGTTTCAACGGATATGCAATTTGTGGTAATATTTTTTGAACAAATGTGAGAGCTAGGAACTCCGGAGAAAGTGATTTCGAGCTAGGAGCTAGCTAATTATTGACACAAAATGTCAATAATTTCCTCTATATAAAACCAGGTTGTAGTATCCATGATGTCTTGAATCTGTGCTCAAGGGACGCGGGTCAGAAAACGCATTAAAAGATTTTTGAAATTCAACGGATAAAAGCTCAGCTTTGCCCTGATCGTTAAAAAATGTTTTACCATTATGGATTAACGCTGGAATCTTTTATCGCTCGCCTTATCTTTTAGCCGGTTTCCGATAAAGCAGTAGTGTGGCGTCGTGTGCCTTTTCTACGTTTGTACACAAACCTACTGTGGCGCTCGTGCTCGCCTGCCTGTTGCGGGGAGCGTTGAGGCCCTATTTTTTTGGGGAGAGACGGCGCGAAGAGGTGGCATGTTCCCGTTCATGACCCTTGACGAAATTATCAAAGTCAAAGCGACTTGTCATGACACCACTGGGACGCGTTCCACCAGTTGTATTGTGATCCCTACAATCCTTGACCCGGTCGAAATTTAATAGCTACGAACACATTCTACGTGTGGAATAAACCACAAACCACATTGCCTTCGCAGTTCACTATTCCTTAATGTAACATCAAGCAAGAACATTCACGACATACACATAGTCGGTCACAATTACGACCCTTAACGTGTGTATGTTGGGCGGTCCTCGGGTGCAGGACTTCCCGGATTACCTGCGCTTGACCCATATCCTCGTGGCGATCGGCGGCGGAGTGGTCCTTACTCCGGGCGACGGCGGGACCGGCGACAGCTTACGACGACGAAGCAGACAACCGGTGGGCGGTGAAGAATTCGGCAGCGGGGCAATCGTGGTGCGGTCATTGGCGGGGGCCGGCGGTGGGGGTCGACGGAGAGGTCCGGCGGTGGGATGGCGGGGAGGCCGGCCGACGACGGAGAGCCGGACGCAGCAGAGCCTGCTACGGAGCGGAGTGACCACTTACCAGAATGAAGTCCGTCGACCAGTAGACGTGTGCGGCCATGAGAAGATGATAGGGCACTAACGCTGGGAGCATGAATATCATGCCCCTTAGATAACTAGGAAAATTGCTGTTTTTGTTGCCGTCAATGTACTTTATCGGAACAAATTTGTCACAGACGCCATGTAGAATATGTAGTAACAAACATTTCGTACTTATCGTTGACGCTGGTTATAGTATTGAAAGATCCCAACCAATCTTTATTATCAAGATATTCCTCTATGAGTGGATAATTCGCAGAGGAAAAATCCCCTTTCAGGCAATATTGAGTACGCGGGACCTTCACATTCAACTGAAATTTTACTGCAGCGTGATCGCTTCCACCGATAGGGGATCACTTCAACGTCTTTCACCAGTCTCTGGGCATTACAGAAAAGTAATTCAAGATAGGCACTTCCTCTTGTTGGCGAAATGACATGTTGTATAAAGCTATGGGTCCTGATCACATCAATATATTTCCTTGAATAGTAGGAAGTATTAGTGGAGCGCTCATTCCAATTAATATTTGAGAGAATGAAATCCCCTAAAACGATGCATGGCCATTCTACAAAAGAAGAATCACTAATAGCCTTTCTGAGCTGATTTGGATTATTTCCGTCACAACATGGAGCATGGTAAACCAGCATCATTTTAAAGACCTTTCCTCCTGTAAAGAGATCAGTTACATGTAGTTCATAAGAGTCCTCTACACACCCCTTAAATAACAAATTATGAACAGAGGTGTTACGAGAAAGCACCATAACTCCACCATCCACTTTGTGAAGTCTGTCGCATCTAACCGCTGTATACGTGGAATTTAGATGACCAAGAAAGGGTGCTATCTCGTGTTTAGAGGATAACCAAGACTCAGTTATTAGAACCAGATCATAGCATCCAATAGATAGAAAAGAGACGAGTGCATACTTGTTTTTGACGAGAGAACGAATATTGGCTAAAACGAAAGAGATTGCGTGCTGATCAGTCCAGAGATCCCTAAAAGGTTTCCCGACGTGGAGGTACCAGTAGTGTTATTCGTAAGAGCAACCTGATTCTCTGCTTGAGAGCCAGCCCCCTGTTGGGAACGACCCTCAACACGTTCCTCAGCATTGCGCTTACGCTCCACTCGCATTCGATTCCTCTCCTCTCATATGAGAGATATAAATGCCCTTGTCAGGGATGAATCGAAGACGAGGGGCAAACCGTAAACGACTGCACGGAAGAACAACTTTCAAAAAACACGTTCTAATCGGATTGGCTTTGCCCATAGGATAAACTATAACGGACAGATATGCAATTTTTAAGAAAATCCAAAATGTGCTGCGTGCATGAGTAGTCATGAACAATTCTTTAGAAGCCAACATTAGAGGTGGACTCACGAACACCGGATATTACGAAATCGGCAGCAGTGTTAAAGAGAGAAGCCGATCAGAGATGCAGTAACAGGTCGAGTAGTTGAAGACTTTTGAGAACCTAGCTTTTGCTTAAGAAGAGCATTCTCTTCCCTTAGTCTGCGCAATCCTTCTTGTATCAGCGAGTTCCTGCGATTGACTTGTTTGACCTCTTCCTTCGTTTCGAAAAGTAGCTCAACGATAAGCTTGAAGTAGCTGGCTCATTGTTTGGCATGTTCGGCTCATTCGCAACATCCTTCAAAGAGAAACCTTAGATGGTTGTGACGCTTCCATGCGAGTACACTTTCTACCCGATGCTGAAACAGAACATGAACGAGAAGACGAGCTCAACATGTTCAATAATACACGTCGATCGATGAGCGTCAGGCCGCTCTGTGGTAGCAAGAATTCCAATAAATCACCTTATAAAGTGGCACAGGAAACGAAACGAGTAAGTAACCTTTTGCCTCTAGAGGTTAAGCGATGTATCCTGCTCCAACAGCTGTAGTGAGTGACGAGTTCTGACGTAGAGAGCAGTCAGGCAGCGTCCGGGCGGTACGCTCACATAGGATCCAATGAATAACCGCAAAACAACATATTGTGCATACATTGAATCAGCTCATTCACATCAGAATATGGTATAACATAGCAGTATATTAAGGATATGAAATGGTTGTTTAGGTGTCTTGTCTCCCTAGTGCGTAAGTAACGCCTTTTCTGCTACTCTTTTAAATGCGTATAATTGTCACGTGAAGGAGTTGTTTCATTATGTAAACTCAGATATTTTGATCCTGCCCTAACCGTAAAGAACAGAGCCATTAGCGTGGAATGTTGCTGAGCAAACAAGCTTTTCAGCAGAGTCCCTCTTGTTCTAGAGATTCTGAGTTGTAGAACGTGGAAAGCACAACAGTACTTATTCCGACTACAATTTTAATTACACCTACAGATGTTATTTACCTGTCTTCTGGAAGACAAAGTAAAGACGTAAGAAACTTGTTTTTAATAGTTGATCTGGCAATGGCGGTATAAAAGAAACCGTTGTGTCGCAGAGCAACCTCCGTTGTAAAGTTATTTTGCACACGTTCAATCAACAACTGCTCTTTCTTATTATGAAGGGAGAACACAGTTATTCAACACTCTACGTTGGGCTTGGCATGTGTTTTATAGGCTCTCAACAAAACAGACTACTTTGTTATGCTAAGCCCCTTGTGTATTTGGTATGTTCTTACATTCGCTCTGTTACAAATCAGTCGATAGTTCTCAGAAAAAGCTTATCATTGTACGAATAGTCCAAGTCTACTATTTTAATGACGTGTTATGTTCTACACCCATCTAAGTAGTAGATGGGAAGAGTAGTTGACTTTCCGATTTTCATGAACTTTGTTTTTTTCCGGTGATAGCGGTAGCTGCCATCTTAATGACCAATCATGCATTAATTCAATACCCCTCCACAGCACGGATCATTTATGGATACCACTTCTTACTGATTTAACCATTGAAAGTACGCCGTTATTTTTCACCTAAAACGTCTTTCTGTCGGAAATTCTGCTTTCTCTAAAAGGGATGAAAGCCAATCTTGTTCATTTTGTGTGCCAGTTTCTGATAGCTAACCACACCAAACGCTTTAGAAACGTCGTAATAAATTACGTCGCAACATTCCTTGTCGTCTAAATGGATGGTCCATTCGCTTAGGCTTTCCAGCACACTCGTTTCTACTGAAGGCCCTTTCGCGAAACCATGCTGATTCTTAGGAACGGTCGAGTTCCGTTCTAAACAACCTCACTCATGACCTTTTTGATAACTTCTTCGAATATTGTAAAGAAACAATATGCTATACGTACTGTTCGGCAGTTTCTAGAGTCAGAGGTTGGCTCTCTCTTTCAAAGCGGTGTCGCAAAAGAATGCTTCCATCTAGCTGGAAGTTCATGTCGCATTAGTGATTGATTATAAAGGTAGGCGAATGGTCTGGCGATTATCTCTCGCAACCTCTCGAAAGAATAAGAAGGGCACGTAGCCGGGTGTAATACAATGGGATGTTTTCCAATGATAAATCAAAAATATATTCATCTTGAAACTGAAGAATTCTTAACATGGGAATTTTGACATCCGTATCAAATTGGGGCAGGTTTCCATCATCTGTGGAGTGTACCAACTGAAATTCATGAGCTAGTAAGTTGGCAATATCGAAATCATTAACTCCTCTTTTATCTCCTCTCATGAAAGCTCCTACATATGTACATTTTTTCGGTCTACTGCTCAATAATCGGTAGAAACTTTGTCTTTGCGACTACTTTCTTTTCGATGTAATTATTGTTCACGGATCTCACTCGATAGAGAGCCTTCGGGCTCTCTTGCTAAGCGGTATCTCGCAGGGCCACGTGGCATGTCCCCGAGTGGTGGATAGGGGAATGAAGCGCGAACCAAATGCGACCGTGTACTGCCCAGAGATGCAGGTGGGATGCAGGGGATAGACTCCTCGCTCCTGCTGTGTCTGGTCGACGCTTTCCTTGTGTGTGGGAATGCATTTTCATGCACAGTGTGCGTGGATGTGTTCGCGCCTGTGCGGAATGTGACTTTGTCTACTCGTTAGACTGGGAGTACATGTAAATCGATTCGAAGCCGCTTTAAAACTCTTGCCCCGCCCTTTCGGGCAGTCTGGCTGACTGCTCAAGCTCTTCGCCCGCACGATGGAGTCTGACTAGCTATCTGTCGTGCTCGCGGTCTGACCCCGGCATCAGTGGTTATACACTGGCAGGTGGGGTTCGTTTCCGCGGACAACGTTAGCTGACTCGTAGTCGAGATTTACCCGCGCTGCCTCATTCTCTTATGCCTGTCACTATGCGGGACTGGAATTATATGAACATATGAGTCCGCAGATGGAATTTAGTGAGCACGGATCCGTTACATAACATTTCGCAAACTCTCTAGACACTGTGTACATACCACTGCCTGAGACATAGACCGCCAACACGATGCGCATATCCCTCTTCATCTCGTGCTCATGCGCACTTATCTTCTTGCTAAATGGCAGGACACATATCGTCATATAGGATTTACCAAAATAATATAACATGCTTTACGTGATAGAAGAACCAGAAAAATCATACGAGTCATGGGCCTCTCCCCGCTAGGAGTCACTACGGGAACCTGTTCCTCTCCGCGGGGAGTATAGCTGCTCCATGCCTGGGACCTGCGCCCACGAGGCAGAGGGAGCAGTGCCTGTTCCTACGGTTACCTGCGGCCAGCGTCCATTCTGGTTTGTTCTTGCGTTGGCCTCCAGGCGACACTGCCTTGGCACATCTGAAGGATGGTAGAGCCGGGACTAAGATGGAGAAAGCAAAAGCTCGACCGGCAGGCAATGCCAGGAACAGAGACGACCGACCCGCAAGACAACGGAGACGAGACTGACTGAAGCAATAGCGCGGTGCAGACTTCGCCGCGGGCTGATACTCCGGCGCCCGACGCGCGTGTCGGGACCCAGTGCCGGCTCATGTGGCGCGTCTTTTAGAAGAAACGTAGCGAAGGCACGACACTATCCGTGTGTCTTCCAGTCAAACACAGCAACATTAAAGGGCCTCACTTCCCTAACTCGGAAAGAGCCCCCATTTTTGCGGCCATGGGAAGTACGAGTACGGAGAGGCAGCTAAAGTCTCAGGGACTAACCAGGCCGCGCGAATCGAGAAGGACTACGATGACGGTCTGTATTTGCAAAGCCCGCACGCTCGCTGTATTGGAAGCATCCGTCGAGGACCTGATGATGTAAGCCAGGAAGATCAAGTACGACGTCATCGAACTGGCGGAGACGAGGAAACACCACCCCTACACGCCGACTACGAATCCGGCGAAGAACTGTTCCTTGGAACATGCGACAGGGGAGTAGACGGCGTTAGCATCCTCGACAACACGCACTTGGCCATGAACATCGACTCGTACGAGTCTCTGACAAGCCGAATCGGACGTCTGCGACTGGAGCGATGTGGCTCCGTGCCAGCCTTGACTGTGTTCTTCTCCGTCGCGTATGCCCCAGCATCTGACCACGACGACGAAGAAGTCGAAGTCTACGTGGAGCTGGAGAAGTTCTATAAGGAAGACCACACCTACAAGGTGATCATCGGCGACTTCAATGCCAAAGTCGGGCCACGAAGGTCTCCGGAAGAACTTCACGCCGGAACCCTCGCTTTGGAGTGGAACGAGCAAGGTGAAAGGCTGTCTGAGATTATCATGTCGACCAAGACCATCCATGGAAACTCAAAGTTCCAGAAGCCTCCCTCCTACGATGGACCTGGGAGTCCCCCGGTGCCAGTTCCACAACGAGATCAACCCTATCATCCTCAACCGCAAGTATTGCCTGTCCGACGTTTCCGTTGTCCCCAAGTTCTACACGGGATCGGACCACCGCCTCCTTTGCACGAGGTTCGGCTTTCGCGTCAAGCAACTAGACCGAGAAGGCCGCAAAGCTCAAGAAGAGGAGTCCCAGAACGACCACCAACTGTGACCTTCATATCTCTATTGCCGGCCTTTGGGAAGTTACCGCCATGGGCAACATCGACGATGAATACAACCGCTTCGTGCGCCATCTCCGCGATAGTCCAATGGAAGCTGAGAGCTTAAAGATCACCGACGATCAAGTGACGTCTGTCGCCGGAAACTCTCAAGCTAATAAGTCAGCGTGGAACAACACGAGCAACAGCGTCAGGCAACTACCAAGTGACATCCGAGCCTGAGAAGCTATGCAGAGCGGCGATAAAGGAAGATCTTAAGGAGCGAAGTGCGGAAGTGTTGGCTGAAGCCGCAGAGGCAGGGTTGAGCATCCGTAATGCCCGCCGGACCTTCGCCAACTTCAAGAACAAGATGACCTTTCTCCGACGCCCTGATGGAACCGTCACCTCTTTCAGAAGGACCATGGAAAAGGTCATCCACGACTTCTACTTCGATCTCTTCGATAGCCACGTCCACCTGCCCCATGCCATCTTCCGCAGGATGGATGCGTCGTCACCTCTGTTCTCCCTTCCGAGATCCGAAATGTCATCTCGTCGGTGTACACCAGAGTACATCGAGAGCATCGTGCTCATATCACAGAGCATCCGCCAGGCGGAGCGAATGCTGGTCGACTTCGATCGTGTATGTGTGAACATCGGACTACACATGAACCTTACGAAGACGATGTTCATGAGGAATGGACAAGTTCCTGATTCCCCAATCTCACTCAACGGAAAGATGTTCCAGCCACGTGTATCTGGGTCGCGAACTCAATATGGACCCAGCACCGGAGCTGAGCAGGAGGAAGCGTGCGGCTTGGGGAGCTTTCAAGAGCGTCGGAGAAGTCGCGAAGAAGACGAAGAACGTCCGATTCCGTGCCCACCTTTTCGACTCCACTGTTCTTCCTGCCCTAACATACGCCTCGGAAACCTGGGTTATACGAAAGCAGGATGAACACGAAATCAGCTCGCGCAGCGTGGAATCGAGAGGACGATGCTCGGAGTGACACGACTCACGCAAAAGAGAGAAGGCCTCCGGAGTTTTGAGCTTCGCCGACGTTCGAAGATCAGAGATGCTGTCGCGGTGACCAAGTTGTCGAACATTAGGTGGGCCGGCCACGTAATGCGCTTTGCAGACACCCGCTGGACAAGAGCTGCTACCGACTGGATTTCACGGAATGTCAAGAGAACACCAGGACACCCACCAATACGTTGGTCGGACTTCTTCGTTAATGCCCTGAACGACCGCTATGACGCTCTTCGGGTCCCTAGAGCGAGGAGGATTCATTGGAGCACTCTGGCACCCGTCAGGGACGAATTGAAACGCTGCTGGTGCCCGCTCGAGCAAGTCGATGATCAACGGGACGACAGGGTCTCAGGAATTTGTGAGTTTGTTTTGTGGATTCAACGAAAGAGTAGAAGAGTCATAGATAAAGAGGTTATATACATGTAATAGATTGCAATTAATATTGCAATTATTTGTCAGCAACAACACCACCACATTATCACCGAAGATGTTGATCTCTCGAAGCCAATTGTTGTCCAATCAAAGGGACGACAGGTGACACAGGTGATAGCTTAGCAAACTTCAAGCTGGCACGACACGCAAAGCCATTGCGTCTAAGAGACGTTTTTGGACAGCTAAAACTCAGCCTAAAACCAGTTCCTCTCGACGAATACTGACCTATTTTGAAAAGATCGTCAGAGCGAAGTTCGATTCTTCCATATAAAATGTTATAGAGTAATAACAGGTCATTCCTTTTCCTTCGAAATTTAAGGGTGTCTATGCTAAGAACTTTGTTCCTTTCTGAGCTTGAAGGGATGTCATTGTAGTTGGAACCAGCGGTGTGCGTTAAATTTTTTTGGTAAATTTTTAACGACCGCCTTTTAACGAAAAATTTTCGCGTTAAAAACGGTAAATTAAAACGGTGAACGGTAAATTCGTTAAATAAAATGTCTTTTAGCTGCATTCAGTTTGGCTGCGTAGTAGCATGTAAGAAGACAGACCTTTTTTTCCTTATTGAATTTTTTTCGACTCCATCTGCATGATAAATATATAACTATGCCTTCATCTTCGCAGCAAATAACAAAAGTCCATCTATCATCAACAAAATTGCTAAGAGAGAGAAATCATGAAAATTTTGAAACCAAACAGTAACAAGACTTCTAAAATAGGAAATTTCTTACTATGCCTAGTTCGTTTAGTTGGTAGAAAGTCGTCCAGCTTCTGGGAAGATCCAAGGTTCATCGTATCGCAGGTCAACGTTTTTGAGCTTTTCTTTTCTTGTTGACGAAAGTTTTTCTACAAAACCTGACCCACTGAGCAGGCTTTTGCGACCCATCTGATGAACGCTATTAAAGTGAATTCGCATATTAGGCCCCGTTTATACTTCGTCGCGGCGCGATGCGATGGCCACGCGAATGAGGCCAAATTGATCAATCGCGTCGCACAAGTATAAACGGGGCCTTAGGCAAAAAAATCCACACACATGAAGGAAATTTCTTGCTAGAGCCGAATCTGCACTCTTAAAGATATACCTCTTTCGTAAACCTTTGAAAACTCTTTATGCGATAAACAGCTTGCAAAGTATCAGTTTTTATACTAACTTACATAGATAGTACCGCCCATAGGTTTTGGTCAATTGCGAAAACAACGCTTTTGAGCGGGCGCGACAATCTGTAGAGCGAGCGACAGCTTGTAGAGAGTGAGCGTTTAGGGAGTTTTAACGGAAATTCTTAGCCGTGTTTCGTAGCGTTTTCATCGCATTCTCTATGCTTTTCGACCCAACTTACAAAGCAAATATCACAAAAGCCGTAAAAAAACTGAATGGTCGGTAATTATGAACAACTAATATGTAGCAATCAAACGCAAGAAACGGACCAGGAAGTCGGAAGGCACGGAACAACTGTGGCGCAGAAAAGTGGGGTCGCACGAAAGCAAATTGGGGTTAAGGAGCAAAGAAAATGTCAACAAAAGGAAAATGCATCGAAACTCGAGAACAATATCGATTACCTACCCTGATTCAAGTAAGTAGAAGGTTTCCTTGGTATGCTGCGAAAACTCATCCAAAAAAATTGTTCAAAATGGATTTAAATGAAGAGGAAGCAAAATTTTAAAAATGGACACAAAACGTCGTTAATGTAATTAAATGGATTTTTTCGTCGTTAAATTTCGTTAAAAAGTTTTAGCGAGAAATGCCGGTAAATCCGGTAAATCGGAAAATCGTTAATCGTTAAACGCACACCCCTGGTTGGAACCCTGTGTTCTAATGAGCAGTTTCCTCTTGAAAATGTTTTGCACCCCTTCACGTTCAATTATAGATTTCTTATGAGGGCTATAAACACAAGTGCCATATTCGAGAATGGATGGATCTTACGTAGATATTGCAGGCTTCTAGGAAAGTATATGGATCTTTTGATCGTAAAGTTTTAAAAAGAGAAAGCCTAGATCTTTAATTTTATTCACATTCTCGAGCGTAGTGCCATCGATTTTATAGTTATACATAGGATTTGAGGACCCTAAGTGGAGCACCTTGGTCTTAGAAACAGATATCGGGAGACCCCAGTCTTTTGACCATTGATATGTATATCATGCACATGCCTGAAGATCAGCGTTTCTCGTTGTATTTGCATGGATAACTTCAGCAAAAATTTAAATATTATCCTCAAATAGTCTGCAGTGAATGGTTACTGGTTGAATCGGAGACCTCAGAAGTATAGATATTAAAAAGAGTAGGGGACGACACCCCTACTTGCGGACCTCCGCTAGGAGCAGATCTTATAGAAGCTCATAGAGCTCTCAGAATAGGCGATCGCCAGAGGAATAAGGAGAAGATACGCTCATGTCTTGTTCCCATAATTTAGTCCAAGATGTGAGACATTGCAATGTACTCTGCTAGTCTACCTGATCAGGTGGACTCTTCAGCTGTATTCCCGTATAAGAAAAGAAAGAAGTTCGTTATCGTGTCACATTTCGTTAATTTGCTGAAATGTCTAGCTTTGCTCCAAAGTACAGCTTAACAGTTCAAAAAAGTAGTAGTTTAAGGTGAAAATCACTCCTTCATCGAATGAAATGATGATAATTGGGACAATTTCAAAAAACAGAACGTTGATCCATGAAAAATATAGCACAATGTTCGATTGAATATCGGATGTTCCAGAAATGTTTTTGTAGAGTTTTAATCAAGCACCCATAATATAGATCGTTATTCTTGTGCGTTGTTAGGCTTCCGCTTGCTTTCATTGTTGTGGGTTGCTCGTTGCTCTCAGGTCGTCGTTTGCTTTAGGATGACATATACATGATAAAATAAAGAGGATACGGTTTTTCTGAACGTGATGATGTTTCGGTGAAAAGCTTTACGCTTCCTTTACACCACCACCGCTTAAAACTAGTTGGTTTCGAGGGAGTATTAAATTTTAAAACATTGACGGATTTACCGAATTTACCGGAATTTACCGGCGAATTTCCGCGTTAATAATATGCGGTAAAAAATTTACCGTCGGCAAGTCAGCGCACACCCCTGCTCCTCCTCATACAACATTAATTGTAGCTATTTTTCTGGCTTTTCAAAAAATCAAAACATAAACAATACAAAAAACGTAAACTCAAATAATAATAAAAGGATAAAGGACGGCGTTAATCAATCCCTTCTGGGATGCGCCAGCGCTTTCTACTTCTACGGGATGTCGTGGAGGCGACATGAATGCGTATTTGGCCATACAATGACTTGAAGTGGCCAGCCGATGAACACGTCAGCGCTTTATCCATCCCAGACAAGTTTGGTAGCAATTCACCGACCCCGGAGGGATGGAAGGCTTGGTTGGTCTGGGTGGGAAATCCGAACCAGGAACCTGGTATCGGGTGCACGCGGTAGTCGCGCCTCCTCCGACTGCGCTACACGCGCTCCAAAATTAACAAAGTAAATAAAAATAAAATGAAATAAATAAAATAAAAATAAAATAAAATAAACAAAAGTCAAATAAATAAATAAAAGGTGAAATAAATAAATAAATAAATAAATAAAACAACCATTATAATAATAGAAAAAATAAATCGATAATATAAAACAATATAAATAAGTATTCGGCATAAGTATAAAACAAATAAATAAATAAAAGGTGAAATAAATAAATAAATAAATAAATAAAACAACCATTATAATAATAGAAAAAATAAATCGATAATATAAAACAATATAAATAGGTATTCAGCATAAGTATAAAATAAATACAACAAGTATTAACTTAATAAAATGTGCGATAATACAAAAACAATTTCTAATAATTAAATAAATATAAGCACAACCAACGAAGAACGAGTCCGCCTTCGCATCTTCACGACGCCCATAGACTCCTTCGACGACGACGATAAATTGCCTTTGCGTACACGAGAATCCTCAAGGCCCAGCGTCTCCATCGGTGGTCAATGGTTCAAACGATGCATGTTTCATGAAAACGCCGCGGACAGTAATTGGCTTCGAAAGATCAATATCTTCGATGATAATGTGGTGGTGTTGTTGCTGACAAATAATTGCAATATTAATTGCAATCTATTACATGTATATGGGCCTCTACAGAGTCTCGCGGCAGCACCCGGAGAACTGGTCCATTTCGCTCCCGCCGCAGTGGGGCCCACGCTGCCACTGTGGTGGAAGCCGCGGCGCGGACGAGTTGTCGCGGAGCCGCCGCACGCAAAAGTCTCCGAGGACTGTCGCAGTTCACGGCGGCTCTCACCCGCAGCGCCAGGAGCTGCGGGTGAGACTCGCCGGAAAGCGTGATACATGGGTGTCCATTATGGTTCATCTATTCTAAACATTTTTTTCAAACGAATCTACATGCTAGGGATATAGCAGGTTGGTGCATAATTTCTGTCCATAAAGATGCTTGACAATCAACAATATAATCACTGGTACTGTCAACAAATGGAGGCGTATGGAATCCTGCAATCTAAACGTAACGCAAAGGACCTTAGCACGATATTAGGTAACCGATTGCACTGAAAATCTCCGTGGCCTTCCAGTCACAAGTTAGTCGTCTAGGGTTTAAGGAAAACCTTTGCACAGAAATGCAACAACAAAGCAGATCGTTCTTTTAAGTATGAGCTATTACTGCATCGGGCAGACCTCCCGGACTCAATAAGGCATCGGAGGGAATGCTGTCATCACAAGGGCTACCACACTATCTTCGAGCTGCTTGTCAAGCGAGGCACTTCTAGTGGAGGTAGATCGCCAAAAGTGAGAGCAAGCGCAAAATGGCACAGAACTGTTGAGTTATAAAAAGTGTTCTATTAGATTTCGGGACTTAGATTCAAGAACTCCTAACCTGACTTAGAAAACGCTTCTTCACAAAAGAAAAAGCGTTTTGCTTACTACATCCTTGACATTCCCAGAGGTCGCAACTACCAGCAAAAGTACGCAGTGTTGCGTACAGCAATCCTTGCGGCGCCGCAACACTATACCTTTGTCCTTGGGAAAAAATTTCGAATTTCGAATGATCGAATAATATTCGATTTTCAAAGTTTCGAATTTCGAATGATCGAATAATATTCGATTTTCAAAATTTCGAGTTTCGAATGATCGAATAATATTCGATCTTCAAAATTTCGAATTTCGAATGATCGAATAATATTCGATTTTCAAAATTTCGAATTTTGAACGATCGAATAATATTCGATTTTCAAAAAGTCGAATTTCGAGTAATCGAATTTCGAATAGTCGAATATTCGAATAATCAAATGAGCACTATTATTTACTGTCGTCACCCAGTGGTTGACATTTAATTATTTTTTATTACCCACTGTGAAGGAAATGGATGGCTGCTCCATCCATTTCCTTTACGAGACCAAAGGACAATAACAGCGGTATAATGGCAATGAAGCACGCTTTGCTTCCCCAAGAATTCGTGCACCGAGAAGGTAGAAACACCTTGGGTAGGCAGAGCTAGATTGTTATAGGTCTTTCTCTATAGGTTCCTATCTTTCCTTATGTTATAGCGAAGCTTCCAGGTGGTAAAAGAATGATTATCATGGGCGGAGAAATGACTCAAAGGGGATCTGGTGCAGAAAGGGCGCACTGGAGTCTCATGAATGGTATTCAGTTTGTGTTCTAGCTCCGATGAAGAGAAACGGACCCGCGTTGGAATCTAATCTGACAAGACACTACGACTTGGACAGTGTTAGAGCGAAAATGGGGATGGCTCACTTTCATAGGAAACGGAGTATGACTGGCTCTTGTACTCCATAGCCATTGCTCTTCCTCTCTTCTTCAACGTCTTTACTGGCAGAAAGCAGGAGCTTTCTAGGCCCCTGAAAGTTCTACCTCCCTACCGCAGCCCCTTCGGCTCTAATTGTTCCCTTGTTGTAACTGGGGTAGAAATACAAAACGAAGATTCTCCCGTAGTATACTGAAGGTGAAAATATCTGTGTACAGGCATAACCCTAATCACTTGCGATTCACGTGAATGGCCACTGCACGCTCGACGGCCGTTTACAAGGAAGCAGGTGCGCAGCGGAGGGCCGCGCTTGCAGCGCTTACTTCGCGTCAACTCACAAGGGAGGTCAATGAACTTCCCGTGGGAATCTTATAAGTGACCTATTGAGCGCTGTGGGGGATTCGTCCGAGAGGCACCCCAGTGGTTTAAAACTGAATGCAACTAAGGGACATTTTATTTAACGAATTTACCTAATTTACCTTTTCAACGCGAAAATTTTTCGTTAAAAAGTGGTCGTTAAAAATTTACCGAAAAAATTTAACGCACACCCCTGCTGCCCATCGTCTCCACACTACTCTCTGCTAATCGAAGGTTTAGGGACTTGTACTCCCACAACTCCGGAGATCGAAAGCAGGTTTCGCCAAACGTCGTCTAGAGGGCTAATTGAGGTGCTGATCGCAAATCTAGTAAACGTTTTCGCGTGATCGCGTGATTCCACATTTTCATGAGTGATCAAGTTTATCAGTTTGAGTACATGGAATCGCTTTCTTCACCTACATATGTGATCAGGCTTGCTTTCCAGTCTTCGACTTTGAGATGGAAAGTAGTGCACGAAAAATGGATAATTTAGAAAAAGAAATGACAGATTCGTGACAGCAGCCTAAATAATTTCCTAAGGCGAGGAAAGGACGAAATAATTGGTCATGACAACCCCATCCTTACTCACGAACACACACTATGAAATATCGTAAGCGGCCAAATTGTCGAAATTGGATACCATATTCGTGCTCAGCATCCAAAATAACAGTACAGGCGATGTTTGGGCGAAAAAATCGACCTCCACTCCACTCTTGGAGTCACAATAGTACAACGCGGCCGGTTATTCTGCACCTTTTCTCGCACATACTCACCGTCGCCTATTGTGGTCGACGGTAACACCGAACGCGTTTGCCAGCTTCGTGATCAGAACCTCAGTCAACCCTCAGGACAACATTTGTACGAAATTTTATTATCTACTTAGGAAGTCATGGGGATTAATACAAGTACCTACGTTTGCAAAGCCCCCCCCCCCCTGTCAGTGCGGGAGAGTGGCCGAGGAAGAATAGGCTGCAAGAAGACCAATAGAATAAGTTAATCATATATGTAAACTTTAATACTCAAACAGTTTTAAATTCAATGTCTAAACAACGAAGTAGAATTAGAAATAACCTGGGGTATACATGAACTCTAAATCACTCTGCACTATAACAAACACAAGTGGAAAACAAGCAACAACTAAAACAAGTAATAACTAAAACAATGGTAACAACAACACTAAACATGTCTTGTTTCGCCTCTGCCTTCATACAAAACATGTTTATATTTAGTCACCCCGAGGCTCGTCTGTGAAGAAGGTGACTAATTAATTTAGTTTTAGTACTGTATTTGGTGTTATTAGGTTGGAAAAAAGTCTCTTCACAATTCGAAATTTTTTTTACCCTTCCCCTTGTAAACGCACTACCCAATGTTGATTGCTGATTTCGTAATCCTATCACACTTGTCTACCGTTCGCACGCGGACACAGGTTAAGACTCTTCTTATAATTCGTTATCCATCCAATCTTCCGAACTCAATGCCAGATCTACTTCATGGCCATTTTCAGCACGGCATTCTTCATGAATTCATTAAAGAATCCACAGCACGTCAGGCAGCAGACCAAATTAACCATATATATGGCTTGGGATCTACTACTCATCGCGCCTGTTATGAGTGGTTCGGAAAGTCTTTAAAGGGAGATTATTCACTGAGGGCAAAGCATGGTCAGGAAGGCCAACTGGATTGGACGACAGTGAACTACACCATCTTCTTCGTACCGATAGTTGGCAGACGACACGTCAGCTGGCAGAGAAGCTCGAGGTGTCTCATAGGATAGTAGGAATCCATTTGAAGAATCTTGGCTTTCATGGAAATTTGGAGCTTGGATTCCACATGCCCTGTCAGACACTCAGAAAGGTCGACGGCTCTCCATCGCTGCTCCTCTTCTGTCCAGATAAGGAAGAAAATCGTTTCTTCCGCAGATTGTGGCAGGCGAAGAGTCCTGGGTTCTGTGTGCCAACTTTCGAGGAAAAGGCAATGGGTACAAAAGGGAAAAAGCCCTAAGTCTGATCTCAAGTCCAATATTCACGAAAGGAAGATTCTCTTGAGTGTTTGGTGGGATATCAGAGAAGTGATTTATCGGCAAACTCTCAGAAGTGGAGAGACACTTACTGCTGTCACATACTGCGGCCAACTCCACAAAGTCGTCGCAACTCTCTAAGAAAACAAGCCGGAGAAGTCGAAGGTGATGATCCTGCATGACGATGCAAAACCACATGTTGCAAGACTCACAAGAGAAACAATAAAGGAGATGGGCTGGGAGGTAATGCCACATCCACCGTATAGCCCTAACCTTGTTCGTGCCGACTACCATCTCTTCCATGCTCTCAAGCAAGAAATTGGAGAGAAATATTTTGGAACGGATGAAGACATCAAAAATTGGATTCAGCAATGGTTCGACTCCAGAACTGCAGTCTTTTAAGCGAGAGGAATTGGAAAATTACCCAGTCTTTGGAGAAGTGTAGTGGAACAAAATAGAGTTTATCTCAGTTGATTTGACTTTGTAGTTGTGAAGTAATAAATCTTTGAAAAAATGAAAAGACTTTTTTTCCAACCTAATATATGCAAATGCTACGAATACTACGGAGTACAATGCTACGGAGTGGGTCAAAAATGATGCATTTTATAAGAGATGCTAAAATTAGTAAAATTTACAAGAGAAACGTTCTCTATAGGAACCCGAAGACTGATCAGCACATCCCAGAGATGGACTGAAGCAACACATTTCGATCATGTTCGTAAATATGGTTAAAATGAGAATATGTTCTACATTTACCAAAACGCACAGCAATCCGTAAACAACTCTCCTAGATTCGAACCTGGACCTCTCCCCGCTATCCACGCCCCGACTGCAGTGAATGATTCATTTGACCTAATAGATTGTCAGATTTCTAACATCTAACTATAATTAAAGCTCTATAGCATCTGCATGTTAATTTCTGAGTATTTCAAGACCCATTCAAGGCGTCGCCTTATCAGCCAGCACTGAAGTGCTACAGTTTTTTGTAATTTTTGACCTACCCAGATGCCCGCAGGACATTTGAAGACCGGTGCTTCTTAGACACACCCTTATAACAAGCAATAGGTCATTTTGGAAATCTCCACGGGAAGTTCATTGACTTCTCTTGTCAGATTACGTACACACAATTCGGCGCACTTTGAGCGACGCGCGAAACTCAAACATCGTTTTTTATCATAAGGTCAGACTCCCCTGGTTTTCGAAAAAGAGTGCCACTAACTTGTTAAGAGATTGATAAAGAATATCGAATATTCGACTATTCGAATATTCGATATTCGAAGCCTTCGAATATTCGAATGAACGAATAATTCGAATATCGGACTTTCTCGAATATTCGAATAATCGAATAATTCGAATATTGGACTTTCTCGAATATTCGAATATTCGAAATTCGAATTTATTCGAAATTCGACTATTCGAAATTCGAAAAGGACAAAGGTATACGCACCACCTGCCGTTGTCATGGCGGGTCCGCGGCACCCGCAAGACTCTGCTGCCGGCCTATAACTTCTTTCTCTATGACTCTTCTACTCTTTCGTTGAATCCACAAAACAAACTCACAAATTCCTGAGACCCTGTCTTCCGTTGATCATCGACTTGCTCGAGCGGGCGCCAGCAGCGTCTCCATTCGTCCCTGTCGCGTGCCAGAGTGGTCCAATGGATCCTCCTCGCCCGAGGGACACGAAGAGCGTCATATCGGTCGTTCAGGGCTTTCACAAGAAGTCCGACCAACGCGTTGGTGGGCTTCCTGATGTTCTCTTGACATCCCGCGGAATCCAGTCGGTAACGGCTCTCGTCCAGCGGGAGTCTTCGAAGCGCATTACGTGGCCGGCCCACCTAATTTCCGACAACTTGGCCAACGCGACAACGTCTTTGATCTTCGAACGTCGGCGAAGCTCAGAACTCCGGAGGCCTTCTCTCGTTTGCGTGAGTCGTGTCACTCTAAGCATCGTCCTCTCTATTCAACGCTACAAGACGCTGACCGCGTGGTCATCCTGCTTTTGTATAGCCAAGGTCTCTGAGGCGTATGTTGGGGCAGGAAGAACGGTAGAGTCGAATAGATGGACACGGAGTCGGATGTTCTTCGTCTTCTTCGCGACTTCTTCGACGCTCTTGAAAGCTCCCCAAGCCGTCCGTTTCCTCCTGCTCAGATCCGGCGCTGGATCCATGTTGACTTCGCGACCCAGATACACGTGGCTGGAACATTCGGAGATGTTCGTTCCATTGAGCGAGAATGGGACATCAGAAACTTGTCCGTTCCTCATTAACATCGTCTTCGTAAGATTCAGCTCCAGTCCAACGTTCCCACATACACGATCGAAGTCGGCCAGCATTCGCTCCGCCTGGCTGATGACCGGTGTTATGAGCCGGATGTCGTCATCGAAGCGAAGATGGTGTAGTTGCCGGCCGTCGACTTTCACTCCCATGTGCTCCCATTCTAGTCCGCTCATGACGTTTTCGAGGGTAGCGCTGAAGAGCTTCGGGGATATGGTATCCCCCTGTCGAACCCCTCTCTTCACGTCGATGACGACGTCGTTGTAGAATGGTGAGATCTTGGTCGTGAATCCATTGTACAGCTCTCGAAGGACTCTGATGTACTGAGTAGGAACCCCCTGAGTGAGCAGGGCGTTGATGACCGCTTCACTTTCGACGGAGTCGAATCCCTTCTTCAGGTCGATGAACGTAAGGCACAGTGGTAGCATGTACTCTTGCGACACTTCGATGAGCTTCGTAATGGCGTGTATGTGGTTGATTGTGCTGCACCCTCTCCGAAATTCTGCTTGTTCGCATGGCTGTCCTTCGTCCAGCGTTCTGCTGATCCTATTAGGATCACTCGAGTGAACAGCTGGTAGACTACGGACAGTAGGCAGATCGGGCGATAGTTGCCAATGTCGTTCATGTCTCCCTTCCTGTACAGCAAGACGGTCTTGCTGGTCGTCCACTGAAATGGACTCCTTGCATTATGCAAATGCATTATGCATTATGCATTACACAAATTCCAATACGAAAAAAATTAACACATAGTTCCTTGTGGCAGGTGCAACGTGCAGGATAGCGGGTGCAACGTGCAATGTGGGACATGCACATGCACACTCATTCTGACTCATAATGCTGACAGGTCTATAATTAGACGGATCCAAATAAGGTGGCTTTTTGCGGATGGGAACGACTAGTGAATGCTTCCGTCTTTCAGGTGCTTCGGATTTAAGAATACTCAAGTTAAAAATATATTCTAATGGCGCTGCAATGTGATTGACAGCTCTTTTAATAAAACAGAATGGAATTTTGTCTGAGGTGATAGCACCCGATCTGGGCCACTTAATAAAGAGACTGTTGATAGTACCACGATCAAAAGAAGGAGAATTTCTCATGGAGTTAACTACAGGAAAAGTATTGCCAGTAAAGTCAGCACCGCAACTACAAACAAGACTCTCCTTTACGAAAACCCGTTTAAAGAAGTCGGCTAACCTATTTGTCTTAACACAATCCTTGACAATTGCTTCCCATTAGAGTTAGTTAGAGCAGGAACTCCTTTTTTAGGGTGGAGGCTAGAGCTGACAAGTTTATGAAAGGCCCTTTTATTCTTACTCCCAGTTAACTTACACTCTATCGAAGCATTGAATTTGTTAAGCCTACGATCAAAAATGAGAGATTCTTTCGTAAATACCCCACAATAACGTGGAGTTGCATGAAATAGCTTCCTTGTATGCCCTATATTTTGCCTCATATAACTTGTTCAAATAACGAGGCAGCCTGTTCCTAGCCAACGGTACCCTTATTATTGGAATAAACAAAGATAACGTGGTCTAGAAAAAAGATGAAAGTTTCATACATTGCATCCACCCTTGTGGAACAACTGAAAGACCCTATCCTATCAAGGCTATCTAAATAGTTACCGATAATCTCATAGTTCGCCTCTTTGAAGTTCCTGACAACTACATTTTGTGGTTCCATCTGAGAAATGTTCACATTGAACAAAATGGTTGAGTGGTCACTTGCTCCGATTGGATGAGCCCTATGAATACCGCTAACAAGGCAAGGGTCATTGCAGGGAAGCAAATCCAAACAGCTATGTATCTCCTCTAGTATTTTTATCAACTAATTGAGCAAAGCCGTGTCTCTCAACCAACTCACGAAACTCTTTGGGTCCCGAGCAATAATGTCTATGTTTTGCATGCGAAGATATTGGGGAATTCCATAGAATATTAGGAAAATTGAAGTCACCTAATAAAATACATGATAAAGTACAAGAAGACATGTCACTAATGCATTTAAATAGTTGATATTGCTGCATCACATCTAGGCAAACGATATACTAGGATTACTCTGCATTTAGTAAGAAAGTCTAAATCGCGAGATACAATTTTATAAGAATCCTTCACGCTTCCCTTTAGGACGAGAACTGGTTTAAAGTCGTGTTTGGCTCCTCCACCAATGATACGATCACATCTAATAATGTCATAGGATAAAGCGGAATCATCAACTAAAGACTGAAGTGACATACCTTGTTTCATCCACGTCTCTGAAAGCGCAATTACTACGCGATCGAGCTGAGTGATGGAGAATGCTAAGGACTGACTCTTCTTGTAGCATGACCTAATATTACTCAAAAGACACCTAATTCCACTACCTGAATACCGCGGAAACGTTACTAGTTTTTCTTAGAATTATTAAGAGCAACATCATCTGCAACCATGGAAACAGCAGAAATATCAGAGAAATTCAACGCCGGCCTAAAAGATTTTGAAGGAGAGGCATTAACATTGAGCCGATTTACAACAAATGACGAGTGCGATACAAGATGAACAGATGCGGGTTTAGTATTAGCGCGACTGGAACGAACAGTATTGGCGGTAGAGATGTCCGCTTGTCTTAGAGAGAGAGGCCCGAATAAAAGTACCTCGTAAAGGAGAATTTTTAGTTAAACGAGATTTCTTAATAATAACATCTCTGGAGTACCTTGTAGGTCAAACTACTTTAACAAGCCACGACCTTCCAAACACGTCTATCTAAACAGCAGCAGGCGGTGCAGGTACATTTAGAAAAGAAATCAATTTGAATACACAATCTTGATCAAAATTAAAGCAATTCACGGCTCTAGAACCTCTACACTCAGGAATTCCTGCAATTACAATTGAGCGCACCATTCCTTTGTGCTCATAACAATCATCACCATAACTAGCATAAGCAACTTGGGAAGGAGTACAAATCTGTAAGTTAGTTGAACCGGGATGCGAAGTATCACTAAGAACACATTTGAAAGAAATCACATTAGCAAGCGAGCATAGTCTCGTATTATCTTCACGTAATAAACGGAGTTCCTCACAAAGCTTCTCGTTTTCCCTTGACAGACAATCCAGTTTGTCCTTGGAGATAAGCAAGAACTCGACGATGGTTTTCAGACACGAAGGAACGCTGGTGTCGGAGGTGAGGGTATGCAGCGCAGTAGCTAAGTTGTCCTCGTATATACCAGCTGTTGGAGATCCTTCTTCAATTAACCCTCGCTTTCTTCCCCTAAATTTAAAAGCAGCAGAAGAGGGAATCATCGACATATCGGCGAGAAGTCTTGACCTGACGAGTTGGAACTGAGCGAACAATTGATCTCCCCTGCCACCGGGTATGACGAAAAACCGAACAGGAAGGCTGTCGGGAGACTTCAGAATCCACGAGCGTAGGCTTCAACCAGCGATAGCGTGTAATAAGCAGCAGCTCTGTTGAGACGAGGTCGAAGTACAGCTAGAATCGTGCCAAGTCCGATGAAGTGATGATCGATCAACTGGAGCGCGGCAAAACGCCGTCACTCACGAATTGCATAGGCACAGAATGTATCGACAAAATCCTCGCGAGTTCAAAAATTGAATTCTCAAGGAACTTTTCAAATATTGGATTTTCTTCGAGCTCCACATCCGCAAATGTTTTGGAACGTACCGAACAGCTATAGCACTCGACATCACTGTCTCCTCGACCGTTGCATGACACACAAGCTCAGTGCCAAATTGTCCGATGTATTTGGATCAGGCGTCGCTGCCTTGCAAAACTCTGCATTGTTCTTAGCTCGTTCATGTTTGTTCCGACTGCATTGCTTCCAAATCCTCCGAACCTTAGTTCTTGTTTCAACTGTGGTATCATCTATTTCAAGAATTACTATGAACGCATCATGATCCACTCTGATCTGATCAGTATTCTTATTAGTGTTAGTGGTATGATTCGGTTCAGAGGTCAGTTGGTTGCGATAGGGCCCTTGGTTCATTGGCTTATGCCCCAAGTACTGCTCGAAAGCTCAGCAGTCAGTCGAGTGCGCAACAGCGCGTACAGGCTCCAATATTTATCTGGAGCGAACAGCAGTGATAATAAAAAACGAATAGGAGCAGAATAGGAGAGCAACCACCGCCCCTACCTGGCCCGGAATTTATTTACATGTTCTCGCGCCACAATTGAACGGCCACATCCCGTTTTGGTCAAAACCCGGGGCGCTGGTCATGCCGCGTAGTGGTCAACAACCGGCTCGGTGGTCCCTCTGGTACACTTTTCAATGAAGGATCGCTGACTGTAGCGAAGGTCTTCTTACACTCTTTGGTGCTGTGGTGGAGAAGTCGCCGGTGATTGAACTTATGGGCAGTATAGGAACCTCTGTCCATGGAACCTATAATATCTAGCTCCTCCCTTGCGGTAGGTGGGACCTACCGCTAACAGTTGTAATCGGCCGTTATTGCAGAAAGGATAGCATACTCTTGATCCCAGGCAACTCTTCTAGGTGAAGTTTGGCTGAGTTTTTCACCTCTTCATGGCATCTTGGGTATTGAAAGTGTGCCGTCCAAAGGACTCAAGAAGATGACGATAGGTTATAATCCCTGACCTGGATTGTAGTAATTCCCTGCTTGTTATCATCAGTGAGTTTGTTGTATAGCTTTGACAGACAATAGAGTACCACTGGAGTTGGGCAACAACCAGCTGTACCTCCATTAGTATGTGCGGCGCAGGTCCAGTGACTGCGAATTGACACTCATTCTCAATTTGTGGACTGGTGCAATCATGATTTGCTCATGATTGATGCTGCTATATTTATGTCATTATGTAGTTGGGAAGCTTCGATCTCCACTTAGTCAAGAATCCTGCCAAATTGTGCAGCAAAGTACAGTGTCGCATATATAGAAGACGACTGATGAAAAGCTATTACTGAACACGTATTTGGGAACCTGGAGTGAAATGCATGCCGACGAAAAGTTAGAAAGGTTATAATGACCAAACAAGGGGTGAACACTAAAAATGCGAAAATTCGGCAAGGTCGGGAGCCTAACACCTCGCCTCTCACCTATGAAGGACACCTCACGCCTGAGCCACCAATCCGCGTGCTAACATAAACACCCACCTTTCGTCATAATTCTATCATCAGCACATTTGGCATATAGCACGCTGACTACGAGCCTCCACAGTAAACTTTGAGGGCCCTAGCTTCTTTGGTTTGAGGACTCAGCAGAAAACTAATACAGAACAGAAGCAGTGGTGCAGGTTCGAGTTACACCTGGTGAAAGAGTGTTGATCAAAACACCGTTATGAGAGCTTACAACCTTAGTACCAGCCACCTGACGGTGAAATGAGAGGAATTGAATCATTTCTTTCAAGACCATCAGCTTAAATGATTCCTTGCTGATATCCGCGGCTGGCTCTCCCGATATACAGCTAAGTGCTAATGGATCCTACGAGGTGTATGTTGCGCTCGATCAAATGGTGTAGATGATGTAATGGCATAAAGAATGGTCCCCTGATTAACAGGTGATGCGAGTTGGAGTCCCACCTAGCGCTAGAATTACATCGCAAAAAACATCGTTATGAGAGCTTATAACCTCAGTAACAGCAGCTTGAGGCTTAAGAATAATCAATTGCAAAAAGAAAACATTTTTCTATTATTTACTTATTTATTTATTCATTTAAAATGCACTCAATGGTACACTACAACGTCAGCAAAACCTTCGAATAAACAAAATAACCGTTAAAGAGAAACAGCAAAATGAACGCTAACTATATTAAAACTACAAACCGCAATAATTTAGTAATTACCACCTGTCTGCACCGATCCTATGGCAACCCCGTCGCAATGCCTTATAGTAGTAACTATAGAAGGCTAGGAGCCGAAATGAAGTAACTGAAAGGAATTATAAAAGCTATCTTATTCCTATCCTAGCTCATGACTATCTCGTCATAGGTTGGATGTATCAAATGATAGTTAAAATATTAGCATAATAGCGTTTCACATGTTGTCGGAGCAGTAGTGAGATAGGAGAGGTCAGCCTAGGTAACGCAACTAACAGGCGTCATTCTGGGGCGAGCCGTCAACACAGGCGCCCCTTTGATCTGGTACGAAACCCAGGCGTAAAACCCAGGCCCAAGTATCTGGTATAGACAAAATCACTTGTTGACCTCCCCTAGCAATAAGTGGAATGATATTTACGAAAACTACTGTAGAGAAAAAATTATATCTGTAACATTGGAGATTATTATAGACTTTCACATGAAATAGCAATTCTTCACTAGCGGCGCGAGTACCGAACCGGAGCCGAATGGTAAACACAAATGCAGAGAAAAGTCTTAACATGTCAATATACTTCCTGCAACAGAGTTTTTCAGAAGAGGGTCGTTGCGTATTGCAGAGGCTTTCGCAAAGGCAGTAGTATCTGTGATATATTTGCAGTAGACGGTAACACTGTAGCAATTGAAAGGTGGAGTGTACAGGTGAACCGTAGAGAGCTAGATCTATAATCAGAACGTGACGCTATGAAGAAATTGATCTGTATATTTAAACATCTCATTAAAATTTGCAAGAAACATCCCTGAGATGTTGATAGATGGCGTAACCGGCATTCGGATAAGGCATGCGTTATCATCTCAACTGACTGGCTATAAATCTGAAATTCCTAGAATTGAATGCAAGTCTAATCTAGCCTGGCACCTGGCACGGAAAATCCTACTGCTGTCTGAGTCTAAGACGTTAGGTGGCAGCATCTGCAACCACATGGCACAGCGAGAGAAGTTGTCGAGTTCGGCATTTTAGAAGGACAGCTTCCAATGACGTAAGGACATCGGATTGATAGCTTTTTAGTCCTTCCTGTGCAAAGCAAGAAGATCCAGTACTTGCTTGGTTTTATTCTTAGTTCACCTCTTAGCAATTTGAATCCGTGTAACAGATCATTGAAAGAACGGCGATGTAGTATACTTTTGAGGTTGAACATTCTCAATCTGTCTTTGTAACTTGGCATGGAATGTGGATAGTCATGGTTTGGATAACAGCGGTACATCAAAATTTTTGTAAATGTTTGCTGTACTTTTTCTATTCTTCTTTGGAGACATCTCGTTTGAGGATTCCAAACTGGTGAACAATATTCTAAAATAGGAATGACATATGCTTTATACAGTCTTATCAAGATTGAGGCTTCATTGCATCGAACATTTCTGATGATAATGAAAAGTACAGCAAACGCTTTATGAACGATATGCTTCACATGAGAATTCAAATTCAAATCACTGTTAACGTACACTCCCAGATCATGGATTTCATCTGACACCCTCAAGGGAGTATTGTCAATGCTGTAGTTAACATTTTTGAATTTTCCAATATGTAATACCAGCGTTTTGGAAAGGTTTACAGGCAGTTCCCAGTTGCGTGCCCATTCCATCATGATAGAAATACAAAGCGGCAGATCTTGTTGAACACAACCTCTGCTGCTTTCGTCATAAAATCCATAAATTTTTATGTCATCTGCGAACATCCGCATTTTAACTGCTGGGTGGGTCTTTAATTTGGTTGGAAGATTATAAGCATATGCAAGAAATAACAAGGGAGATAATGATCCTCATTGCGGAATCCCACTTGTAATGGGATACCGTGTAGAGAACGCGTTTCCAACTTTTACGCACATATACCTATCGGTCAGGTATTCACGAAGCCAGTTGAGCAGTTGGCCACCTATTCCAAGTAGTTCTAGTTTGTGGAGGAGCTTGCTATGATTTACTTTATCGAAAGCTTTAGATAGGTCGAAATAGATTACATCAACAGAGAAACCTCGATTAATTGCATCGTACCAGTCAAATAGACAGTCTACTAACTGAGAGAAGTTGATGCTCCTTCTACAAACCCATGCTGCTCAGTAGCGATCAATTTATTCTTTAACAAAAACAGGCTGATATTCTCACAAATGATTTTTCCATCACTTTACTGGCAGCGGGCGTAGTGCTCACCGGACGGAATGAAGACAGCAAAGAACAATTCTGCTGTTTCGGGACAGCGGTTACTATTGCTTCTTTCCAAGTACGAGGAATTTCACTGTTCATCATTGAGATGTTCAAAATCATTGTCAGAGGTTTTTAAAGTGGCATAGCACATTTCTCTAGAACTATCTGAGGAATACCATTAAATGCCGCCGCTGTACAGCTTTTCAACGACTTCAAGATTCTCAAAACATCCCTTGGTAGGAACATTACATTTGGAATTAAACATGATGGCAGAGGGAGGACCGTAGTAAATTTGATGGTAGCTCCCTGAACAGATGTAAAGACTGAAGCAAAGAATTTCGCTAAGGCTTCTGCCTTTTCGGTATCATCAACAATTGCGTTTCCGCCCTCATCTAGGAGGGCAGGAAGTTGCCTGGTACCGTTGATTTTTGTTTTCATCAAACTGAAAACAGAATTTTTATTTTGATGTAAACATATACTTTTATCTCGATTGACCAAATACCTTTTCAAGTGATAGTCTAGTGAAGAGCAAACTTTCTTGTATTCAGGTTTTGACCTGGGACAAACCAGCGTGTTGAAGTCTTATTCTCTGAGAAACTAAATTTGATATGTGTTCTGGGCAGTGCGTCATACACTGCACAGCACCACTAAATGGGACATACATAGCTAAGCCTGAATATACTGTTCTGCAAAATGTTTTGTAGGGATCATCCACCGAACTGTAGCCATCAAACACCTCCCACCAATCTATTGTGTTAAGATATTGCGATAAACTAAACCCGCATAGTTCGCTTTTTAAGTTAGGGAGAGGTATTCTCGCCTGCTTTTGGAAGCTATATCGAAATGTGAAGAAGACTACGTTGTGATCGGACGAAGAAAAGGGTGGAGCAACGTAAACATTGTCCACAACTGGAGAAGTAGTCAAAAGATCCACCGCATGTAGGATTTAAAACATATTGACTGAAGCCGCAATTATTAAAGAAATCGAGAAATTTCTATGGACATGAATTATTCGCATTAGAATTTTTCCAGTCGATCTCTAGGTTGAAATCACCGAGCAAGATTATATGCTTAGATATGATACTAAGATTTACAAAACAATCGATAAGGCTGTCGTCCTCCCTAGAATTTGTGTTCGGTGGTCGATACAAAAGAATAAATCGATACGTATGCACTGAATCAAGATCGGTTCCCTCAAGGATGAGAATGTCTGCTCTAAGGTTAGAGGGAGCAGTTATGACTGATAGGTTGATATAATCTTTTGCATGACAACATACGCCTCCTCCTCTTCTCCCAGTGCGATCCGTACGGCAAATTCTATGTGGGAAGTTCACTATGATCTCACTGTCTAAAATCACCGGTGACAACCATGTTTCTGTGATAAATAATAAATCAGGTTCCTACATGTGGTATATGCCTGGAACTGCTCTGTGCATTCAACAAAACACATCTTACTCCTCTGGAGGAATCGCAGGGAGTTTGGCGTTTCCCAACATCGGTTTTGGCAGGTTTTGGACTCGCCTCATTTCGTCTCCATAGACTACTCAAACCCAATCTTTTTCTTTCTCGTTTCTCTCCTTGCATTCCTTCCTGAGGTCAAACTCGCGTTGGCCTTCTGCAGGAGTCATACTTATACTACTTATACTATACTATACTATACTACTCATACTCATACTTTTGCGAATACGTGTCCTTGAGAACTGCGTTCTTTTTAGTCTCCACGAATTAGCAAGCGCTTGAGCCCAATGAAGCCTAGATGGAAACACGACTTTGACTGGCCTAGGAGCATTTTTTCCCATTCCTCTAATTTACTTTGCCTCATGGATGACGTCGAAGCGTCCTCAAATTCTTATAGTCCTACGACGACTACGCTTCGGGCTCGCTTGTCCGATTTGACGGCATCCTCTTCTTCGTGCGGCAGCTTGGAGACCAATGCTAAAACCATTTTTTCAACAATAGGATCTCACTTCTGCTCGAGGATTGCTTTTAAAATTTCGCCTACAGCAATTTAGTATAATCCTGCTAGTAGCGAAATTACAGTCTTTTACTACTGTAGGCTTAGCATTCTTGGGCTTGTTAGGGTTTTCTTATTGTTTTGGGAAGAAATCGCCATGATGACACAAACCGATTCACCCTTTGCTTGCCCTAGATCAGTGAGTTCTATGGAATCAATAATCAATGTTTTCGGAGCGATAGGAAAAATGTGAAATACCAGAATATGAGATAAACGGTATCGCTCTAGAACGTCCCTAGGGTAGTCACGGTACGCCAATAGAGAGCAGAACACAAAAGAATTGTTTTACAACACTGAATGATAAGAGTTTAACAAATTCGACAAAAGAGACTGCAGACGATGCGGCGACCCGACCGTTCAGCTGCACGGTTATTTACTGGATGGGATTCTCACACTGCTATTCATTCTCGCCATCCAGGCATGCGCATAAGGCCCTTTATTTCGCTGGATGTACTTTTTCTGTTTTCTAACAAAATTCTGCCCATTTTCCCACAAAACAGAATACGGAAAAAATGTCCAAAATTGTCCAAAAAAAGCAGAAAACAGAAATTCCTTCTACCCTTGGACAGCGTGCAGACTAGTCCCTTCTTAGCGACGACAACGACGCTTGCGAATCTAGAATAGTCGAAGTCTACCTCAAAAAGTAGTGGAGTGTATCAACTGGTCCTAACTTGGAGTTCTGTTAACTCACCTCCGATGCTAAGGCTAAACTCTGGAACCCAGCGTCGTCGTTGGTCGACAACTCGCACAGCCGAGCGTCCTGAACACTCCAATACCCTAACGTGTGCGACCGGACGCTTCTACGGTTCGTCTGACCTCGCCAAATAACTTTCAATCGCAACACTTTATTCGGAAACAGCAACGTAGAACAGGAACCTAAGAACAAGAAGATACTGGACTACTGGGGCGAAAACGACTGGAAAGAAACAAGAAGAAGACGGATCGCGGGTGGACCCGGGGCATGCCGCTGAAGAACCTCGTCACTATGAGGACCCTTGAAGTTGACACACGTCAAGATACTCTCTGGCAACTACTCAGCCCTTATATACCTGGTTTCCCTTGTCGTTGGGCAGTTTCAGACTGTGAGCATGCTCTACGCACTGAAGGATGATGATGTCGTTTTCAAAAATGTTGAGCAATTGGGTGCTACTAGAAGGTCTCATGTCTATCTAACTATATTTCTCGCACATCTTCAGCCTTCAAGCATGCCTTGCAATCAATTCTGATATAAGTAAAAACTGATATTTAAGGAAAATAAAGAACACCTGAAAGCTGCCCTAAGGGTTATTTATACAGGACAATTTCTAGCTCATTCGATAGAGATCCAAATTCTAATACAGGAGATAGTAGAGTTCACATCAGCCTGGAAGCACGCCTCGCAGTTAATTCTGATAAAAATAAAAACTGATATTTAACGAAAGTTAACCGCGCCTGAAAAAACTGTTGTAAGGGTTACTGAGGCGAGATTTTTTCTGGCTCATTCGATAGAATCAGAATTGGTTGCAAGGCATGCTTCCAGGCCGAAATTGTGCGAGGAATATAGTTAGATAGACAAGAGACCTTCTAAGAGCACCCCAAGTGCTCAACCTTTTTGAAAACGAAATCATCATCCTTCAGTGCGTAGAGCATGTTCACGGTCTGAAATTGCCCAACGACTTCGATTTGTTAGTCGGTGGACCTCCTAAGAACACCGAAGTACTCCAGTTTTTTCAAGGCATTTCATGAGTGTTTCCTAATTCGTTAATTGGTGGAGGAGACATTGGCTATGCAGGTACATTGCCTGTGGAACGCGAGGTCAAAAAACTGCAAGAAGCCACAAACGACTGGACGAGCAATTTGAAGTATTGTGTGATAAAATTTATTCTCGGTGAACATTAAAATTGATGAGCGACCTATCCAGTCTTAGTCTCGATATATATGGTGTGTGCATTATAAAGTTCCATAGAAAAATCAGTTATGAAATGCTAAAGAGATGTAAAGTTGAAACTAATGCTTTAAACTTCTGTCAAAAGATCTTCCGTCTATCTAATTGGAATCCTCGTGCAATTTTAGCCTGGAAGCAAGTCTCGCATTTAATCCTGATATATATATGAATAAAAATCGATATTTAGCGAAAAATAAAAAACGCCTGAAGAAATTTGCTTCAAGGGTTATTGAGGCAGGGTTCTCTTCTGAATCATTCGATAGAGCTCGAAATTCCAGCAAAGGAGATGGTAGGGTTTACATCAGTAGTATAGAAGCATGCCTCGCAATTAATCCTGGTATAAATAAAAACTGCTATTTAACGAAAATAAAAAGTGCCTAAAAAGTCGCCTCAAGTGTTTTTTAGGGTATAATGCAGGAGATGGTAGAGTTTATATCAGTAGCCTGGAAAAATACCTCGCAGTTAATTCTGATATAAATAAAAACTGATATTTAACGAAACTTAAACAGCGCCTGAAAAAAATGTTGTAAGGGTTAATGAGGCAAGATTTTTCCCTGGCTCATTCGATAGAGCTTGAAATTCTGATATAGAAGACGGTAGAGTTCAGATCAGTCCCATATTCTGGATTGCCAATGGAAGCCGTCTATACCCGTTGTACGGATAGCGAAGCGGTAGAGATAGCGAAATGTTAGAAGTGTAACGCAATCTTACTTCTGTACACAACACAGGAAGGTTCAGTGGTTACTGATGCTCTTATATATATATATATATATATATATATATATATATATATATATATATATATATAAGAGCAGAAAAGGAGATAGGAGTATTCTCCACAACCGCATAGGACAAGTCTGGCGTACGCCGCTATCTTCTGGCCATGGTGACCTGTTCGCACAGTGGACGGCTGAGGCCTCTTCTGGTAGAGGCATCGTCGTCGCCGACGATACTGCCGCCGGCGCCAAAACAGATACATGTCTACAAACAAAAATGTGCGAATAGCAGATCGTTTAGTAGCAGTCGAACGGCCTTGGTAGTGAATGTGACAGCTTGAAGGCGATTGAAGTCGTCTCGAAAGTTGACGATGGGTAACGGCTTCTCGATTGTTGAAGACGGAGGGAGTGTTGGCGGAGTACGGCTTGTGGGGGGTTGAAGACAGCGGGAGTAGTGGCGAAGAGCGGCTTGTTGAAGGTTGAAGACAGCGAAGAGGTGGAAGTGAAAGCAGGCTGATACGGACTGAAGGAATACGACGACGAGTTAATGGCTTGACTCCGGATTTTTGATTCCGAGGTACTGCCAGTGTTTTGGCGACCATCTGCGGTAGTCTACGGGGATTATTATTCATCCCATTGTTTCCTAAGACTGGTGTCATCGTGTAGCTATTATTGCTACTTCCACCGCTTTGCGACTTTACTGGACTATTTCTCCCAGATATTTGACTGGTATGGAAGGGAACTTCGAAAATTTTTTGCTTCCTTGCGTGCACAGACTCCTTTGGCGCTGTTTGCCGCACTGAGAACAGTCAGGAATTTGACACTCATAGCTAGAGTAGTTGGTTGAACAACATTTTCAGCACCTTCTGCCATCTGTTAGTATCTTGCGGCGTCTTGCTTGATCGGTGACCGTTCTTCAAGTCATTGAGTTATGATTACCCCTGTGGTAGAACCGGCACTGACGAGTGACAGAGTACCGTCGTGGCATGGTGCACTTATCTCTTGATGGGCTGAGCGCAATGCTCTCTCTGTGACCCAGCCTGTTCTCCACGTACGTTTTAGCGGCAATCTCTTTCTTTAAATGAGCTATGAGGTCACCAATTGTTTGGTTCTCTTGCGAATGGCTTGATAGCAGAACTGTTTGACTACATTGTGAGGAAATTTCGCTAAGATGATTTCACACCACATCGGGTCACAATTTCTACGGGCATCATAACCTGCGGACACCACCTGGTTAATCAGTGTTTGAATCTGATCGAAAACAGACCAGTAGCTGTTCGCAGAACTGTTAGCTGACTTCAAGCTGATCATTTTTGCACTATATGTGACCTATTTACAGGATGATTACAATACTTGTCTTCTAGAGTTTAAGTAATCCATTCATAGTTTTGGGGCACAAGTTTTATCCCCTTTACTGAGTCATGTGCCTCTCCTCTTAAGCTTTCCTTGAGCAAGAGTATTTTTTTCATAAGATCAAGCTCCTTGCTCTTGTGGACAAGAGTCTCGAAAATTGCCCAGAATTCCGAGAAGTCTTCAAAGTTGCCATAGAACTTCGGCAACTTCGCTTGGGGTGGTTTTATCGAACGACATGGTCGTGCCTCGCTTTCAATTACAGCCTTAGGAACCGAATCCAACGGTATTTGTGAGGGATTGCTGTCCTCGGTTTCAATCGGCTCTGTTTGGTCAGCCTTACCTTCCCGCGGAGCAGGACTGCTCGATGATGCGTTTCGTAATATTAGGGCTCTCTGTGAGATGTACCCTAATTTTACGCTCATCGTGTCCCTCACGCACTTGGATTCTTAATGGTGTGCCGTAAGTTTGTAGATCAAATTATCTGCACTACCTAGCTCTTTATGCAGCTGTGACTCATTCTCTATCTGCTCAATTTCTAGCATAATTCTTATTCTTCAGACTTATTCTTACAAATTTTGTACTCCTCTCGAATCTCTTTATAGAGCTCCTCGAGCTTGTCTTTTCCTTGTTCTACCTGCTTTATACTGCTTTGTAAAAGGGCAGTAGTAGACTTACATTTTTCGAAAGTATTTTCATCCATTAGTGGATATTCTACTCTTACAGTGTACTCTGCGTATGCTACCACAAGATCTTTCAGCGTTGACGCGCTGCTCATGATAGGGGTTCTGTGTAAGTGCAATGCCATTTTATGGGAGACTTTTCGTGGGTCTCTTTGAATTAAGAGATGCTGCTCCTAGTGTCTTGGACACTGGGAGTTTTTTTCAGTGATGAAAGAAACGTTTCTAGTGCTACATGCACAGAAATTTGCTCCGCGTAATTAATATGGGAGGCTTGCAGTCTCTTAATTAGAGGCTGTGGTCGTCACTGACCAACTCAAGGTGTGAACCGAGAGTAATTCTCTTAATTTGAGAATGCGACCTGCAATAGATCGACTTGCGGCTCTAGGCGTAGGTACGCGAGAAACTTACGATTCTCTTTATTATAGAGAATGCGACCTGCAATAGATCGACTTGTGGCTCTAGGCGTAGGTACGCGAGAGACTTACGATTCTCTTTATTATAGAGAATGCGACCTGCAATAGATCGACTTGCGGCTCTAGGCGTAGGTACGCGAGAGACTTACGATTCTCTTTATTATAGAGAATGCGACCTGCAATAGATCGACTTGTTGCTCTAGGCGTAGGAACGCGAGAGACTTACGATATGGCTTATTCGGCCGATGCACCAAAATATGCCCGTTGTACGGATACCGGGAGCGGTAGAGATAGCGAAATATTACAGGTGTAACGCAATCCTACTTCTATACATAACTCACGATGGTTCAGTGGTTACTCATATATATATATTATATATATATATATATATATATATATATATGTATATATATATACAGGGTGCGCCATAAATATGGTCGCTCAATAAAAAGCGAATTACTCACGGGGAATTTGTCAGGGAATAGCGAAACTTCCTCAACAATTTATTAACAATCTACTTAACACGCAAAATGGATATCATCCAATATGATCTTCCTTGGCACGAATGACAACCTTCAGACGCTTAGGGTAGGACTCAATGGCGGCACGCAAGGTTGCTTGCGGAATTTCCTTCCATGCTTTTTCCCGTGAAGATTTCAATCCTCGAGTCGTAGTGCGCCTTTTAGCGCAGGCTTCACATTCTAGAATGAACCAACGCAGTAATCCATAACACTCAAATCTTACGAGTTTTTCGGCCATCCAGAAACAGGGATGAAGTTGGGAGGATTCCTTGAGCACCACTCCTGAGTCTTCTTGGACTTATGAGCGGGTGCGCCGTTCTGGTGAAAGGTCCATGTTGTATTTCCAGAGTGTTCTTGAGCCTAGGGAAGCAACTCCTTCATCACAATGTCGTTCACGTAGACATTGGTGTTGACCTTTGCTCCTTTTTCAACGAAAACCGATCGTGTCCATCTTGTGGCGCAAACTCCGGCCCAAACCATAAGGGAAGCTGCATGAGAATTTCTGTTAACGGTGTCTGCATCCTCACCACTTTCAGCCAATAACCGCGAGTTTCGGCGGTCAAAATGCTGCTCAATTGAGAAAAGTTTCTTATCAGTGAAGAGCGTCGTGCAGTGGTCGTACCGCTCGAGGAGTCTTGGACATTTTTTTCTTCTTCCTTCCATCTGTGCAGGCGTTTGTCCGTGCAGTTGACGGAACTTGTAGGGGTATAGTCCAAGTTCATTCTTAGCAACTCGCTTCATCGTCGTAGCCGATACGTTGAGCTCGGATGCCATCTTTCTCATGCCGCGGCCTGGATTCCACTTGAATTGTTCTTTCACGATTTTCCAAAGACTGCTCGTAGCTACGGATACCGGGCAGCCAGGCCGGGAACGATCATCGAGAGAGTTACGTTCCACACAGCGATAGACTGTCATCTTGCGCAGCTTCAGCAGACGAGCGATGTTGGGAACAGAAAGTCCTGCCCTTCTCGTATCCAAGATTGCGCCTCTTTGACAACAAGGCTTTACCATTTCTGATAGAAGCAGAGTGGAGATGCAAAAAAACAATGTGTACGGTTAAGATGACACGTAGAATCCGAAGAAACAATGGAAACATAAAAACGTTCGCAAACAAATACAAAAAATGACGCGCGAAAAAGTGACCATATTTATGGCGCACCCTGTATATATAGTGTGCGTGAATGTGTCCGTGACTGTGCGGATTGTAACTGTGTCGGCCCGGCCAAAAGCTTGCACTCCGTAGACTGGGAGTACATCGTAAGGCGATTCGAGGCCGCCTCAACAGTCTGGCCCCGTCCCTTCGGGCAGTCTGGCTGGCTGCCCGGAGTTCTTCGCCCGCACGACAGAGCCCGACTAGTTACCCGTGCGTACTCAAGTCAAAAACAGCAGCACTAAAGGGCCTCATTCCCCTGACCCCGAAAGAGCCCCCATTTCTGCAGCGATGGGAAGGACGAGTACGGAGAGGCTGCTAAAATCTCAGGGCCTAACCAGGCTGCGCAAATTGAGAAGGACTAGGATGACGATCTGTACTTACAACGCCCGCACGCTTGCATCGGAAGCATCCGTCGAGGACCTGATGATGCAAGCCAGGAAGATCAAGTACGACGTCATCGGACTGACCGAGACGAGAAGACGCCACCCCCTACACGCCGCCTACGACTCCGGAGAAGAACTATTCCTCGGAACATGCGACAGCAGGGGAGTAGGCGGCGTTGGTGTCCTCGTCAACACGCACTTGGCCATGAACATCGATTCGTACGAGTCTCTGACAATCCGAATCGGACGTCTGCGACTGAAACGATGTGGTTCCGTGCCAGCTTTGTCTGTGTTCGTCGCGTATGCCCAACACCCTACTACGACGACGAAGAGGTCGAAGCCTTCTACGTGGAGCTGGAGAAGTTCTATAAGGAAGATCACGCCTTCTACAAGGTGATCGTCGGCGACGTCAACGCCAAGATCGGACCGCGAAGGTCGCCGGAAGAACTTCACATCGGAACCCACGGTTTGGAGTGGAACGAGCAAGGTGAGAGGCTGTCTGAGTTTATCATGTCGACCAAGACCATCCATGGAAACTCGCAATTCCAGAAGCCTCCCTCCCTACGATGGACCTGGGAATCTCCCGGTGGCCAGTTCCACAACGAGGTCGACCACATCATCTTCAACCGCAAGTATTGCCTGACCGACGTCTCCATTGTCCCCAAGTTCTACACGGGATCGGACCACCGCCTCCTTCGCGCAAGGTTCCGCTTTTCGCGTCAAGGAGAGAAGGGCGCGAAGTTCAAGAAGAGGAGTCCCAGAACGACCATCAACTGGGACCTCTACACCTCTCTTGTCGGTCTTTGGGAAGATACCGTCATGGACAACGTCGACGAGGAGTACGGCCGCTTCGTGCACCATCTCCACGATAGTGCTAAGGAAGCTGAGAGCTTGAAGACCAACAAGAGACGTCTGTCTCCGGAAACTCTCGAGCTGATACGCCAGCGTGGAGCAGCACGAGCGTCAGGCAACTACGAACTGACGTCCGAGCTTGCGAAGCTATGCAGAGAGGCGATAAAGGAGGATCTCAAGGAGGGAAGGGCGGAAGTGTTGGCTGAAGCTGCAGAGGCAGGGTTGAGCATACGCAATGCCCGCCGAGACTTCGCTAACTTCAAGACCAAGATGACCGCTCTCCGACGTCCCGACGGAACCGTCACTTCTTCCAGAAGGACCATGGAGAAGGTCATCCACGACTTCTACTCCGATCTATTCGATAGCCACGTCCACCTGCCCCCATGCCATCTTCCGCAGGATGGATACGTCGTCCCCTCTGTTCTCCCTTCCGAGATCCGACACGCCATCTCGTCGGTGAAGAAACGTACAGCACCCGGTCCCGACAGGATCAGACCCGAACACCTAAAGAACCTCCCGCCAGCGCTCATCAACACCCTGGCGCGGCGCTTCACACGTTACCTGTCGGAGTGCAAGGTTCCATCTCAGTGGAAGACCAGCAGGACCGTCTTGCTGTACGAGAAGGGAGACGTGCACGACATTGGCAACTATCGCCCGATCTGCCTGCTGTTCGTAGTCCACAAGCTGTTCACTCGAGTTATCCTGAATAGGATCGGCCGAACGCTGGACGAAGGACAGCCATGCGAACAAGCAGGATTTCGGAGAGGATTCAGCACGATCGACCACATACACACCATTACGAAGCTCATCGAAGTGTCGCGAGAGTACAAGCTGCCGCTTTGCCTTACGTTGATCGACCTGAAGAAGGCATTCGACACTGTCGAAACTGAAGCGGTTATCGAAGCCCTGCTCACTCATGGCGTTCCTACTCAGTACATCTTCGAGAGCTGTACAGTGGATTCACGACCAAGATCTCACCATTCTACAACGACGTCGTCATCGACGTGAAGAGAGGGGTTCGGCAAGGGGATACCATATCCCCGAAGCTCTTCAGTGCCACTCTCGAAAACGTCATGCGCGAACTAGAATGGGAAGACATGGGAGTGAAGGTCGACGGCCGGCAACTACATCATCTTCGCTTCGCTAACGACATCGTGCTCATAACACCGAGCATCAGCCAGGCGGAGCGAATGCTGGCCGACTTCGATCGTGTATGTGGGAACGTTGGACTGCAGCTGAATCTTACGAAGACGATGTTCATGATGAACGGATGGGTTTCTGATGCCCCATTCTCGCTCAGCGGAACGAACATCTCCGAATGCTCCAGCTATGTGTATCTCGGTCGCGAAGTCAACATGGCCAACGACCTAGCACCAGAGCTGAGCAGGAGGAAAAGAGCGGCTTGGGGAGCTTTCAAGAGCGTCGAAGAAGTCGCGAAGAAGAGAAGAACGTCCGACTCCGTGCCCACCTATTCGACTCCACTGTTCTTCCTGCCCTAACATACGCCTCAGAGACCTGGGCTATACGAAAGCAGGATGAACACGCGATCAGCGTCGCGCAGCGTGGAATCGAGAGGACGATGCTCGGAGTGGCACGACTCACGCAAGTGAGAGAAGGCCTCCGGAGTTCCGAGCTTCGCCGACGTTCGAAGATCAGAGACGCTGTCGCGTGGGCCAAGTTGTCGAAAATTAGGTGGACCGGCCACGTAATGCGCTTCGCAGACACCCGCTGGACGAGAGCCATCACCGACTGGATTCCGCGGGATGTCAAAAGAACACCAGGACGCCCACCAACGCGTTGGTCGGACTTCTTCGTTAAAGCCCTGAACGACCGATATGACGCTCTTCGTGTCCCTCGAGCGAGGAGGATCCATTGGACCACTCTGGCACGCCACAGGGACGAATGGAGACGCTGCTGGCACCCGCTCGAGCAATTCGATGATCAACGGGACGACAGGTGATACAGGTGATATATATATCACCTGTATCACTTTATCCTTTACATATATATATATATATATATATATATATATAAGAGCAGAAAAGGAGATAGGAGCATTCTTCACAACCGCATAGGACAAGTCTGGCGTACGCCGCTATCTTCTGGCCATGGTGACCTGTTCCGCCCACGCACAGTGGACGGATGAGGCCTCTTCTGGTAGAGGCATCGTCGTCGCCGACGATACCGTCTGAGCCTCCTATCCCTTTATCGATTGTAATCACACCAAATCTGGTCGACTTACAGGCTCCTGTAGTTGGCTGGGTCAACATCGCACTAGGCACTGTCTCGCGTCTTTGCCCGCGCCGCTTTCAAGCAGAACATCCCTCACCCTTTTTCCAGTTTTTCACGTGGCTTTCGTATCCCTTAACAAATTGTTTTTCCCGGCGGATTTGGCAATACAAAGTCGAGCGCAGCTTTGCTGAAGCACGACACATTTTTTCGACCCTTTCAGAAAATTATGTCGCTTGCCCAAGTGTCGAAAAAATGTGTCGTGCTTCAGCAAAGCTGCGCTTGCTGAAGCTCCCTTAACAAATTGTTTTTCCCGGCGGATTTGGCAATGCTACTTTGCATTGCCAAATCCGCCGGGAAAAACAATTTGTTAAGGGATACGAAAGTCACGTGAAAAACTGAAAAAAAAAACTGCGATGCAATCCTCTCCTGAAATCAAAACACAGTACCACCCTCCCCCTCAAAACGATCCCACAATACGACCTCCCGTCCGATTCTTAAACCTCACGCCTTATCCTGATCGCACCATGGCATGCGTTGCCAACTCCAGATTCACCGTATAATTAGTTGTACAACGTGTAGCTCAAGCACTAAAAGCGGGCTCCGGTAGACAATTGCCGGTCACCGCCGGAGGAACTGCCGGTCACCGGCCAGGTTCACCGTATAGTTAATTGCTTTCCGTGCGGTGCACCAGCCGCACCATGCTGGATCGACAGCACGCGAATTTTTTTTTGATCGCTGTGGTTCCCGTTCTATGTGTGGAAGCTTCAATGCGGAAGTTTCGCCGGAGTATACCGGAGGCGAAACTTTTATTGTCGATTGTAGGGAGCGCTGAACAGTTATGTCCTTGGTCTGCCTTCCTGGAGAAGAACTGGGCAGTCGCGTGACGAAGGATGACACAAAGATTGTAGGGTAAGACGATGTTTTCGCGTGTTTAAATATGAACCATTGCTTAAGGAAACGTCATGGTTTTGGATTTTACTTGTTCCGCCTTTGCTGTGTTCACTAGCACCTTCATATAGCGTTGCATTCAAGAACGCTTCGGGTTTGATATGGCATCTGGTCTTGTAACTCCCTAACTTCTGTGGAATCTCGATACATAGACTGTATCTTCATTGGTGTGGACCACGGCATCGCTTCCATTCGTTTCGTGATCTCGTCGTCGTCGTCCAGTACGGTGGTGCCATTCGAACTTGGTGACGTTGAAAGGGCAGCTTAATTCGCTCCCAAATGAAGTGCCAGTTGAGTCAGCTGTGCGGCGAACGCAGTGGCCCACCTGGTTGGAGGTCTACTGGACGCTTGGCGTACCTCGGTATCCCCTCGAATGCTTTTTCGTCTTGTTATGTGACCGGTCCATCGGCATTTAGTCTTCCACACGTAGTCCGCTAAGTCTGGAAGATGAGACATTCTCGTGTCTGAACTGCGAAGTCGAAGTGCGAAGGTGTTGAATTCACCGGTTATTTTTCCGAAGACATCGCTCTAGCACTCTGTGCGTGGGGCTTAGATTCTTCAGGGGATTTTATTTTTTATGGATTTAACTTAAACACCTTAGAGACGTAGTTGACTGAATTATAGACCTCAACCGGAATTTCCTGCCACCGTAATCCGGCGCGCGATTCGGGCGCGCCCCGTCCTTTAAACTGCCGACCGCGCTGCCGCGCGACCCGACCGCGAGGCCCGCAGAGGTCCTCGCCAGGTTCAGAACCATTTCAAGTACTGTATGCTACTCTATTAGCTATTATTATCTGTATTCACTAGATTCTCGAGAATTTCGCTAATACGACCACGTTTATGGAAGCTAGGGTAAGACTTCTGACAAAGTTATACCAGCATCCGGGTTTTTGATCAATAGGTTGCTCTTTGTGGGCACTACAGCTCCCACCTCCCTTACTTCTGCAACTTATCTCCACACGACCACATTTTCCCCTCTTTTGAGTTTCCCTCCAATCTTCAGTCACCTTTCCTGTTGGAGTACATCTGATTCCCACACTAATGTGAGTTATGGGATCTCGTGTACTCTTATAGGTGATTTAGGTGAGTGGCCACTGGAACATCATTCTTCCTTCTAAAAGACAGAGAATAAGTGTTTTACGAACTTTTATAACGGCACAGCACGCGACTGCTTATTAAGATGACATTAGATCAATTACAACGGCGTCTCATCATGGGGCAAAACTTAGAACCATGCAGGCACGCAGTGTGCATCCAGCCTTCACATAAGCAGCACTGGATCCAGCCAATGTAATTGGAACCATCTTCTTCATCCGGTTGTATGCGAAACAGACTAGACAGTATGGAGTGTCGTCCTTCCGGAATTTTGGGAGATTTGGAGGATCTGGAGGATTTTGTGTGGCTGATAGTATCCCCGTCCTGGCTTCCTCAAATTTCTCGCGCTGATTCATTTGAAAGCGCCAATGTCTTCAAATCCGTCTTCACTATCTTCAAATTTCCCGTACTACTCCATATGGAAGTTCTAGCACCCCTAAATTCGCCTTCGACATGCCTGTTGATAAGAGATGTTAGTTGAAAACAGTGTTAGGCATAATAATATCCACCGCTCAACCTTTCTATTAAAGTACATAAGATGCCACAACATCATATTTGTGCGGATTCAAATGTGGGTTCTAGTCAGTATCGAACTGCATTGCAAGTTCGGCGAGGATCCGCTGCGGGCCTCGCGGTCGGGTCGCGCGGCAGCGCGGTCGGCACATTAAAGGACGGGGCGTGCCCGAATCGCGCGCCGGATTACGGTGGCAGGAAATTCCGGTTGAGGTTTATAATTCAGTGACGTAGTTGTTCTATGTATAATGTACAATTGCCAACTTTTCGAAACCTTCCGCATATCTCTGGTCAAGAAGTTTGATTGTAGGATTTGCGATCTCTAAGGGACGTGAGTCAAGGTTGTTTGGTGCGGAGAATAATCAGACGGGAGAGCGGATGGCATCGTGTTCAATTTGTTAGGAGTTGATAGTAGTGGAGTTTGTAGCAGGCAAGGCTTATGCGCCGTCGAAAATTTGCGAATGCACCTGCTGCCCGTTTGTGTCCTACGTGGCCAACGCCTCAGTTCCGCAACAGGGCGGGTGGAAGCACTCAGGTGTGTCGCAGAAGTGCTGCGATAGACGGGGATTTCACTCCATGACTACATCTGACGAAATCCGGATCAACACGCCTCGGCTCTCGATCGTAAAGGGGGCTGCGGGTGGCGAGGTCGCCAATGTTTAGCGAATTGTACGAATTACCTGTCCTGCTTAAACCTAAGCCCCCCTCCCCTCTATGGTTGCACTAAAGGGATTCGTTACCCTTCTTTATTTTTAATTGTTTGTATCAAAATCCTTCGCACTTATAAAAGCATGTGCTAGTTTTTTCATTAATTTTTTTACATCTTTAAACTTGCCTTGTTTATGAAACCGTTCGTTTTGTTTGCCTTGAGAAAGGGTTATTTCACGCTTTTCCAGTTTTCAGTTACGGCATTTTACCGAACCCTGACACCGGCGCTCTAGTTGTTCGACAGGCGGGCATCTTTCGGCACGAAGGCGACAAATGCTGGATTAGTGTTCACTCGAAGAGGCTCGTTCATCACAGTTTTTCCTCGTTCTTTTGCTTCAGTATCGCACGCATCAAGTACGCTTTCAAGGATGCTCCATACAGGTATGTTGCGGAGAAGGGAGATCGAGTGATTGGAATAGTGACTGGTTCTGCTGGTGACTTCTACAAACTTGACATCGGTACGCCGGAGAACGCCACGGTCAGTTGAGTACTGTCATCATGTTTCAGTTCTCTCCCATATCTGCCTTGGGATTAATTAGTATTTTGCCATGCTATAGGCAGCATCTGTTGTCACTTTTTGAGTACATTCTGCAACCGGGTAAATAAAGGATACAGGTAAAAAAATGGCATAGTTATCTGGGCCATCTGGGGTTACGCCACGCATTTCTTTTTACGCGATGTCGTGCAGAGAACTTGATTGCGTATTGGGCCTATACAATGACGTACGGTAGCCAGCCTTTGGACTGTGCATCACTGCCATTTTCGCTCGCATGGCAGCCTACAGATTATGTTGGCAGGGAATAACTGCACTCGTTGTTCTGCCGATCGTCGCTAGTTTCCTGCAGCTGACCCCAACCTCATCGTTTGTGATTTCTCGAAAGGGGATAAGTGGGTTGAGTCGTTATACTCTTAAATAAATTGGAGGCTTCGCCTTGACTATCAGGTCGGCGGAGCGGGTCCATACTGCAGCTATATTATTACTCCTAGTGAGTTGCTGTGTTGACATGCTGTGTTCTCGAAGTTGTGTCCGAAACGTCCCTTCCAGTCTTATCGCAGGTTCTCCCAACGGCTTATCGTTGAGTTCAAGCCATTTTTAGACCCTGTTGACTCTTTTTAAGGGATGATCAGCGAAGCCTGGCAACCGCTTTCGTGTTTTTGTGCAGTGGGTGTTAGTGCAGGTGTAACACCGTCTTAAGAAGCATCCCTTCAGAACATTTTTTGATTGGAGTGGTCGTTTCAGCCGCTTACACACGCCGTTGTTGAGCTCTTTCAGTCCTATTGGTTCCGTTCTATAATTGAAAATTGGTGTTTCACAGATATCGTTCCTGGCGTTCGAAGGTGCAACGAAGCGGAATCGTCCCGACTTGAAGATCGGCGACATCGTTTTTGCCCAGGTATCGCTTACATTTTTAATTCGCATGCTTTGTTGCTGCACATCGTCAGATTTCTAAAAATTACTGAGTGTGTCTGTGCTGGAATGTTCATTTTATACTTTAAATTATTTACCTTGTTAGCTTATGTGTCGCTCAATCAATGTAGTGAGTGCTTCGATGCGTCAGCGCTTCGTTGTTCACAAGAAGTGATTTACTCACACTCATATTTTATTTGGTACTAATCGGGCTCGTGCCATCAAAGACACATCCTCGTCAAATAGGCACATAACACAGTTTCTGTGCAAGTTGTCGAGGACATTAAGAAAGAGGCCCACCATCAATGAAGCTGCGCGGCAAAGGGAGAGCGCCAAGGGGCAACGAGTTGGTGAGCAAGGCCTTCCGTGCAGGTTGTGTTGTATTAGCATGCACCATAGTATATTCGGAGATTGCGAAGTTACGTAGGAAAAGCAATGTATTAAATGCTAAGTAGTGCCGCCAACAATGATGACTATCACGGGCAGGGTATGGTGTTCAATTATGCTCCAGAAATTTTTTCGATTATTCGAATGGTTTCGATTGTTCACAAATTTCGAATATACATATTTGAAAACAACGGTTTTTCTAATTATTCGAATTCGAACACTTTAAAAAACGCATTTTTTTGAATACTCGAATTCGAATGAAAATTATTCCAATAAGTCATTCGAACATAGTGTGTATGGAGAGAACATCTGACCTTAAGAGGCACATTCAGAAGCTTCTCTATCTGGCAGTACTGCTTCATGGTCAGCCTGAGGACTTGAAAGGATGTAGCAGCAAGTAAGCAGAGTCGACGTTATTGGTGACGAAGAAAGAAAATGTCGGGATCGGAGAGGTTTTTGTTGAGCATTGGGGTTCAAGATAGTAATTTTAGCTGCACTGTCGCTTACCGCGACGGTACAGCCAAAGTTACTATCTTGAAAGAGAGTCGTTTGCCAAAAAAATTCCAAGTTCTTAGAGGACTTCAATGTATAGAATTAATGAGGTACCGCAATCGTTATTGCTTTTATACCATTCATGGGTTGTTGTCTTTATAAGGTAGGAGAAAGGCTTGGTGGTTTTTTGACATTCTCTTGAAAGAGGTGTTAATCTACACGATGCGCACATATCCATACTATTTACTGTGATTAGAATGGCGGTTGAGGTGTTCATAACCGACCACCCTCCATTCAAGAACAAGCTGGCCTTGTTGTAAAATACGTTCGCGAACAATAATTAGCGCTACATTTTATGTTAATTCCTTGAGCTAGCGTTTGGATTTGTCCCCCGATTCAATACTCTAAAGGTCGCTTTTATTCAGGTAATCGACGAATTCGCACACACTGATGTGGAACTCACTTGTATTGACTCTGTGTCAAGAGCCAGAGGTCTAGGAGCTCTATCAGGTGGTTTCATGTTTAAGGTGAATGAGCATTTTTGTGATGCTACCGTGTTGCTTTCTATCCGTTATTTATCCTGTCGTATCCAGTACTCTCTTTTCGGTTGCTGTCTCGGTGATAGCTATTTTTGATAGGCGCTCAACTTGATTCGTCTGGGCTTTCATAAAGTCTGACTGCTAAAATTCAGCAGAGTAAAAAGTCATTTTTTGAGAATATGACAAGGCTTATTAAACATGAAGCTGCGAGAAGAATGAATTTACAGGTCTCATGCAATTTAGCGCGGCGGCTTTTGTCAAGCAATTCCCAGTTGCTTAAACTCCTAGGGAAAGACTACAAATTCGAAATCACTGTCGGCTTGAATGGCCGTGTTTGGTTGAAGGGAGTAGTACATAAGGAGGTTTGTTATTATCGTGTTTTCCTATTTATTTCCCTTCTACATTCTTTTTTGTTATTTTTTGTGTTCACTGAAGTCTGGAAGAGATTTTTCAGATCACCACTATCTACAACATAATTAAATGGTCGGAGTACGTTCTGGAAAGCGACATACCTAAGTACGTGGAAGATGAAATCCGCAAATCGAAAGGTTTTCCTGTCGAAGGGGAGACTGTGAATGATTCGAAGATGGAGACGAATCAATAGCGGCGCATTTTCTAAACTCAATAGTTGGTGTTTTAAAACTACTCGAAGATTTTTCGAGGACCCTTCGTTACGGTTGCTGTCTTTGTAGTTTTTGTTTTGCACGTCCCGAGAGACGTGTTAAAAAGAACGCTTTGTTGTATGCATGTAAGTATCCTTCGTCTTCATTGTGGGCCTGTAATTGTTGACTGTTACTGTTGATAAAGCATTTCGTCTACTCTCCGTTATCATGTAGGCGTAGATATCGCCGATATCTGTGCTGGACGCTAGCGACGTTTCACGTCTGTAGTTCGAAGTCGGACATTTTTCAGGGTTTGAGGATGGTGTCAAGCAGCCTCGTCGAGCAGCGTCAAGCGGAAGACAAGGCTGCTTGGGATGCCTATTGGAAGCTCCGTGACCTCGACTCGCGCGGGACTATCTTTCCTCGGATGAGGTACTACGTCCACAAGGCCTTCGATGCTCCTGCTACGTGGTTCAGAGGTGAGCATGGTGGAGTTTTGCAGAAACAGCCAAACGGGTTGCAGAAAGCGAAAGCTCGTGGAATTTCATGGTGCTCCTTTGTGGAAGGGACGGTTAAGCGTTGAGGCAGAGCAGTAAATTGCTGTCGTTTCAGCTTTATTAAGATCTTTCTTGAGTTGTCTTCAGCTTTTTGCCGTCCTATCGCGCAGTTCTTGGAATCAGTAAGGAAAATTTCCTTGTTATTAGTGCGAAGAAGGAACCCTTTTAGAAAACGAAAGCTCCGGTTCTTGCTGTTTGGAAGAACTTACATGGTGAGGAACGGAAGTCTCTTTTCAGGAAGTGGGCGATTTTTGTAACATAACGTGCTAGCCACCGATTCTTTTAAATCCCTCCTTCGAGATGCCACAATTTTCAGCTGTAGTTTGCCGCAGAACATGGAATTGTCATTTTACGTTGACATCAATAGTTTTGTTAAAACATCTAATCGGTGGTCACTGCAACTTCGTTTATCTTTTTCAGTTTCCCGGCTGTTTCTAAAAGTATATTTTTTCTTGGGGCGTGTGTAGCGCAGTCGGAGGAGGGGCCGGCTGTCGCGTGCACCCTATACCAGGTTCCTGGTTTGGATTTCCCCGCCCAGGCAAACCAAGCCTTTCATCTCTCTGGGATCTGTGAATTAGTACCAGACTTGTCTGGGAAGGGTAAACCACGAACTTTATTTATTTATTTATTCATGACGGATTAAGGCCGCTCGTGAAATTACTATATTGGATAAAAACCCCACAAACTCAACTAAAAACAAATAAGTACAATTGTAGGCACTCATTGTGCACGTAAAAGCAGCTTTTTGAAATGCAAGTATACACCTAAGACTTCCTCATTTGTGCTCAAAATGTGGTTGAACCTCCGTAAGTTTCTGTAGGTGAAAAAGCTTGCTTAGGTTCGCGATGTTGCCACCGAAACATAAACTCTGAGCTTCCCTCTTATGTTCCTTGTCACCTTGTACCAAAAAAGGTGAGTGGGTTCATAGAAACCCTATCTTTTAGTATTTTAAACATCGTGTGGAGGTCAACTCTTTTCCATCTAATGAGAAGGCTGGGTAAATCTAATATCTTAGCTTTCTCAGCACCATTTGGCATCTGATAATATTTTCTCCGTAGCACCTCATCATGAACTTACGAATGAAACTATTCTGAACATGTTTTAAAAGAAGAGTGTCTTTTCTCTTCGAAGGATTGAAAACTGTTGTTCCACACTCTACTGTGGGTCTCACGTATGTCTTATACGCCCGCAGAATTTGAGGATCTCTGCTCTTCAGTGCTTTAAAAAGGTAGATGTGGTTGTTAGCCTTCTTGGACAATGGCTTAACATGCAAATCAAACCCAGGTCCTTAAATATTAGGAAGCCAAGATCACGAATGTCAGCAGTTGCTTCCAATGTGGCAACTCTTAGCTTGTAAGATGAAGTTTCGACAGTGCGACTTGTTCCAACGACTATGCATTTAGATTTTTCTACTGCTAGAGGCAGTTCCCATTTATCAACCCAGGAATCTATGCAGTTCACTGCTTGTTGAATTGAAGATTAATCATCTGCACTTTCAATGGTTTTGTAGATCTCGATATCGTCGGCGCGCATTTTACAAATAATTCCGAATCGTGAAAAAGACTCCGGCAGTTCCTTGGTATAGAGCAGGAGAAGCAGAGGGAAAGAACTCCCCTGCGGTACTCCGCTGAAAGCCCCAAAGATCTCGAAAACTGCCCGTCTACCTTGACTTGGTAAGTCCTTTCTGAGAGGAACTCACGTATTCCAGTTCACTATCATGTGATGGACCTCGACCATTCTTAATTTTAGTAGCAGCTTTGTTAATGGAACTCTATCGAAAGCTTTTGAGAACTCGAAATAGATCACATCTGTACGCTTCTTTAGCTCAACAGCTTTCGTCCAATCATTTAACGCTGTAAGGATAGCAGTCTCAATCGACCTTCCCTTCGGAAAAAGCCAAACTGATTGTCAGACATAGCGTTCTTCTCTTCAAGATGTTTTAGAATGTTTGCTAACAATTTTCTCAAAAAATTTTGCAAATACAGATGTTATGCTCACTGGTCTCTAGTTCGTGGGGTTGCTATGAGGGTCTTTCTTAGGAATAGGAGTGACGTATGCATGCTTACATCGGGGAACTTGTTTCTCGTTTGATCACTGCAAGTCATTGTATGACCATTTAAATCGCCTCCACAGCATTCCTCAGAGATAAAATGCGTGGCGCATCCCAAAAGGCACTGAGTAACGCCGCCCTTTATCCTTTATTTTTTCTTGACATACGGGAGGCCCAGATCTATGAATGACACTGATTTTTGGAAAAATCCTGTGAGCATGAACGTCAGGAGATAAAAATTGGAGTCGAGTATTCATCGAAGGGCTTTTTTCCATCCGTTACAGATTAGCGGCCAGAGTCAGAACCGATTGCTACCGTCGCGATCCATAAGCGATCCGTACATTTTGCGCATTCCTTCCTCCCAAATTCGAGCAGTGAAATTCTGGAGAAGGAGCTGCGTTGCCTTTCCATTCTGCGTTCTACTTCAAAGGGTCCCTAATATGCTACTTAAGGATTTGACAGATCCTTCAGGAGTTTGCTACGTAGCAGTAAAAGCATCATTTCAGAGACGATCGTTGAACCGATTAATAACAGGAATCGCTTGCCGTATTATCAACGAAAACTGACTCGTGTGCCGGAAATAGATGAATGTGGAGTTAACGACAAGGTAAACGAACTTTTGTTTTCTTCTAGGAGATAGTGTTTCTTTTCCAATTGCTTGGCGTCTTTTTCCAAGACTAGGATGATCTCGTCTTTCACCACTAGGAAAACCACGAGTAGAAGTGGCATCCATATTTATTCCGGCTGGTTTGTCTTCGATCAACACGCACTTTGAAGCCGCCTTCAGGATAAAGATCGCGTAGAATTTCCACGCCGACATTAGTGCAATATGTTTTGCTGCCTTAAGTATTTTCCGAATATAAAACTGCGATGTTTTTTCTTCTGAAGGCATTATTCCTTATCTTCTTTTAAGGCATGTTTCTTCGAAGCAAATGAACAGTTTCGTCTTGACAAAATGGTCGATGGATTCATCCTTCAGGTAAAATCAGTGATCACTGATAATCGATTCGAGTAACCGCTTCAGAAGTTAATTTTGTTGTTTTGAGACCCTCCGTCAACGCGTTGATCGGTGCCTGAATTACCACGAGTCGAATCTTTCGCCTTGCGCAAGGGTGGGTTGAAATTTAGGTTGCTTTTGTTTGTTTGTGTCTGTTTGCCCTTATTTGTTGAATTTCCAGGTCATCGAGGACTTGGAGGAGAACGAGCTCAATTTCTTCATAAAGTACGGCGAATTAGGAGCAGAAGCAGACGTTCGTGATGCGTACATGAAGCAGAAACACCGTCTCATCTGGGAGCGGCGTCATCCAGAAATAATGGAGGAGCGGAAGAAGGCACTGAAGGAACACAAGGTGCGACTGTCTTTCACTTCCTTCCCGATTTAGTCAGTCTGCCACTTTTGATGTTTCCTGCAGCTCCTGCTTTCACTCAGTATATAAAGGAGGTAGTGCAGAAAACTTAGAGAAGTGGAGGTCTTATTTTAATCAAAGGAGTAAGAGTGTTGAATTGCGCTGTAAAATACAGTTTACAGGAGAAACTCGAAAACGGCGAGTTCGACTACTCTTTCTGGAAGAAGGGTATGTTCTGGCAGGATAAGAAGAACTACGAGCCTCCGTACGAGTTCCACTTGTCCAAGTCGACACTCGAGGGAGACAAGCCGCTGTCGAAGGACTGGGAATACTACAAAAAGGTTGTTCTTCTATCGATTCTGTTTGGACCTTGTATTTAAAATATATAATAGCAGTATTCACATTCTGTTTGGGTCTTGTATTTGAAATGTAATAGCAGCATTCACCAGGTCACTGCGATCCAAATAGTTTTCTTTAACATTTTGTTCTCAATTCCTTTCTATTTCTAGGTCGCCCAAGATCCAGAGTTTGACAAGGAACAAGGGAAGACGTCAGAGTTTCGCATGTTCTAGGTGTTTTCGGAGGTTCATAGAAAACGCGATTGTTACGTTCAACGTGATTTGTAGATGTAATTTTAGAGGTTTGGTAGATTCACAGATAAAGTTTGCACCATCATTGCGTTTTCTTCGTGTGTTGGATTCATCCGTGTAATGCCGTCGAAATATTTCCTAAAATAGGGCTTCATGCTAGGCAGTGGTTATTGTCATGAACCGTCATCGTTCTTTCTGGCAGTGTAGAGGTAGGTGAAGCAGGGCCAAATCAGGAGAACGTTCGAGTGGAGTAGGTCTACGGCGATGTCTCCGTTGCAGAATGTTCATAACAAGTTGCAGAAGTGTACTCTACAAACAAGGACAGTACGTAGGAAAAACAAGGTGATTTATGTCTCTTGTGGGAGGGATTTGATAACAAAGTTTACAAGGCATTTTAAGGGAGTATTTCTACTACGTTAGTCATGAAGGAATGCTGTTTCTTGATGACTCGCGCGCGAAAAATTTCACGTCCGCTTACAAGGGTAGGTTGTGGATTAATATTGGAGTGAGACCGTAAACAGAATTCCATGTTTTTAAGATGTGGAATTTTTGAATTTCTTCTACAAGCAGCTACGAGTGAACAACACCGATCGATTTAAGGTAGGGATCGAAGCATTCAACGCTTAACATTCCTTGTGTACTTTCTTCACTAAGCCTACCTGAATAGTCTTCTCGATACATCGCTACAGTCTCCCAGCTGGTCCTTGTAGTAATCTTCTTAATATTTTTTTTTTCAATTGCTCGCGTGGTTCTGGTCTTGGATCGATCAAGACTTAGCAGCATGCACAGCTTTTGGAATATTTCTCGTTGCCATGATTTACACTCTATTTTGTACACTTTCTGAGAATTTCTTTTTGGAAAACGCATTGTCCATTCGGGAAGGAGTCCTGCATATCTACTCATTTTAGGACTCGTTTCCATTCCTCAGCCGCTGTGGGCTTGAGAGGAATTTCCTGCGTTGTAACGATAGACCTATAGTGTTCACAGAATTCGTCGACGATGGGGAAGCATTTCGAGTTGGGCAGTCTTCAATCAAGTATCCATTCCAGGTGAAGGCACGCCGGTTTCTATTCTTGTGTTGTTTTATAGCTCGATTGCGTCTTAACTAGGCAGCATTTCAGCCTACATCCTTGTCAATGCTGAAGAATGGGCGGCTATATCATAAGGCACCATTTGAGGACTATGGCTTAGTGGCTTCGAAGACTGCTGACTTGCTGTTCCCGTTGTTTTCCTTTGATGAACGCGGGTATCCTGTTACCATACGTTGGAAGGGAGACACTTTCCAGCTAAGTAATGATATTCGAAAGCAACTGGAGTCTTAGTATTCTTCTAGTGATATTGCCTGTAGTTTTATTTCTGCAGTCATACATCCCATTTGTGTCAGTGCTGTACAGTTGTGAAAGTTTTTTTTATGCTGCTCCCTGTCAATTATTGGTTTTGTCTTCCTCCCAGTCATTTTCTTTAAGCCCTAAGTGGTTGTTACTGAGACTGTAAGCTGTTATAACGATGTCTTGTTGCGATCAAAATTCCACCGTCGGTGCAGGATTCGAACATGCACCATCTATTAGTCGGACAGGCATGCCTCACGCCATTACACCACCGTTGTCGTTTGATTGAACGCGGCATCCACATCATTTGGGTCTGAAAGATTTTCTCTCCTTCGTTATCAAGTAATAGTAAGCAGTTTTCGTGAATCTTTTGCCTTTTGTCGTACAAAGCTGTGTGATTACACCTCAGTGTGGTGAAATCAGATTTGCCTTAGAAGCATATAATTGTGCATATATTTGAATATCCCTAATAAAGTCTTGCATAAGGCTTGCCTAGTATAAATGAGTTCCTTCTCATTTTTACTTTAATTTATTAGCATATAATTAGCATGGGTCATATCGAGTTCTTAGCGGTCTTTGCAGTATGAACACACCGGGGGCCCCGAAGAAATCTCGACGATCACGCGAAGATGTGCAAATCACGTACCAGGTTAGTCCTTTTTGGATTGAGGGAAGTCGCCATGAGATGCCATCAAGGGCAATCTCGAATCGACTTTACTGTACCGCTTATTAAATGGAAAAATATCAACGTGAAGATAATGTAACCGCCGAAACTGTGAAATGACAACCAAGACAGAATTGGCTAGCATTACTATGGCAAGGTAGGGTCGTATTGTTTAGATGTTTATCTGACGATTAACGAACTATCTGCTATGAAGCGAATGTAGCATATGCGCTCCAATGTGGACCTGTAGGGAATGTACAGTTAGTGAATTAGAGGTGGTGTTAGGCACCTCTCCTCTTCTTCTTCATTGTTTATTCCGCTTAGTTGCGGGGTAGCCTTTCCTGAAATGTTGGCGCCACTTTTCCGGATCCGAGTTAGAACCTGGCTATCTTCAAGTACTGATGCAGCGTATCATGCCACCGCTGCTTTTGTCACCCTTGTCGCCGCATCTCCGGCACATCAAGGCTAAAACCAGTCTTCCGACGGTGTCACGTTTTGCACGAAGGACGTTGCCGTAGCATAGCAGCCAAGATTCGCGCAACTTTTCAATATCGGGGTGACCCTCTGCCGTATGGAGTTGCGTGCTCGATCCAAGCATGTAGCTTCTGCCGTCCACCGTAGCATCTTCGTTTCCATTACGCTGAGGCGCATTCCAATTTCTTTACCAGCAGCAGCTCTGTAAATAGTTACTGGTCGGGCGGCTGCACTGTAGATCTCCGACTTGAGGCGCTCTGATGTCTTCTTGTCGCAGAGCACTCCCGTCAGAGAGCACTGCTTGGACCAAGCAGCATTCATGCATGAGTTCACCTCAACGAGTGTACTGCCACTGGAAGCTATTGCTGATCCCAGGTACTTGAATACCGAAGTATGTGGCAGCTCAATGCCGTTAACCATAATGGAGCGAGACTCATGTTCATCAGTCGTCAGGAACTTGGTTTTTTGACGTTAAGCTTGAGGCCAAATCTCTCCAAGCGATCGCAACAAGCTTGTACCTGCCGTTGAAGTTCAATCCCGTCGCTGGCCAATATTGCATCATCGGAATAAAGCAGCGTCCAAGGAACAGGCCGCTGAAGATCACCTGGTACGGCATACATAACGGCGGCGAGGAGTAATGAGAAGAGCGTAGACCCTTGGTGTACTCCGACAGAGATGGGAATCCCCATCGACGTGTCTGCTGCAGCTTAAATTCGACTCCTCGAACAGGAGTGCAGTGTTCCTACCCACTCTATGAGCTCTTCTGGAACTCCGTGCTGTCGTAAGGCATACATATAACTTCACGCGGTACGCGATCAAAGGTCTTCTTCAAATCCAGGAAGGCAATATGCACCACCTTCTGTTTTTCGTGGTGTTTTTCTATCAGAAGGCGAACAGCGGGTATGGCATGGACTGTACCACAACCGGCTAGGAAGCCGCACTGGTTGGTAGGAAGCTGAATGATATCACGAATGCACCCGTCTGGCTTGATCTTCTTCAGAGCCGCTTCTATCTCCTCTACGTTTTTATCAACGTGACCCTATAAAGAGGAGATGGTGGAATGGCCGGATGGCCAAACTCTACTGTCGAGAATTCTTCGAAGTAGTTACGCCATCCATTCAAAAATATCTTGCGGTCTATGAGTAGATGGACGTTCCAATCGTTGATGCCAAAGAACTTTTCAACATCCTCAGTCTGGTGATGGCAGACCTTAGTGAGTCGAAGAAGTCACTCACCATCGCGCGAAGTCTCCTGTTGACATCATCGTAATAAGTAATTCTTGCAACGGCTACCGCATTCTTTACTTCCTGATACAGTCGCCATTTGTAGGCTGACTTATGGACGAAGAACGCATGGTATTATCTTTTCTTCTCTCTGACTTTTTCCTTCACTTCGGTGAAGCTAGTATGCTTGTTTATACCTTAATCTGTCCGTAGTGCCGAGTTGAACGCTGAACATTGAATATCGCTTCGCGAACGCCTTGCCAGGTCTCGTCGACGGTTGTGACCGTCGGCACCGAATGCGCGAATTCACAGCTGCTTGCTTCTTTTTCATTCACCACCACTTGATCCTTGGTTGACCGCACCGTTCGGCCTGCCTAAACATTCGGCCTGGTGTGATGTTCATGGTGCACATCAGTGGTCAGTATTGTGTGGCGACCGTTTCATACGGCACGATCTTCGCGTCCGTGACAAGCCATTGGTCACGGTTTCGCACAAGGACAAAGTCGATCTGGGTTTTAGTATTCCAGTTGCAGAATGAGATAAAGTGAAAGTCACGTTTTCGGAACCTGGTATTCACGATGACGAGGTCGTGCGTCTCTGCGTACTCGATACTCGAGGACACGCTCACCATCAACGTTACGGCGCTTCTGCTGTCTTCTCATTAAACAAGCTTTAAAACTCATCTTTGGTTCGCTCGGAGCAGCCAATCTGTGGAGCATACGCAGAGAAAAGGTGGTATCGCGCCGCGACGCCGTTCTGCAACGATAACAACTTTGATCAAGCGGTTATTGAAACGTTCCACGCTTGCAGTCCGTCTCGGAAACATTCGGAGACGATCATGGGACTGCCACACAGAAGATCCTGTTAGCCTTGGCCTATACCTGCTACAAGATCACCTCGTCTCCTGCGTCGCACAGAAGTCAATCTTTCTTCGCTGAAGTGACTCTGCCAATTCGCATTCGCATTTGAGCGGCTCGACAACGCACCCACGTTCAGCGTTGTCACGCGGGTATTTTTTACGTTGCGTAACTTTTAGGCTAACACAGTTTCTTCCCGATGCCTTGCATCAGGGACCCTCGCATACTTTCCACACTCGCCCGGCTTTGAGTGCGCGTCGGCTCCCGCGGAGTTCGTAGCATTACCTCGTGAAGAAATCAGTAGCATATGATGTAACATAGGATGTTCTTAGGCCAGCTTGTCACAAGGGCCTGTCTCCTACACTAGTGTCCGTGTTCAGCTTGACTCGCAAAGGCGAGCACTTTCCAGTAGCACCTCGTGAAGGGACGGACATCACCACCAGATGATGTTATGCACATCTTTGTCATTTTACTTAACGTGAACATGTGCTTGGAGAGCACTAGTATCATCTCCTGTCCAATTGCTTAGGACTGAATATAAATCCCCGAGTCACCCCTGCTCCAACAAACTGCATCAACTATCAGTTGATGGCTCACAACCGAAAGAGATGGGGATGTATCTGATCTCATTTACGGTGTGTGTAGTACTCGGACCCGCTTAGATACAGAACTTTTTAAAGTGGATGGCGGGTAGCGATCCAACTGTGTGAACCTTCCTCGCTAATCATTCAAATGCTTTAGTAGCTATCTACATCTAGGATGACGGTTTGTTGACGAATGTCTTACACTATAGGAGACCTAGGGGCGAATAAATCCTGCTTTGAACACTAAACGGTATGTGGTATGAGGGTAAGGGCAGCTTGTCTCCTTACTTTATTGATAAACTTACGATTAGTCCCCAAGTTGAATGCGAAGTACATCACCCACTCACCACTCTATTGTCATTTTTGCTCATTTTAAATAGTTCCGCTCTATGTCTTTATTTGCCTAGCATTGAACCCAGGTGCTATTCCCAGCTGGAGCTGGGTACTGCAATGTCCAGTGCGCATTCAGCCCTTTTCTGATGTGCATCAAGTCTTTATAGCCTTAGACTTCAACCATCTTTAACCATGTAATTAGGGCAAAAGTTAGCAACTGAATGCGTCCTCCAGTACAACTCCAAGCAATTTTAACCCTTGCATGTGCACCGCCACCCTTCAAACATCGGCTGATGCGCTTAATGTCTAAGTCCTCGTCACTTTAGCAATTTACTGTGTATTAGCCGTGACTTTTGGTGCTTTAGGATGGCGAAGAAGAGAACGTGGTCGAGCCTGTTAACGTCTTTTGCATCGAACCAAGTGACCCCGGCATCACCAAGGAGGAAAACGCATATTATCAAGAGACGTTCACAGTAGGTTGTCTTGAAGACTATTAGTTTAGACGTTGCTTCTGTCTATGTTGTGCCCAGTGTTAAACGTTCCTTCGTCAATTTTCCGTGGTTATTGCAGTTAATGAACGAATGCGGTGTTGGTGCTGTTTGGCTTTCGGAAGAGAAGGCTCTGGAGGTGACATCGGACAGCGATAGCTTCTATTTTATGGCTGCGTTTAGGGGTCCAGTGTTCGAGCATCTGAAGAAGCTTGGTGTAAAGTACGGTTCACAGAATTTCGGCTAGACGAATTGAGAAGACGATATACAGCATTTCAGTCTCTATGGCGTACACGTCGTCCGACAGACGTTGAACACCAGCGGCTCACTGCCGCGGTGGGACTTCCCTGTATTTTCACTTAACATGACGGGAGCATGCGTTTGCTTCACAGGGCTGTCAATAGCTAGACGGGTAAGTTCTAACTCCTGCTCAGTTGATTGTTTTTGATAGGCCACTTTTCCTACAGGAAGAACTGAAGGATAAGATCAACTACATGAATGGCGTTGTCTCGCCTTGTCTGACTGAAAGAGTCACCCATCTTGTTACTGAGCGGTGTGACACTTCTTCCAAAAAATACACGGTGAGGAATGAGTATTCTTCCCGTTAGATTTCATTTCATTAGAGTCGCTTGTGAAATTCACTTTTTTCTCTCTAACGCATATTGATGTGAACTCATACTCTTTATGTTTCAATTCTTTAACAGAGAGAGAGAGACGTAAGCGCATTGCATGATGGTGATATATTTAAATAAAAAGCGAGGTAGATAATTTAAAAAAAAACTAGCCATGCATACGTTCATAACATCCATCCTCTGTAAGTGTTTCCTTTTAAGGAAGCACGACGAATGAATTTAGCTGTTATGTTACCGCTATGGGTTGAGAAGGCTTGGGAGGCGGCACAGTCTTTTTCCAATGATCTCTTCACATCAAACGAAATGGACCAACGATACAGGACACCCATATTCAGCAAAATGGTGAGTTTTTATCTTACTTCACCGCTTTTATGCCTCACAGCAGGAACTCTCGAGTCACAGCACTTCTTCATGCGGTGAAAGGAGGACCGTTACAGGGTCTATAGCCAACGTTGGTTTTCGCTGCTTTCGATTATTTTTTAGGTAATCACAGCTACGGGCGTAGGAGGTAACGAGCGTATGGATATTGCACGTCTAATTGAACTGCACGGTGGACGGTTCTCGGGTGATATGAAGCGGAACGAGTGCACTCATTTGATCGCCGATCAGACAAAGGGCGTGAAGTATAAGAAGGTAACGGCAGCTTAGTGTTTGGTTCTGTTACCTCACGGAACCTTTCCTTGTTTTATTCCGGCGATTGGGATTTTAGCTTAGGCAGAAAGTGGCCTGTACAATAGGGATCTACATCACTATCGCCTAACTGCAATGAGGTACTCTGTGAAGTACACTCTTTACAGGCACGGGAATGGAATTCGATAAAAATTGTACGGTCGACTTGGCTGCGCAAATCCGTGATAGCTGGTTATGTTCTTCCAGAGAGGTATTTTTTGCCGTTCTTCTTTCTTTCCTCTAAGACTACCAGCTCTGCCCAACTTCTTGAAACTGGGCTTCTTGAAACTTCAACCAACCTTCGCTAAAAGTTATTGGCAACAAAAATGGGCTTATTCGGGTTCTCCCCGTCATTTCTATGCCCGCTAATCCCTTTCAGTCAGTTAGGCAGTTAGTTATAACCATTTAGCATTTTCAGGCTAATGACCGGCATCTTGATTGAAGCCGTTGTATGTTTGTTAATATCGCTCCTAAAAGGTTTGGATCCGCCTTCTTCGCCTTGTGGTGGGGTTGCAAGTCATCATTTTCCCTAAGATGGCTGCAAAACATTTTGTCCGTCTTATCATCATGACTTACGGTTACGAAACTGTCGGGAACAGTGAAACGTCTATGCACGTCTGAATTGAACAGCAGCAACTGGATAAAATACATGAAGCTTGCACATGAATGTAAGACAGCTGACACCACCAGGGGCTTATATGCATGGCGCCGGTAATTTAATCATTCTTCTTCTTGACTTTTGATAAAATCCGTGTACTTCATGTCATTCATGCGGGAGACATGACAAGGAGCTCGGTGTTTTTCATCTTTCAGCGCTTTCGACCCAGAGAAGAGAAATCGATGTAGTACTCCTGTTCAGGAGTCGAGAATTATGGAGCCAGAGGAACTGGATTGCAGTTTGATTCAAGGTATAAAGTACTCATGCTAAACTACTGTGCGATGTGCCTTTCATGTCACTGGAAATGTTTTGTGATAGTTAACGATATATCCTCAGGGTAGTGGTTTTTCCACGGGCTATTTAAATTTGGAGGAGGAACACAGACGAGTATTTATATCTACTTAGGTAAGGGTGGTCGACTGGACAATTCAACGTTCAATACGCAGATAACCAAGCCTGAAGCTGACGCTGAGCAGGCTGAACATGTCTCGTTATCGGCAGTGAGGTGTGCACCTTTACTGGAGACCGGGTGCTGTCCTTTCTACATGAAATGGTGTGCAGGTCCAATCTACGTCGTGAGCCAAGTCGCCATCGTCTCGCGACTTCAACGCCGTCTGCAAACGATCCAATAGACGAGTTGGATGAGACATGCCTTAGAGGAGATTTTGATTTTCTCGAGGTGAGCTTTTGACAAGTTGAATGTGATTAGGACCCAGACAGAAATACAACAAATTATTCGGTAATGACATCGCGGGAAAAATGTGCTACCACAAGGTGTTCAAGTTTTCTTTGGAGCTCCGCTCTTACGCAAACTGTTCCCATTCATTACCATAAGTTCCGGGAAATGAGTGACGGTCGGTAGGACGTGCCGGTCTGCTGCATACTTGTTGCACCTTTAATTTTGATTCGCGCTCAGGCTGATCACGGGGTTCAGTTCTAAATATATCTTAGAGTAATTAGTTAGAGGCCTACTTAGGACTGAGTCACAAGACTTGCTCGCGTAAATTTGCAAAGAATGTTAATGAAGTGGTCCTGGTATTTTTCAGTGACCTACTCAGTGTTGTAGATGACTGTAGGGGAAACACGGTAGTGGCTTCAAAATTTCCTGCGGAGCTACGGGTAAGTTAAAAAAAAACATTCCGCTATAATACTGGCTAATAAGCCAAAAATGGCACCTGAAACTGCTCCGTTGTGGTAAGAAATTGACTGCAAAAGGATTGGGGTTTCAATTCCAGTAAGATCATAGCATTCTGACAATTTGGTTGGTGTTCTTTTGAAAGCCGCAGAGGTACATTGATGCGAGCCTTAACCAGGACAACATCAGCGACTGGTTAGACGAATGGATAGCGTCCCGGACTTGCGAGAGGAGGTGGAGCTTTATATTCCGGTCGTCGTGTTTTTGCATTGCCATAAGCGTTTCTTTCATTTTTGTTAATGAGGAGTTCATTTTGATTCGGTTATAGTGTTCGGTTTCTAACATCGCCACTGGTAAGATATGGAACAGGCTAGTGTTCGTCGCTTAGAGCTGCGTACTTGTCTCGCTGGGAACTTATCGTTAAATGGACATCTAGCCCTGTACTGTGCTCTAATAGTTCTCGAAGTGTTCCTCATGATCCACTAGTATTGTTTTGATCGGCCATTGTATTTACCTCCAAAGGAAGAGTAACGTTCCAGAAAATTCGCCCAGACTTCATTCGGGGTATTGTTTTGGTGCTCTGAGGTTCTCGAATCTGAGGTTCATCCTCGGTGTTGCGGTCGGTTGCAGTAGGTTACGATCACTATGGTAGCTGAAACGATGGAAAGAGGTTAACCAATTCCGCCAAAATTTCGTCTAGGAATGTTATTGGGGTGCTACTCAGATCTGGCATGTTTTTAGCATGTGAATTCCTTGAGCGCTAGTTTCATCTCATAATATGATTTTGGAAATTAGATGATGAGATAAGGAAAACTATATAGGACACTATATAATATAATATACGCAGTTTCTTCACATTACCAATACCTACCGTAATCCTCAATTATTTATCGTAATCCCGAAGACGAGTGCCAGATTCATGTATCCCAACCGATCCCCAGTTTTATTAGGATGGAAACCAAGTCCCGCCGTTTTTTTTTACATTTTATTCGAAACGTCGCTGGAAGTCTTCTGCACAATGTTATGTACCATTTGAAAGAGAGTGATGTGCTGTGTCAGAAAGTGCGTTTCACGTTTTCCCACTTTGGTTTTTGTCAATTTTTAGGTCAGTAAGGTATAAGGCGAAAAAAGTCAAGAAGACATACATAATTTTTACCAAAAACGCCTACTCTTTGGTTAATTTTTTAAAACAGAACCTGTTGACTTAAAAATAAGCGAAACTCAGAATGAGCAAAGAACAGAACATACATTCTGATAGAACGAGACATTCTCTCAAATGACATATGACACTGCGAAAAAATTGGTAAGGTCGTTTTTTAAATATTCCGCTAAGAATTGACAAAAATCACCAATAAACGCAACACAAATTTCGATGGAGTAAAACATTCTCTTTGAGAAGACATAACACTGTTCAAAAAATTATCCAAAGATTAGGGGCTTCTGGAAACACTTTATTGTCCTGAAGATTATCGAAATCGAAACGAACGAAAACATCCAACACATATTTTTGTACAACATCATTATTTTTCGAATATTTATGGTTTTATGCAGAATAAAGGGTAAAGGACGGCGTTATTGAATCCTCTTTGGGATGCGCCACGCATTCTACTACTACGGGATGTCGTGGAGGCGTGTTGAATGCGGATTTGGCCATACAATGACTTGCGGTGGCCAGTCGATGAACAAGTCAGCGCTCTATCCTTCCCAGACAAGTCTGGTACCAATTCACCGACCCCGGAGGGATGGAAGGCTTGGTTGGCCTGGGCGGGAAATCCGAACTGGGAACCTGGAATCGGGTGCAGGCGACAGCCGGCGCCTCCTCCGACTGCGCTCCACAAGTAGTTTTATGAGGGCACGTGTAGCGCAGTCGGAGGAGGCGCCGACGGTTGCGTGCACCCGATACCAGGTTCCTGGCTCGGATTTTCCGCCCAGGCCAACCAAGCCTTCCATCCCTCCGGGGTCGGTGAATTGATACCAGACGTGTCTGGGAAGGATAAAGCGTTGACTAGTTCATCGGCTGGCCTCCGCAAGTCATTGTATGGCCAAATTCGCATTCATATCGCACCCATGACATCCCGTAGAAGTAGAATGCGCTGGCGCATCCCAAAAGGGATTGAGTAACGCCGCCCTTTTATCCTTATCCTTATCCTATAGTTTTATGCAAGAAATCTCAGACATTAGCAGAGAGAAGACCATTTTTTTCCTTCTACTTTATTGAGCTGAAAATGTGCCAAAATCGAAATGAGAAAGAATTGCAACATATTTTCTGATTTTTTATTTATTTTCTGAAATCATTCTCATATATAATGCTAAAAACTTTCATAGAAATTCAAAATAAAATGCAGAAAAACGGCGGGACTTAGTTTCCAACCTAACAAAATCGTTCCTCGACCTCCAGAGATACAATAGTGCCGATCAAAGCAATACATGTCGGTTGTGTTAGCAAATGAGGCTACAATGAGAAACACTTCCAAAAGTGATATAGAACATTGCAGAGGGGTCATATATATTGAACATATTGAATGTCGAATTGGACCCTTTTCACGTCAGAGTTTTGTTTACGTTTTAGTTTAGTTTAGTTTTAGATTTAATTTTAGTTTACTTTCCAATAAGACAACACATAGTCAGAAATTTTATAAAAAATTTATTATTTGAGAAAAAACTGATTTGAAACTTGATTTAAAGAGCAGGAGGGCGGCCATGTTCTATTGCAAAGAAGATTGCGCCATGCCCCGTTCGAAACTTTGCGATTTTTATTGGACTGGTAGCAAAATTTCTATTTGCATGCAGTTTCACACCTGGAAACGGTGCAACATAACCAATTGTAAAAAAAAACCACGCAAAAACAAAACAAAAACATATCCTAACCTTCTTGCTGCACATAATCAGTATTTACACTACCAATCAAATAAACATTGCGACTTGCTTTTCGATTGCACGGCGCGATCCAGTCTTTTAGTGCACTACATGATTGCTACTTGCTGCGTTTTAAAGCAAAATTTAATTTATTATTTTTTAATTAAAATTTGATAAAATCATTGCACATCTTGGGGCAGATGAACTAAAAACTTCAAAGAAAGTTCTACCAAATTTTTATTGAACAAAACATTATTCTACCTTAGTGAGTTAGTGAATTTGAGACTTAGTGAATTACTCTAATTTAGTGTGCCTGTAGTTTAACCTGCCTTAAGGTCATTTTGATTTGGAAGAGTTCGCTTTGACTTCAAAGGTCTTAGCCTAGCCTAGAAGAGTGTACAATTTGACGTAAAAAGTGTCCAATTCGACGTGAAAATTGTGTATAAAAATATTTTAACGGGAGCTTTCCAAGTGAGGCAGGTATGGTTTAACGGGTGACTGACGCAGCTTAGCGCGACGAAAATCCTGCTTGAATGTGAGAGGAGGTTGAAGGCAAGGTCAGAAGCGAACACTGCACCCTGCTGAAGTCAACATGCACCTAGATGAGGAACGGAAGAAACTTTTTAGGCGATGTATAAAGCCAAAGTCCGGAATTGAACCTTTGGCTCCCCTTGCAGCTCGCAATACTAGCCATTCGTCCATCCAGTCGCCGCAGTCGTCCTGGTTAACGGGCCACATCGATAAACCCTTGCGGCTTTCAGCGGTAACCAATACATCTCAAATTGCTCTGATCCCATTGAAGCGCCGATTTTTTCGCAGGTTAATTTGTGAGCTTCGGCGGAGCAGCTCAACGCGCCATTTTTGGCCTTAGCTCGCACCGAAACGATACAGTTTTTTGCCACTTCACTTACTCAGAGACTCCTAAAATATCTTGATTCAACTGCGGTGCTTCTCAGATAGTCACCAGTAGGTCACTTCGGTACTCCATGGTCACTCTCTAGTAAGCTACAGATATGGTGGAGGTGCTTTGAACACATAACTGCCCCATGGAGTGACTTGTGTGGACTCACCGCATGAAAAACTCAAAAATCCGAGGTTCGCGGACAAGCATATTGGCAACTAACCGATCTCTGAGAGCTTGTGAGGACATGATAGATCTCTGCGTGATGTAAACACAATAGATTTTTGATGCGTAACAAGGACGCCTTCCTTCCCGTTTTCCTTGAGGTCTCATGAGATCGGTGAATCTACGTATATTAACGTACATAATTGGTTTGCGACTGATAGTGAGTCACTAACTTTGAAGAGGTGGCATCCAAATCGCGTTCGTCTGATAGAAATCCACAACTGTTTTGTTGCAGGGATGTCGGGTTTGGGTGTGCGGAAGTGATCAGTCGCGAGCGGACAAGTGGAAGAAGGTTCTTGATAGGTTGGCTGTTACGCCATGCTGGATCCATTTTGGGAACATCTGCAGATTTTCCTGAAAGGGTGGTCCACTTCACACGAATCCATTTCAGGAGTGGGGCGACGCGTGTTGCTGGAATGGAAGCCGCCAGCCATATAATTGTTGTGCACGCGTCCGCAGGTGACCGTAGCAAACTGCTACAGGCCAGGTCTCGAGGAGCTCATGTTGTCCGCGGAGAATGGATTTCTGCGTGTTATAAGAGAAAGGACCAGGTCCCTCTAGAAGGTTCGTCATCGCGCTTAGATTACTACTATTGTAATTGGCGACATTTCAAGAGTTCCTGTGGGATCCTGAGGATACAGTGTGCCGCACTACGAGCATGGCTTCTGTGCAAGCCTTTGAGGACACTCCACGGGTATGCTTTTGGAGTGACAATATATGCTTCTGCAGTTCGCGAAGGTTTTATAGCGCTCACAAGCGTCTTCTCGACCAAGTGGAAGCACTGCTACAAACAAGGAGCTGATCGCCTCGGACTTTCTCAATCTTGCTCCCCTTCGGAGTCTTTCTAACGACTCTGACGTGGCGTCCGTGTTTCGGTAGCTTTTAGCTGATTTCTCCTTTCTACTGACGTGATGCATTGAAGTATTTCTCGTTGCTCCTTCAACGCAAATGTTTTTCAACTGTGTGCTTCTAGCGCCTTGACATTCCGTGTTTGTGGTTCACTCGGAGATACTGGAGCCCAAATTGTGAAGGAGCTGCGATCTGCGGGTGGTAAGCTTAAGTTTTTCTTTCTTCATATGAAATAGACATCAAGCTTTGCGCCAATATTTGGCAAGGATTTCAGCGAGAAACTATTTGAGTGTATTTGTTCATTTTTCAGGGAAGGTGGTTCCGACAAGCGACGACTCCAGGCGTGTTAATTATCTTATCTGCAGCCATATAGATTTCGGCCACGTGTGGCCACAGGGTAGCTATGATGAGGCTGTGACAACGTTTTGGGTGGTGAGTCCTCTTACGAGACGAACCGATTGTGGTCTTTCCATTTTTCACTTCCCAACGTTTACTTCTAGAAGCGCTGTCTCATGGAATGCCGTCTACTGAAACCATCGAGTCATCCGCTGTTTCGCCCATTGCCAGCGGTGAAAGAGAGCAAAGTATTCTCAAATGTCGTTGTTGTGATCAGTTGTTTCGGCGACTACGAACGAGTGAGGGTTTTCCAAATTATAAGAATATTAATAGGGGGATATTATTGATTCTTTAATGTGCCTTAGTTTATTGAGGGATTTGACTGTAAAAAGAGAAAGCTGGCATTTTGAATTTGATTCGTGACATATCTCATCATCAGTGCTGCCATTCTGACAAGACGTTGCCTATTCTCTTTACTAGAAAAGGGGAGGGAGCATAGAACAGAAGAGTGCTTTAACTCCTTTATCTGCACTTTATCGACAGATTTTGGTTTATAGCTTGCTTTGGCCGATCTGGTTCGAGAATTTGGTGGAGAAGTGCAGGAAACACTAACAAAAAGGAACCACTCCGGTCAGGTGAGGTGATCGTATAATTTTCTGTGTGAGTGGCGCTGAGCTGCGTTCAGCGTCCTACACCGACGTTTCGAATCAACGAACATGTCTTCACCTCGCTGGAAACATGTCTTTCAGCAAGCTGTCACTCATGTTATTGGAGGATGTGAAGGTGACCGAGTTGCAGAAGCTCGACGTCAGAAGTTTAAGGTTCGCTGGAACTTCAGACTTTTTTGTTCTTGGTAAAATAGAGTGCTTTCAGGTGGTGGATCCGTCATGGATTATCGAGTCAATAATAAACGACAAATTGATGAAGGAAGATTTGTTCCCCCTTAGAGTATGTTTACTTAAGATTTATCAAAGTCATTCTCGATAGAAAAATTCTAAACATGTGGCGGCAACGTGGTGAGCTCTCAGTTTCGTTGCTTTTTTACCCATTGTAAAAAGCTTGAGGAAGTCTTGAGCATGTATTGATTAAAGCTGAAACCCAATCCAAATAAGGTTCTCCGTTTCAGAAGAGGTTTTGTTAAGGAGGAAGCCTATGCGTCGTATGAAGGAAGGACGGACGATCTGTGGCCGGAGGCATTAAGGACGGCAGAGAACGCTCGCGTTCGCGACAAGTCTCGTAGCGCAGAGGGTCTTCGAAACGACTTCTCGGATCTGATTGTGGACGAACTGCAAAGCAACGACACACCAGATTTAGCCCTTCCGCGAAGAACAAGGACGGCTACCCCTAGTATTGGAGGCATCGAAGAGGCACGGGTAGGATTGATTGTACATTGCTTTGTGGCCGAAATGAGTGAAGGTGGAGAGACCGCCGATCTCGCGCTCATGATAAATCGGTTTTAGGTCCGAATCTCGGATTGGGTCATTAAGTGCTCCATCTGAGCTGGCTCGCATGTTAGCATCAACATTGCTCTATTTTATTAAAATACAGTTGCTCCCATCGACTGACTCATTAACCATTGTTGGGACCAAAAGCGTTCAAGGTGCCGCGGAGATATCACATGAGTAAATTACGTGGCGCTCAGTTGTAGTTCAAGTGGTGAAAGCGTCATGCGTCATAACTTCAGTGATGTCTTACTCAGAGGTCTTCCTCTTCAGGAAGTGTTTCAGCCTAGCTCAGCACGTTGAGATGAGACCGACGAAAAACTAATGCTCCTCAAACAGTTCTAACTATGGCGAAATGCAGCTACCAAGGCAAGAGAATACATCACTACCAGGAGGTCATAGTTCAGTGCGGCTGCATGTGACCAAGTGGACTAGTGGGGTACGTAGTGGACTTGCAAGCAGGCGGTGGAGAGTTTGGTCCCTCTTTGTATTCCATCGCCTTGTAAATCTTCTAGCATTGCTCTGGCAAATTGTTTTTGCATTTGCTTTCGGACATAATAATGGTTTCCAACGAATAGTTGTGGCTTTCATGGTTTTCCGCTATATTGATGTGGCGGTTCTTTTTCATGTTTAGCAGTGAGCATTCGACGTCTGTGTGGTTCATGTGCAGCAACAGCGGCATTTATTTTAACGCTAATGGAACAAATTGAAGATGTTGGTACAACAGGCATGCTGGTGAACTATATCCAGCCTGGACATGAAATACGTCGGATTACGTCACGAACCCGTGAGACGGTGTCCAAAAAGGAATGGAGGCTGCGCCAGCCTCCGTTTGGTATTGGTGGCACTCTCTCCTGTAGAGGTTGTTTCCTCGCTTATGATGGTGCAAAAACAAAGACTAATGTTGCCGTTTGTGGACCATGGAAAACATTAAGAACATATACCCAGCGGAGCCTCACACCTAGCAGTGAAATGAAACTACCACACAAGAATAGTGTGACTGCCAGGGCAGCGACTGTCACACAGTGTTTCGCAATGATGATCATGTCTATAGTTGAAAGCAGTTGCAAAAACAGTCTGCTAGGACAATGCTGAAAAAGCTGTGAAATCCCCCCCCCCCCCCCTATATGATGTATATAAAGAGAGACCGAGCTTTCTGTCTCCCGCTTAGGCCTATGTTATACTTCGGCGACGCGTCGGCGACGCTGTGTTGGGCGAGCTGCTACGCACTGCGTAGCAACCCGTGTAACACTGCCGCCGACGTCGCTGACAACAGCGTCGCCGAAGTAGAACATAGGCCTTACGCGGGCAACACAGCGTCGCCGTCCGTTGCCGAAGTATAACGTAGGCCTTACTGTCCGCTATCCCAGTAGCCCACCTGTGCTCGACAACCACTGCACCTCACACGCCGTACAGGCAAACAGCATACCGCATGTTAACCAACGTCGAATTGTACAGAGCCAACCGCCCTGGACCTTGACCTCCTCTGACTGTTGCCTCCCTTGCTGCAATCTGCGCACAGTTAGTAGCACTTGTGAGGTTTTCGGTTGACATAAGTGTCACTGAAAGTGGTGGTTCCAGTTGAAAAACTACCTCTGTTAGAGACCAGAAAAGTGGGCAAGGCAACGATAGGGACATGGATTGCATGAATCAACTACGTTTTGGTATACACCACGCGTTCTATATTTACGGGCAACTTGCAAGTAACTTCAAAGCGTATTTAACCTGGTCAGTGACCTACACGAGATGCTACAAGCGAGCCATTGTCATTTTTTCCACAGGCAATAAATGAGTGGGGGGATATTGCGGGTGCAAGAAGCCATTTTAACAGAAGATAGTACTTGTAGTCTGTTGCACAAGACTGATGCCAGCTATTACACTCTGGGGAGATGGAAGGACTAGTAGGGCTGGTACGATCAGCTTTAAATCGACTCAAAGTGAATGCGTGGATTGGCTCGTCTCGGAGGTTGCGGCTCATATCATGAGTGTTGGGGTAGTTATGATTTAATGTGTTCCCTTGAATCGATACTCAAAGGGGCACACAAGGCCATGTGTATTGATCGCTTAGGTCGTAATATAGCACACTATTTCATCCTCTTATTTTGGCAAACTTTTTATCTTTCGATCTTTCAAGACTTCTACACCACTATCCTCGGTTCCTACAAGGTTACGGTCAGGGAAGTTGGCCGACAAGACACTCGACATGAAGAAGCCCTTCAAACCAAAGTAATTCTTGCTGCTCTATTTATTTCGCAAGTGAGATTTAAAGGTTGTTCTATCGCGATATCTTCAGCTACCGTGGACTAACCCAAGTGGTCGAAAACATACCTTCCCCCGGCTCAGGCAGTGCGGATACCAGTAATGAAAGTTTGGTGAGCGTTGAAGTTTGCGTTGTGATTGCTGTTCAGAGTTCGAATGGCACTCGAATCTTTAGACTACTTCAATGGTTGGTCGCATTCTGAAAGAAGTGGTTATTAAAACGGCTGTCACAAAACCTCACGAACTCGATCCCACTTCCGTCGACAACGTAGCTGTTCCGAGATCTGTGAAAGACAACGGAACAACTCCGGTATCGAGACAGGTGCATCTTAGATTGAAGTTATGCACTGGTCGCAGTGCTCTACATTCTGTTAGAGCCTGATAGTATTTTGAGGCTGTTAAAAATAAACAAAATATATATATACATGTATAGGGTGCGGCGCTTAAATCCGGACGGTTTTTTAGATTCAAATTTCTTGCCATGTCGCAATTCCGTCAGATCGCGATTTGCGTTCTTGAAATCCAGAAGCTTCTAGTAAACAGTCATAATTTCAGCGGGCCTCGATGTTGCATACAAGGGCGGAGTACAACGACGAGCCGCCGTTATCGAAAGTATTCGCGCTGGGCGTTCGCCAGCTGAAATAATTCGATTCTCGGCTACTCGCCGACATCGACCGTTTACCATGTTGTGGCCAGGCACAGTGCGTCTGATGAGTCTGAGAAAGGTTCTGCAAATCCGGCGAGGAAAACCCATTTGCGGTGCCGCTGCTGCAGGCCTGGAGAAGGCTCAGGCGCTGATTCTGGGGGAAAACTTCCACCAAAGGAGTTTGTCTGCGAATTTTGCATACTGTAGTGGCATCGTGGATGGCGAATGCAGCTTCAGGAAGACCATATGTCTTCCAGTAGGATGGCGCGCCAGCTCGCACGAGTCATTTATTCCAAAACTGACTGCCAGATAACTTGATCATGTTTTGGTCCAAGGGGTTCTGGTCCACAAATAGCTCGGATTTGAATCCTCCGGAGCTTTATGTTTGGAGCGTAGTCGGAGGAGCTGCAAGGTAAGGCACCCGTGCAATGTCACACCGCCATTGAAGGAGCATTCGCAAATATGGACAAGGCTCTTTTAAAGAGAGCGTGCGAGCGCTTCAGGCCAAGAATGGAGGTGGTCATTGCGGCTGACGGAGGATATATTGACTAATTTCACTCTTGAAATATCACTCTATTTGTGTGTGAAAAATGTTTATTTCATTTGTATTTTGTGTTAGTAGATTTATTTGAAAAGAAGAAGTTTGGTTTGTCCGGACTTAGGCGCCGCATCAGCACATTATACTCCTTCCATAAAATTCATTGGAAACAGAGGTCTTGTTTTATACCTGAACTGTGCTGCTTCACTTCATCTATTTTTCTATGAACCAGACTCTAGAAGCTATGGCGGTTACGTGACTCTTGAAATGAGATTGAGTTGTGCTGCAGGGCTCACGAAAGGCAGCAGCGAAGCAGAGAGTGGCTTCGGTCCCAGTACCTTCAGTCGTCGACGACTCGAGCAAGGATGACGGCATGATTGCCTTAAGAGCACGAATGACTGAAAGGTTGGAAAAGCGAAATAGAGAAATTGGTGAGTGACTTAACTCGTCGATCTCGTCGCCGTTGTCACTGTTCAACTGTTCTGGTTGCAGCTCATCAGCTTGCTGAGAACGGATCCTCCGCGAGGGGTTCGCAGGCGGAGCGTCCAACCCAACAGGAAGCTGGATCTCTTCGTGGGCAAAAGCGCCAACAATCGTCCGACGAAGTTGAGCCCTCACCGAAGAGGGCTCTTCAGACGGCAGAAGCAACGTCGCAAGGACACGAGCGCAGTATTCCGCAGCCGCTCATTGATTGGCAGCCAGCTATGACCAGCAGGTAGCGGTATTCTTCCTTGTAGGTTGTCACATCAGAGCTCTTAAAAGCAAAGAAACAGCTCGGAACTGGGGTTGAAGCCCGATATTCTCCCGACTGGAGCGACTGGGAACGTGTCACTCACCCAGATAAGTGAAACTGAGGGCAGCCCTTTCTGGCTTAAATGAGTGAGGTGACACCAGTGAACCTAAACAAGCGTCGACTAGACTCTATTGCAAATTCAGGAAAGGCTTTCCAATCAGGTAAAAATTGCGGCTAATAATGTGCAGTCTTGCTGCCTTGCTCGAGCCTCCGTTCAAACGTTGTGCTAAATGTGCTGTCGTCACTCAAGTTGTAAGATGTGCTGCAGTTGGTTCAGTTCACTATTGGAAGCTCGCGCTGTAACAACGGAACGGCTGTGTACAGAACAGGGGTGTGCGTAAATGAAATTCGCAATTTCGTAAATCGTAAATCGTAATTACGAAAAAACTGTCGTAAATCGTAAATCGTAAACCGTAAATCGTAAGAGTTACCTGAACTGTAGTGCAGTACAACTAAATTTCCAGAGGCTTTTTCTGCTAATGTTATAATGTGATTCAATATTTATTTAACTGTCGTGTTAGCTTCAGTTTTCAGCTTAATCTGAACAATTTTCTTACCACACTATTTCTCTTGTCACGGGTTCCTGATAGTAAAACATCGTCCAAACCAAACTTTACATCTATCAGGAAAGTCGAAAAAACTCTAAATCAAAAACTTACTCAAGCCTATTCATGGCATTCTAACAAAAAGCTTGCATCGGTTGAATATTCTTTAAATTCCTAACTTACTACCAATGCCTTAGTTTGAATATAAATCTAGGATTTAGCGGAAACAACAGCCTAAAAATCGCTTTCAAAATTAAAAATTAAAAAAAAAACGTTTCACCATTGACTAATGCGCCGGTTTCCTGCTCCTGCACTTGTAGCATTTCGAAAACTTCATAACTCCTTCACGATACGCGCGATTTTCAGGTGTCTGCCGCGTGGGATAGCCCGCATTTTTCCCGCGCGCTGATTATTTCTATTATTTTATTTGTATTACTGATTTGTTAGGTATGAAAAACAGTAACAAATGAAGTTTTCCATGGACCATCTTGAATTTAGCTATTAGCAGACTCATTGATTAAAATTGTTCTATAAAATGTGTAATAATTTTCCATGAACTATTTTTATGATGGTGTCCGACGACATGGTCGGACAATGTCGTGAAAGAAATAAAGCTCTACCATTTAATGAATCCCAGCTCTCGCACGGGCTACCCTTCGCCAGCTCTGTAACGAACGTTTGCTCTCTGAGAGCCTGCAGCGTCGTAAGCGGATTAGATAGGATGAATACGATGAACTCAATCACATCACCGAAATTGGAGATCAAAACTGTCAAAGCCAGATCGACTTATTCTAGAAATGCTACTATTTACTGCACCTTCCATATCTATTTGCTCAACCCTGTAAAGCACAATGCAGACCGATAGAGCCATTGGTGCATATCGCGAAGGTGAGCAGCATTGGTAGGTGGTAGCGCGCCAGCCAATAATAACCAGAACATAGACCGAACACATGCCAGCCGATCAGGATTCCAACTGTACATACACGCCCTCTCTAAATGACATACCCATTCAATGCGGTCTGATTCGATGGGGAGATCCCATCTCACAATGCTCCCCGTCCTTACGACATATAACGAAACGTTAGTGGTTTATCCTTTCAACATGAGCGTAGCAACCCTCTAGACCCCGACTGCAGTCACGAATGACGTTCGATCATGGATTTGCGTCAACTCTATTCGATGGGATTTACATGAATATATTATAAGCAAATTGACTAGACATTATTACCAAACAGGGCGCACATCAAAGAATGCTCCCTCTCTTTCTCTAAGAAACCGCCTCCAATGGCTTTCTATGGGCTAGAATGGAACAACCTTCACTAGTAGGAATGCGATGCGCCTTGCTAGCTCTGGACCAGTAACGGAGGACCCCAGCCTACCCTGTCTTGTAGACATGAGCTTATCATATCGTACTATATAATAATTCGCTAACCGATGACTCATAAATTAGTCATAAAATCGGGGGGGGGGGGGAATTACGGACTGCGAAAATAGCGAGAAATATACAGACGACTTCTACGTGTCATGGGAACTTCAGCCCTGGGAGTAATCGAGGTCACTGAACACGAATCTGAAGTTCGTTTTAAAAGTGTCGATCACCATCATTCGATATTGATCAGATCATCGATCACTACCAGCAATGGGAAACCAGGTCCAGTCAGGGGGTGCCAGTAGTGCTGCACCAGTACATGGGGAGGGGGGGGGGGGGTGAGTTCCAGTAAAGAGGGCAAGTAGTGGGGACACTGCTGTAGCGGTCCCACACGGAAAAATTTTCACTTAAACATAGCGTTAGAAGCGGTGGGAATCCTCAGTTCTGACAGTTCTGACAAAAAGGCGTTTCGTAGTGCGACCAAAATCGATCAGATCTATCGAAAATGTCGATTTTTGCCTGAGGTTGACCGTTTGAGGACGAGAAGTGAAGGTGTTCGTAGACAACCTGGCGCTAGAGTATCCGAATATTGCCTGTCGTACTGCTAGGTAGGAAAGAAAGCTGGATACGCAGAGCAGCTAGCTTGATCTGATTCTCCTCAGCTTAGTGATACTGCAACATTGCGCGAGGCACGCCGATTGGTCTGACGGAGCACTTGTTCTCTATTGTATTGCACTTGTTTCGCCTCTTGAACCTGTCCGGTTCCAAACGGGAGTCCTTACAATGTCAGTGAAATGAGAAAGTTAGTTAAGCGAAGAGAAAAGTCGCATTCGCGAAACCAGTGAACAGGACGGTATTGTGTAACACAGCAACCATTGGATCATCAAAAATCAACTCTAAAGGGAAGTGGGAATGAGCTACATATAAGAGGGGACCATTAGAGTGAGCATATCTTTATAACCCACTCCACATAAATTTGGTCGCCAGTTAGTTGTTGATCAAAGACACATTTACGAAAATTTACGATTTACGACCCAAAATGTCGTAAATCGTAAATCGTAAAAAATTTGTCAGAAATTGCCGTAAATCGTAAAATCGTAAATCGTAAATCGTAATTACGCACACCCCTGGTACAGAACACTATTCAGGAACGCGGAGGCTTCTCGTTGACAGTAGCCTAGAAAAGGATATGCGGATTCCTTCCCCGAGCAAGTAACATAACTAAATATTATGCGGTCCCAGATAAGATGTCATTACAGGAAAGATTGCGTTCTCCCTCTTCGGGTGCATGACTCACGTAAAATAGTGTTATATATACATATATATATGTATATATATGTAATATTAGATCATATACCGTGACATCGAGGACGTTTGTTCCATTCTTCGAGTGTAAATGGTTTCTACTGCTGTAAATAGTACTTTTTTTTGCTATAATCATGCGTTATGACTTTTTATAAATTCTTTGTGTATCCGGGCATTCACTGAATAGATATCGCTCTAACAGTGAGCTATATTATGGCGAAGGCTCTCGAACTGGGTTTCTAGGCTGTGCTTCGGAAGGATACTTCAAGACATCTGCTTTTCAGATTGTCTTCGAACTCGCTTCTAAGCGGAAATGAGCCGATAGATGCTACCCGTCCATCGGTAAGTTCTCGACAATTTACTGCTTCAGAACTTCTCTATTTGTTCTATTCTGCTGTGCAAATACACAACAAAATTCCGAACATCCCGCAAATATGCGCAGGTGCTCGCAGAGAAGATTGTCTCTCTATCGCCGTCCACCACGGAGGGAGGGAGACAATCTAGGGAGACTAGGGATAGGGAGACTTTAAACGCAAATCAACATGACCTAACTCACGACACGAACTCCTAATGTAACTCTTGAATTCTGGCATTTCTCTTCACCGCTTGTGGGTTATTTGCTGTTTCTCGTACTGGTTTTTGTTTCACGTTTCCGCTCCTTGTATAGCGCATGTAATCATAAAGTAAAGTAAATAAAAAACTAGACTAGGCAGGAATAGAATAGAATAGATATATGCGTGAATTTTTTGAAGCTTTCTAACTCACTCCCTTTTCCAGGAGCCTCAAGAAAAAATTCGCGGATCGGTCGCGGCTCAACGACAGCATCTAACTGCAAAATCCAAGGATAGTTCATCGAGGTATGACTGCTGACCACGATTAAGATTGATTTTTAAGTAGTCGTCTAAAAGAGGTGTCAATGCTTATAGCACTTAATTTCTAGAGATCTCGCCAGGGTGCCATTGGGTCCAGCCGCAGCTCGTAAAGAATTGCAACAAGCTGATCATGAGATGGCTCAACGAGCACCGGCTGGAGGTGCACCGAAGACTGCGGAAGTGTTTCGCTCAGTACCTCAACGTCTGGAACGAGTACCAAGCGGCGGTTTAGATCAGACAGGTTCCCGAAGTGCTCCTGAGCAACTGGTGCTCGACCAAGTGTCAACGACCACTACGGGACGAACGGGTAGCGGCAATCCAGCACCAGCACCATCTGCCGTTCAAATTTCCGTCAAGAAGGAGAGGGTCTCTGTTGTTCTCAGCGACACCGTTCGACGATTCGTTTTCACCTCGGTCCTCCCGCAGGTAGGAGACAATTTGCTTTTATTGCTAGCGTATATTGAGAGACCCTTCAAGCTGAGATGCTTTCTAACAGGGAAAGTGGCACACATGGCTGATGTTTTGGGACAGCTCGGCACTATTGTACTTTCAGAACTCAGAGATCGAGGAGAGGTCGAAAAAAGTTTTTCGCCCAAACTTCGCCTAGGCGGGTTATTTCGGGCGCTGATCACGAATCTGGCATCCGCTTTTCGATTCACACTGGAGTACGGTAGGTTACGGTAGGTACGGGTAACTAAGGCTGCGGAGGTCATAATCACCGATTTCGCCCAAACTTCGCCGAGGGGGCGGGGGGGGGGGGAGGGTTATTCGGGGTGCTGGACACGAATCTGACATCGGTTTTTCGTTTGTGTGGTAGGTTACGGTAGCTACGGGCGACTAAGGTAATGGCCACCGATCTCGCCCATACTCCAGCGTAATGCGAAAAACTGACGTCAGATTCGTGATCAGCACCCCAAATAACCCCCGTAGGCGAAGTTTGGATAAAATCGGTGATTATTACCTTGGCAGCCTTAGTTACCGGTACCTACCGTAACCTACCGTAATTGGCCAAAATTTCAGAAACGGATGTCAGATTCGTGATCAGCACCTAAATAACCCCCCTAAACGAAGTTTGGGCGAAAAATTTTTTCGACCTCTCCTCGACCTCTGGAGTCCCGCAAGTACAGTAGTGCCGACAGCTCTTCCAATAATGCATAAATATTCACTTTTTTGTTCCTTTTGCTTTTTGCAGGTTTTTTTAAACGAAAATGTCTTTTTTGCACTCTTACTAATTCCTTTTGTGGTCTTTCGAGGTTACTGAGTAGTTATTTTCAGGAACGTTTGCGATTGTCGAACATTATAAGCCGACTGGGTGGAATTGCAGACCCTGGTGAGCTGAACGATGATGTTACCCATTTGATCTGCGGAAAGCTGGTAAGCAATTGCTGCAGTGTTTTAAATGCTGCTGCTGTAGATGTTTCATATTAACACACTGCTCACATCGGTTTCAGATTCGAGGTGCTAAGCTGATGGGATGTATTGCTAGTGGGCGCTGGGTGCTTGGTAGCGACTACGTCGATAAGAGTCTGGAAGCTGGGAAGTGGCTCCCGGTAAGGTCTTTGTGATGGTTTTAGGACCTTTAAAGAGAATGTCCTTGGTGTTCTGAAAGAACGGCAGCGGCTGAATTGGTTGCTGGTTTGAGATCCTCAACTCTTCTCAGCAAACTGAATTGGATTAGCTGTCTTTTAGCGCTCAAGCAAGTGTATGGTGTTTGGTCGCACCGCAAGAGTACCGTTTCGAACTTTACCCTTAGTATATCTGTGGACCAGTGTTCCTCCGTTAATCAGCGTGCTTTACAGACCTTCATGACATCTTAGCTGAGATGCTGGACTAGTTGAGACTAGTTGAGAGGAGACTAGCGATTGTGGAGACCAACTTCATTAATGTAGAGAATTTTGAAGAATGAATATAAATTACGGCATCAACCACGCATTCTACTTCTACAGTATATCGTGGAGACCGTTTAGATACTATTTCGCCTATCGATTCAGTTCCGGTGGGGAACCAGAGGACAAACTAGTGTCGTGTCGTCCCCAGACAAGTGTGGTACCAGTTATTTTTTTCGATCCATAGATTGGTACCAAGTACAATGCCGATCTACCCACCTCGGGCACGCATCCTACTTGTACAGGATATCGCGAAGACAGATTGAATGCGTATTTCGTAAATTTACCGATCTAGGGCCGAACCAAGAACTTTAGGGTGCACGTGGCAACCGGCGCCTTCACCGACTACGGCTCCCACGACGCCTTCTTTAACCATATTAGCAAAACAACGAAACAACGATAACAGAAACACAGTTGCAACCCACACGACATTCAATGGTTCAGGGAACAACACGCTAACCGCCAACTACGATAGATCCCAACATGGTATTCCTGCTTTCAACCTTGTTAAGACGAGCCGCTGCGAACTTGAATTGCTCTGGACAGTTTGTTCACGCCAGATTATCGTTTATGCCTAGAAGGACAAATAAATAAGCTGCACAGCTTTACCACCACGTCTCTCCCTGTCAGCTTGAACTACATCCTAGCTCATACTGATCTTTGGTGTTTTTCATAGCCTGAGCCCCGATTTCGTCAACTTTAAATATAAAACACAAGAAAATGTAAAATTCGAAGAAGTGAAGAAAGTTGTAAAATAATAGAATTAATAGAAAATTATAGTTAATTAAAAGAATTGTATGTCACAAAATGTAAAACATATAAAAAGGTTCGTTTCGCCACTGCCTTCAGACGAACCTTTGTGTTATACTCCTCCCGTGGCTCTTCAGTGAAGAAGAGGAGTATATTTTAAGATTTCTTTAAAATCTGTCTATAAAAGAAAAGAGATAGGAAAACGAAAATGGAAGAGAGAACAGATGAAGGAAGATGAGAAAGAGTGAAGAAGGAAAGATAAAGAACTAGAGGCATTTGAGAGAAATAGAATTAGAAAGCGAAAATAAATAAGGAGTAAAAAGGTAGGTTAAATAAACCATGAGGTACAATTCAAAGGGGTAATAAAATATGATTTTATAAGTTCAATGTGATTACTTAAAATGTATTACTGTAGTATTTATTGTAATCATCATTATAAAGATTTATCATTATTAAGGAGTTTATTTATTTGTTACTTGTTATTTTATCCTATTCTATTAGGTTGGCAACTAATTTCGTGGACTCTCAAGCGCCTTCAACAAAAGTGTTCATAAACAAATAACAAATAACAGTTTTCAACCAAAGTAAGATCTGTTGGAACGCGGGACTGCTTCCCATTTATCAGCTACCTGGCCCTTCCCACAGCTGTAGAATTCTTGTGCTTTTGAAGCCAAGAATCCTTGGAGGTGCATTTTGACACGGTCCACATTAATAAGTCGTCCTCCAACCAAGATGTGCTGCAGCGTGCTATAAAGGTGTTAGTCATTTGGCGCACAGCCTGTGCTATAAGGTGGGTGAGTTAGACGCTCCCAGTTAAGGTCTTCGATTTTTTGAAGCTCCCGATTCGTGACGTGTGATCTGGCGTTATCTTGCTGATAGATAATTCCGCTCCTGAAAATCTGTCTGAACCGATTCCAGCGGAGTTCAGCCTGCGCGCGGCCAGGTTGAGAAGAGTAGATTACAGCATTAGTGCTGGAACCGTTCTTGATGAGCGCCCAGAAGATAATACCCTCTTGACACCACCAAACGGAGGGAACGTAGCGAACCGGACGCCTCAAAAAATAGAAGACCTTGACTGGGAGCGTCAAACTCATCCACCTTACAGCCCAGACCTTGCGCCGAGTGACTACCACATTTTTAGTTCGGCGCAGTACTTCTTGGTTGGATACCGATTTAATAATGTGGGCCGGGTCAAAATGCACCTCCAAAGATTCTTGGCCTTGAAAGCACAATAATTCTATGGCCGTGGGATAGACCAGCTACCTGATATATGGGAAGCACTTCTGCGCTCCGAGGAATCTTATTTTGATTAAAGATTGTCATTAGTTATTTGTTAATAAATACTTTTGCTGAAGATTCTTGAGAGTCCACGAAATTAGTTGCCAACCTAATATTTATTTTCTTTTATTATTTACTATCCATGATTTTATTACTTTTATCAATTATTTTTATTTATAACAAGAACAGCTTTTTGAAAACTCATCCGTTTTGGGACAGATCAGGTTGCGTTTGAAACACATTGTTTTCTTCAAAGTGAGGCGCTCTAGGAGGCTGACTTCGAACTTGGAAATCCAAGCAAGCTGGCGTCAAGGAGCTTCTCGGAGAGGGAACAGAAATTGGCTGAGGCGTGCCGACGTTGGCGACTGAAATTGGAAGGCCGCGGTGCCTCTAAGGTGTTGTTTGATCCGGTTTCGTTTCTTGGCGTTAAGTTCCCTACCAACTAGGGCCACTAACCTAGCCGTTCCTTTTCAGAGAAGTGGTGCCTTCCACGGATGGCGATGTGTGCTGTACTGTTCGGAGGAGAAGGCCGCCGGTTTGGTGCCGATGCTGCAGGCTGGCGGCGTCGATGCGGTGACGATGAGACAGGGCGACGAAGGCGCTCCCCACACATTCCGACCCACCCATGCGGTTGTGTGCTCCAGCGCAATGTGGAACGGCGAGGTGAGGAGAGACGGTATGCCAGTAGCAACATCCTTATGCCACTGCTTTTCAGGAGCTGGAGATGCTGGTGGATGTGGGGGCGAAGGTGTTCCAGCTGGAGTACATATCGAAGTTTCTCCTCGAAGAGAACGTGGATGAGGCCGCATGCTACCATGTGGAATACAAGAAGTTCTTGCAGTGTCGGAGATGACGGCGGCCGACCTGCGACTCGATTTGCCTTTGCATGTGATTAACTAATAGCAACTTCTGTCTGTGAATGCAGTATCCGTCAGGAGAATTTGGAATTTCACGCACATTGGAAAATTCTTATTTTCACCACCGGTCCGAGACTGACTGCCTTACTAAAAGTCATTGTATGTCACTTGAGCAAGCTCTACCTCATCTCGGTTTTGTAGTTTTCCCGAACTGGTTGTTTGAGACCGCTGTTCAAGATATGCTGTTTGTATATAAAGAAATTGATAAAAAAATTGACGTCTTAAGGTTCACCTGTCGCCCCGTTGATCATCGACTTGCTCGAGCGGGTGCCAGCAGCGTCTCCATTCGTCCCTGTCGCGTGCCAGAGTGCTCCAGTAGGTCTTCTTCGCTCGAGGGACACGAAGAATGTCGTATCGTTCGTTCAGGGCTTTCACGAGGAAGTCCGACCAACGTGTTGGTGGGTATCCTGGTGTTCTCTTGACATCTCGCGGAATCTCGACGGTGACGCTCTCGTCCATCGGGTGGTTGCGAAGTGCATTACGTGGCCCGCCCACTTAACTTTCGACGACTTGGCCCATGCGACAGCGTCTCGGATCATCGAACGTCGACGAACTTTGGAGTCCTTCTCCCCCTCCCCCGCGGCACTCGCTACCACATTGGCGCGTTTTCGTAGGTGGAATTTGTGGATTGTATCTAAACTGGGCCATCTTTTGTGGTGAGTCCTAGTTTAGCTGGGAGGGAACCAAAAGTGTTTTGACTTATTACTCGACAGCTCAGCGGCTAAGGCACGGTGAATACCCCTGGACAATGTTAATGAAGAGGCGATAGGGAAGAAAGGATAGAATTAATCAAGGTTGATTCCCAAATAGTATTGAACCGTCTCTTAACCTATAATGTGACCTAAAACGCAGCAGTGAAAACAGCCCAATAAGGAGGTAAACCGTGATTCTGTTGAGGACTAGCAGAATTAACCGCTGATTGGATGATAACGTTGCCCTGACTCTACCTGTGGTTACACTAACGAGGGAGGTCTGTAAACTCGGCCCGGAGATTCTGAACGAGACCTATATGGTCTTGTAGGGCATCGGACGAGGATCACAGAACTGTGTTTCGTTTTTGCTAAATGCCTCTGGGTGGTCCAAAAATGGCAAAAAAAAAGGTATCACTTCAGGGCGGTCTGATAAGGCAAAAGTGACAGCTGGAATGCCCCTGTCGTGCTCAGAACTTACCTTACAAAAGGTTTGGAGCTCAAATTCAAGTTAGATTATAGCAATATAATAAATTCCCACTTTCCTCTACGAAGCTGCAGTGCACATTCAAGTGATTCATTCGCATCAATGGTGGCAGCGACTGGATGGCCGAGGATAGCGCGGTGGACCAACGGGAGGGGGTCGAGGGTTCGATTCGGGGGGTGTCTATGTGATTTGTTCTGTGGAGTGCTCCTTTTTTTGCTAACAAATAGTACATTTTGGCTACGGTAGGTTACCGTGTTATTGGCTAGTGGTGAATAAGGGTGACGAAGTCATGACTACCAATTTTGCCTAAACATCGCCTATGGGAATTATTTAAGCTGCTGACCACGAATCTGTCACTCTTTTTCTAAATTATCACTTTGCTTGCACTACTTTCCATCGAAGGTTGAAGTCGAAGGTTGGAAAATAAGTTTCACCACATTGGAGAAGAAACCGATTCTGCTAACGTAGATAGCTTTACACACCCATATTTACCGTCACCTGCTGTAATATACCGAAATTTTAAAAACAGGTATCATATCCGCGGTTGGCACCCCAAATAACTCCCGCGGGCGATGTTTAGGCGAAATTTTTTCTTTCGTCCTCCTCGACCTCTGGAGTCGTGAAAGGCAGCAGTGCGGGTTATTCCATGAACACCCCTTTACTTACACATACCCATCGTAACCTTCTGCCATTCATCGTTTCGACGAACATGGTTGCCAGATTGGTGATCTGCATCCCAGATAACCCCATAGATGAATTTGGGGCGAAAAATCTTTTTCGATCTCTAGAGTTGAAGCAGTGAGTACAAGTGCTCCTATCCTTAATGCCTCGGGAGTGAGTGCAAGTGGTCACAGTTGCAATGCCCCGACCCGTCTACTGTAAGAGTAGCCAGGAAAAAATACACAGCTAGGTAAGTATCATGAGGTGAATAAAATATGCCGTGCTTGGCAACGGGGAACTGAAATAGTGAAAGCTGCGTAGAATAAAAACCAGTCTGTAAAGAAATCCGAAGGACGATGAACGTGTCTTGATGATGGGGCAACTCAATACTTGTCGACCGTGTTGAGAAATAAGATGACAGCGAGCAACACTTCCAAAACGAATTGAGAACATTCGGAAGACGTCATGTGGGGGTAGCATCTAACGAGAGCTTCCTCAGCGAGACAAGCGTGGTTTGATGAACGTTCGACATCACCCCACACATCAAAACTAGCTCCTTTACATCTGACAACAGGTTGAAAGCGGGGTTAGGAAGCGAAGAAGGTTTCCTACCGAAGCCAAAATGTACTCTTTATTAGCCAAAAAAGAGCGCTCCACAAAGCAAATCGCATAGACACCCCTAGAATCGAACCCTCGACCCCCTCCCGTAAGTCTGCCGCGCTATCCACTCGGTGATCCAATCGCAGCCACCAACGTTGCAAATGGATCACTTAAATGTACACTGCAGCTTCCTCTAGGAAATGTAGGAATTTATTATATTGCTATAGTCTAACTTGAATTTGAGCTCCAAACCTTTTGTAAATTAAGTTCTGAGCACGACAGTGGCACTCCAGGTGTCACTTTTGCCTTATCAGCCCGCCCTGAGGTGATACCTTTTTTGCCATTTTTGGACCACCCAGAGGCATTTAGCAAAAACGAAACACAGTTCTGTGATCCTCGTCCGATGCTCTACAAGTCCATATAGGTCTCGTTTAGAATCTCCGGACCGAGTTCACTGACCTTCCTCGTAAGTACACAAGTGTAATGCTGATTGTTTCCCGGTCCACCTATTCAAGCCATGTCCTAGCGTGTTGGTTGAAAGAGTGCGCACAACACGGCAGCATGCAAGGGGACATCAACCTCAATGGGGGTACAAAGGAAAATGACAAAGAATCATAGGGCAGCCAGCCACTGGATATCTCTGTCGAAGCAACGGGGGCAGAGGTGCAGAAAGTGGGAGCGACTTCCAATACAATTTTAGCGGGCTTCGAGTTTCTTGTTACCAATACTTGCAGAAACAATGACAGAAACATTAGAATTTTATAAGCCAGAAACCGTGCGGAATGGGGGCCACTTTGAGAAGCGGCTTTGCCTTCAGGAAAACTTCTACCCACTTCCACCTCCACAAATGGAGAAATCTCCAAGAATTTCTCGAGTGGTGGTAAGACCAGATTTAGAAGGGCACGAGTCTGGCAGGTGTTTTCTAGATAACGAACTGTCTAAGTAGTTTACTCTATCTTCTACATCTCCCCCAAATTAGGGCATTGGAACCTGGTTTTCTTCTTCTTACCCTCTTCGTCACCCACATCATGAAAACGAACGATATCTCGTGTCTGCCTTCACTCACCGTTAAGCATGTTTTGAGGCATGGTAAACGGTAAAGGCACGAAAGCGTATGGGTGCGCCGACCACACCCGGTGCAGAGGCGGAGGAATAATGACGATCCCAGAAAATATGCTCGAGCGCATAGCGAACGAAGTGCCAGGCAGACGTGGCAGATATGTGTGCTGCGTAATGTACTGAGAACGAAAGGAATGTCCAGACAAGGCGCTTAATGCCTTACTGAAACGGTACAACGATGCGTTTACGGTCGCTGATCACGAGCTTTCGCATACGACGCTGGCTGAGCATACGCAAGATGCCCAACGAAGTTGACAAAAGGCGCGCCCTACACCTACGAGCACATGACTGGAGCTACGGCAGATCTTGACTGTTATGAGGAGCGAAGAATAATAGATCCGAGCAAATCTAGTCGTGTTTCACGGATCGTGCTAGTCTAGAAGAAGGACGAAATATAACACCCTTGTGTATGGTACACCATTTTATAGTATATTTATTAAAACAAAAAAAAATTAACGAAACAACAGCTAACAACATTACTGCAGACGTTTAGTAATGACACGCTCAGCCAGTTTTAAAGTGGCTCTCGTTAGCGCGGAAACACATCCTCAAACCTCCAAGGAAATTTTCGGCGATAGCACGCAGCTCACTCAGAATAATTCGATCCTAGCGAAGCAACAGCTCTTGTGGCGTTCAATACAGGCTCTGGCTGCCAAAATCGACCATGCACCATAATTCGTTGGGTTGATATCTGGCGAGGACGGTGGCCATTCCCGAAGTGTGACAGAAGTTGGAAAATGGGCCTTGCACCAGTCTTTAGTCATTTTCGCTCTATGAACTGGAGCAGACACTCGCAAGAGCGTCCAATGTTGGTTGCCGAAAGCTTCTGAACCTTAACAACCACAACAGCTTCCAAGTTGCCGCGACGATACAATTCCTTGTCCATTTTGACCATCTGATCCGCGAAGGCTAGGGATGTTTTGCTATTGGCGCAAATTTCACCTCATACCGTTACCGGGTAATTTGTATACCTTTGCCCTTTTCGAATTTCGAATAGTCGAGTTTCGAATAAATTCGAATTAAGAATATTCGGATATTCGACTATTCGAGAAAGTCCAATATTCGAATTATTCGCGAGAGAATCCAACATTCGAATTATTCGTTTATACGAATATTCAGAAGAAGCCAATATTCGAATATTCGTTTGTTCGAATATTCGAAGGCTTCGAATATCAAATATTCGAATATTCGAATATTCTTTATCCATCTCTTAACAAGTTAGTGGCACTTCTCTTCAAAAACTAGGGAAGTGTGACCTTGTGATAAAAACGATGTTTGTGTTTCGCGCGTCGTTCAAAGTGCGCCGAATTGTGTGTACGCAATCTGACAATAGAAGCCCATGAACCTCTCCAGATATTCTCAGAGAGGCCTATATTATGTAGGCATGGGAAGAGGATCGCAGAACTGTGTTTCGTATTTGCTACGAATCTCTGTGTGGTCCGAAAATGGTAAAAAATGGTATCACTTCAGAGTGGGCTGATAAGGCAAAAGTGACGCCGGGAATGGCCTTGTTGTGACCAGAACCTATCCTACAAAACGTTTAGAGCTCAAATTAAAGTTGATCATAGTAATGTGATAATCTCCCACGTTCCCTAGACGAAGCTGCAGGGCACATTCAAATGATTCATTAGCAAGGATGGTGGCAGCGACTGGATGACCGAGAGGATAGCGATGCGGACTTGCGGGAGGAGGATCGAAGGTTCGATTCCGGAGAGGGTTAGAGGATTTGCTAGGTGATATGTTCCAGTTTTACAAAAGAGTAGAACATGTTGGCTTCGTACGGTACCGTAGTCGCTTCCTAAACCTGCATTCAACCTGTTGTCAGATGTGGAAGAATCTGGTTTTGTCGTGTGGATGTAGCACGTCCATTAAACCACGCTTGTCTCGCTGAGGGAGGTTCCGTTAGATGCTATGCCCATGTGCCCTCTTTGGAATGTTCTCAATCTGTTTTGGAAGTGTTTCTCGTTGTTACCTCATTTACGAACACGATCGAGAAGTGTTTTCCTGACCCATCATTTCTTCGGATTTCTTCACAGACTGTTTTTATTCTTCTCCCAACTTTCATTAGTTCTTATACTAACTGTTACCAACCACAGCATATTTTATCCATCTCGCGTGATTGGACTCCTTGCTGTGTATTTCCTCTTGACCATTTTCCCATACGCTTACGGGTGAGGGGTCGGGGCATTGCAGATCGGAGCACTTGCACTCACTCCCTCAACTCTAAAGGTCGAAAAAAGTTTCCTCCAAAACTCATCCATAGGGTTATTTGGGATTAAGACCAATAATCTGGCAAACATTTTTGGTGAAACGATAGTTTACAGAAGGTTACGATGGGTATGTGTAAGTACACCCAGTACACAAAATAACGGGCACTGCTCTTTTTCACGACTCCAAAGGACGAGGAGAAGTCGAAAAAAAAATCCGATCAAACATCACCCAGGGAGGTTATTTGGGGTGCTGAGGACGGGTATGCTATCTGTTTTTAAAATTTCGGTCGATTACGGTAGGCTACGGTAGATATGGGTGACTAAAGCTGTCTACGTTAGTAGAATCGCTTCCTTCTTCATCGTGGTCAGACTAATTCTCCAACGTTCGACTATGAGACGCAAAGTAGTGCAGAAAAAGTGAAAATGTAGAAAAAGATGACAGATTCATTATCACCAGCTTGAATAATTCCATATGTGAGGTCAGGGCGAAATCGGTGGTCATGACCTCGTCACCCTTATTCACCGCTACCCAGTAATACGGTACCCTACCGTATTATTGGGTAGCGGTGAATAAGGCCAAAATGTACCCTTCTTTTGTAAAAATAGGAATAGGCCACCTGACAAATTTCCTAACCCCCTCCGGAATCCGACCTCCCATTCCCCCCCCCCCCTTTCCGTAAGTTTGGATCGCTATCGACTCGGTCATCCAGCTGCTGCCACCATCGTTGCCAATCAATCACTTGACCGTACCCTGCAGTCTCGTCTTGGAAACGTCGGAAATTATCCATTTACTATGATCCAACTTTATTTTGAGCTCTAAACGTTTTGTAGGTCAAATTCTGAGCACGACAGGACCATTCCAGGTGTCACTTTTGCCTTATCAGCCTGCCCTGAAATGTTACAATTTTTTGCCATTTTTGGACCACCCAGTGGCCGTAGCAAAAACCAAAAACACTTCTTGACCCTCATTTCAAACCCTACGACATCACATAGGTCTCGTTGAGAATCTTTGGGGGAAGTTCATGGGCTTCCCTTGTGAGTCGACGCGAAGCACGGACAAGCGCGAACCTCCGCTGCGTCTCTGCTTCCTTACTGTCGTCGAGCGTCCTGCGGCCAGTCACGTGTATAGCAAGTGGATCGGGTTATGGCCGTTCAATGACGCTTTTGCCTTCGGTAGACTACGGGAGAATCGAAAGTTGCAGGCTTGCAAAAGAACATTGGCAGGTTGCATTTGCAGGTTTCATATGCTCCTTGATCGTTTGGTCGTCTTGCGCATACTACTTGGCTATCTACCTACTGCGCCTTTCTAAGCATAGGCGCCTAGGTCAAGTGCATGCTTACCGCGCTCGGTTCCTGTAACTATTTCGCAAGGAATTAAAGCGTCGACACCATACAGCACGAGAACACGGATAACTGCGTCCCATTCAACCGGCACGGATATTTTCCTGCAGCATCCGTAGCAATGTGAATTGATTGACTTGATAAACTCTATGTCACCTGTCGGAGGACTGGGCATCACTAGAGGGTGTATTATGACATCATGAGTGAGTAGGTGTAGGCTGTGAGGTGTCCCGTCCGCTTCCTAGAGACTTCCATACACACCTTTCTGCATCTACTGTTTCTCGTGTCTTGCGAGTCAAAGGTGTGGAAATGAATCTCCCTTTCATCAAGCACCAGGAGGTGGAGCCTCTATTCAGGTGCTTCATCAGTGAAGGACATCTCTGCTCCTGTGAATTTTTACGATAGATTTCGTTACGTGTTCTGTGGCTGTTAGTTCCCGATAGGTGAGCATGGGTGAGCAAGGGAGTTCATTGTAGGAGTAGATTGCTTCGGAAGATTTGCCGTGGCGGTCGAGGTATTGTCCGAAGTAGTGACACTATGTGAACGAAGTTAGACCAGCGAGGCTTTATTGTCACATAACTTAACTTTTATCTGTGGGGTATTTACTCTTTCCCTTTATTATTGGAGTCACTTTGGAAGGGTTTTGATGAGAAGTGGGTAGTCGTAATTCCCTTGAAGAAGCACGAGTGTGGTGTGCTCCCTTACAATTGAAGCTCATACGACCTCTGAACAGATTAATGCTGTGCTGTGATGATGCACATATGAGCCACAAGTGATTTCCTCGCAAGTATTTAGATCGCTTTTGCGAGTTGCATACTTCATGCAATTCCTGGGTGATTGGTTGCCTTTGCGATACATGCGTTATAGGGTTTTCAATTGTTGAATCCGATTTCGCAGAGCAGCGTTGGCGTTGGCAATCTGGGCGCCGACGTCTCCGAAGGCATGAGGAGCGCTTTCTCGATTAAGAGAATTCTATCCACGTATTTGAATAGAACATTCATTGGAAAGGAGTGGATGGTGGAAGTTGTTGCTTTTTCGTAATTACTTTCCTGCTGGCTTCGTCAGGGATTTCGACAGGACCTTCCTGATTATCAGGGATGTGCGGAATTTCCGTTTCTGTGTTCTGAATTCCGGTTTCCGGCCATTTTGAGCTCTTCTGTTCCGTTCCGTGTTCCGCTTGTTTTTGGGCCGGAAGGCGGAAACGGAAGTGAGCACTGTTCCACACTGTTTTCTATTGAACACAATCAGCTTATCAATTAAAAAGAGTTCTCCTTCAATTGTGAGAGAAATACTGTTTGGTAACTCCAGTATTAATATTCTTGAAATTGGTTAGACTGCCAAAAAACACTCAAAATGGCAACGGCTGGATGCAGGGCAAGATTAGCCAGATGTGCCACAAAGGCTATGCATGCATTGTATGCAAAGAAAATGCACTCAACATTTGAATTATCATAAAATTCTTGATGCATTAGTTACAACTAGCTCACAAAAACTTTGTAAGCATATCGCGCGGTATTATAAGACAAAGGGTTCAGTGAAAGTTGTGCCATGCGGTTGTCTGCTCCAAGATTGCATCAGTGTTCCTGACCAAAGGTTCGAATTTCAATTTTTAATTTCGTTATGTGTGATACTCATCATATGGAGTTATGCATCACATTTTTAATGAAGCATCACGAATATCTACCATGAGCTGTTATTTTGATTGACTATGGTGACTTAATGAATTCTGACACAAAAGTATTGCATCGAGAACCATCTTGGAACTGTCAGCTGTGTCACCCTGGGCGTAGGGTTTCTAGGCTGGTACGGGCTCACATCGGGCGACGCCTGATGATATGCTCCCATATCTACTCGTCGCTTCGCGCGATCGATATGAGAGCTTATGATTAGGCTTCGCTCGAGGTGTGCGATAGTATGACATAGGCCTTATATAAGAGCAATCCAAAATATTTCACCAGTTCAAGTTTTTTAGGACATCCTTCCCTCTCGTGAATATTATAGGTCATCACGCTGTTGAGCTTCTTCTTTTTTCTTTTTCTGGTTTCTTGTTTTTCTTCACCACACTGCGTTACTCATCTTCCTGTGTCCCCGAGTTTCTTCTAATTTAGAAATATGTGCACATTTATGCTCAAGTAAAGAGTCAACTGAACATTTCATCGAAACCCTTTATTTTACAGTTCCTACGGACAAACGAGCAGTTTCCAGACCGCATAGCATGAACACGGAAAAATTAACGTAATAGATTTGAATGAAATTTCGATTGCAGCGAAGTTGAACATTCTGAAAAGGAGGTTGATGAGGAGGCATGTACTAGAGATGCAGTTCAACCCCGTCCAACCTTAAGTGGAGAGCTTGTTCTTTCTTACTTTTCTGCCGATTTACCCACGATGTCGATGTACTCGTCCAAGGTGTCTCTATGCTCGGGCGCCTTTACGATGGGTACCATCTTTGCCTTCTTTTCTACTACTTTGTCAGCGCTTTTCTTCTCCGCCGAACCGGCTGCGGGCTTTTCTGCACTTCCTTTACGTATCACCGGTAAGATCTCAGCGCTTCCCTTCTGCTTCGTGTCTCTCCTTGCTGGCTTTTTGATGTCATCTTCTTGCTCTGAAAGCTCCATGTTGTCGTATACATTTTTCCCGTGCTCCTTAACTTCGTCGTCGATTTTGTCCGCTCGTTCGCGAGAACCGGACACTTTCTGAAAAGGAACTATGAGGCAAATCTCGTCTACGCCAAAGAGGGAAGCAGGCCCCATTAAAAACTCCAAGAGATCAACTGTGTATGTGCTTTCCAATCTGACGTTAGTGGAAAGCAGTGGACTGCGACTTACTCCCTACGAGGCATCAGTTCTATCGCTGTATTTTCACTAAACAAGGAAGTGCGTTGTCGTGGTAGGCATCTGCTTCGCTTTTATACTCGACCACACATTATTTCAAATGACGCGGTCTGCCTTTGCGAATTTCAGCTGAATATGAGAGATTCATGCGCGGGTAGCGCCTGTCCCTTGTAGCAGATCGAGGTTCGTCAGTGTTCAGACGTAGAGAATGGAATTTGCTCCTGCGTAATGATCCATACAACCTGAGAAACTTGAGAAATGAAGAGCAGTTCATGCCTGACAGCCCTCTCTTGTATGACGCGCTTCAGAGGTATACGACGCGTGCGTGCGACACGTAAAAAAACCGCAAATGTCTGAACATTTCGAGGTTTTCATTGAGTATTATAGAACAGTAGATTAGCTATCGTGCCCATCATATGTAAAGGACAGAAAAAGAAGAAAATCGTTGATCAGGGCATTATAACCCAGATTTGTCTTTGGAAACGCTTGCATTGTTTAAAATCAGCCATGGAGAAATATTAGAAGGAAGATATGCTATCAACATTTGAGGAAAGGGATAAGATCTCAAGCATCACAACAACAATTGCATGCATCCATACCGTGTCTGAAATAAAATTCTGGACAAAATTCATGAGATGGATCCGCTCGTCTCAAGACATTGCGGCACCGTTTTTAGTTGAATCGAAGAACCAAACTAGTATCTCTCATATTTGCTCCGCATCTAGGATAAGATGCCGAACCAGCTATCGCACGAAAGCCTACCCAGTTCTCACTGGGCATTCCACGATTACGGTACAATGCATAGCTGAGTGTGATGTTTCTTTGAAAAATGAGATATAAATACCACTTTCACTTTAAATTGGTCACTTTAAATAAAATTGGCACTCTTCTAAGCAGGCTTGACGATTTGAAATTAAATTGAACATCTCCCAAATCAGTTATTTTAAATTTTTAAAGTCAGTCAACCTATGTAGGAAAAAAAGCACTGCTTGAAATTTTATACTTTTTTATGAATTCAATTATATTTTAAAGCGCAGAAAGGCAAATAAATATTACGTTGTCCGTAAAGTTCTCAGCGTTTTAGCGTTTTGTGTTACTATTTTTGATGCGTCTGTTATCAAGTAAAGGTTAATTTGCATTACGCATTAATGCTATCTTTTGTACAGATTTTTTCGCTCTACCTGAGCAAATAATTTATGTTCCAACGTTGTTTTATACTTTTGCTCTTAAAGGGTTTATTGAAGTATGTCGAATGAGTAATTCCGAACGATATTTTACTTCAACTTCAAATTGGGACAACCCGCAGCCGAGATAGCTCGACAAATCAACCAAGTGTGGTGGCCTCATAGTGTTAAGGAAAGCCCTGTGCGCCAGTGGCTCAATAAATTTCGGACCGGACATTTCAGCCTCGAAGAAACCACCGTAGCGGTCGACCTAGAGCAATCCTGGACGACGAGGTGAAGGAATTGCTGGAAGCTGAACCATCCCAAACAGTTCGCGGAAGAGCGGCAAAAATTTTCCCTTTCAAGATTGTTCTTCTCTACTTTTACACAACAATACTGACCCGTTCTTAGATCGAATCATCACTTGTGATGAAAACTGGATTCTGTATGGTAACAGCGGAAACGCTCCGGACAGTGGCTGGACGCCGACGAACCCCTAGGCGTTTTCCAATGGCGGACCTACACCTAAAATGGTAATGGTCTCTATGGTAATCGGCGGCTGGTGTGATCCATTACAACATTTTGGCACCAGGCCAACAATCACAGCAGAGTCTCACTGTAAGGAAATCGACGGAATATACCGAAAAGTGCGCCAACTTCAGCCGGCATTGGCTAACGGAAGAGACCCGATTCTTCTGAACGATAACACCCGCCCACACGTTTCACAAATCACTGTTCGAAAATTGAACGAATTAGGGTTGAAGTGCTGTCCACTCCCCCCCCCCCCTTCTCCAGACCTTTCACCAACCGATTACCACCTTCTGAAACACTTTCGGAACCTATCTTGCTGGTAAAAGCTTTACCCGTCAGGGCCAAGCCAGCCCAGCCAGCCCTCGTGGATCTTGTCGAATATCGACCACCTAATTGTAGTGTAGGATGTCGTGAAGCTGTTGAGCCAAGATTGTTATCGAAGCTTTATTCGGCTTACGCCTTCTTCAGAGCCTGGAAAAGTCAAAAAGAGTTCGAGAAATTACTCGTCCAAGGATCATTTCAAGCTACAGGAGTCTCAAAAGTTAATGAGGGAATGAAACGAATAGGGAGTAAGGCAACCCGACTGACCTTATGGAAACAGCCGAAAGGCTGGATGGTCACCCTCGGATGGAGACCGACTGGGTGAATGAACTCTCCCTTCGTAACGAATAAAGGTTCGACAACAATCTTGGCTCAACAGCTTCACGACATCCTACACTACAGTTAAACGACATGCCAAGATTCAACGACAGTCGGACATGGAACATCTTACGCGACGCACCAGCGACAACCTAATTTTTTTCGCTGATTGAATTAGTCGACTGTTGGCCCGTTGGCGAAGGTGTGCTGATTCGAGCGGTGCATACGTCGTCTAAATCCGATAAGATTTGAGGAATTTATGGTAGTTCAAAGTGAAGCACTCAATACGCTGAGAACTTTCCGGACAACCGAATATTTAGTGTATTAAAAGAAGAAATAGCGCCTTGCACTCGACTAGGTCGTCGCGATGTTCTTCAACGAATAGCAAAAATTTTGTTTGCTTGGAGTAACGCAGATGTAAACAGTACAATAAGAACAACTGTAAAAAACGCATATCCTCTCATTTCCTTCCATTAAGCTTTATAAAAGCATTGTGCATCAAATCGCTTATCCTTTGGAACACATATTTAATCTGAGTTACACTAGAGCAGAAGTTCCTGTTAGATGGAAACATGCGTTTGTCACCCCAATTTCCAAGAAGACTCCGCTCAGCAATCCCGGTAACTACCGGCCTATAAGCATCACCTCAATTTTTGCTAGAACCTTTGAAAAGATACTGAAGAAGCATATCTTAGCTCACCTTGATACGAACAAAGTAATTTCAGAAAATCAGTTCGGGTTTTTAAAAGGTAGATCCGTAGAAACGAGCGTTCTCACTTCCTTGAATGACTGAACTAAGTCATTGAGGACAAAAAACGCACGGATGTTGTGTATTTTGATTTCTCAAAATCATTCGATAAAGTTTCGGTAAAAAAATTGATGCTCAAAATGGAAGCAGTGGGTATTCATCCCCTGGTTATAAACTGGATTCGGTAATTTTTATCCGAAAGAACATATCAAGTTAAAATCAAGGGTCAATACTCCAAGGTATTTCATGCATTCAGCGGCGTCCCTCAGGGGGAGTCCTGTCCCCAATTCTGTTCTTGCTGTATACCTTCGACCTTCCAAATTGCTTCAATAGTCTCGGAGTTAAATGCAAAATGTATGCTGACGATGTAAAAATTTACAGAAGAATTGAGAACGAATGAGATACCCGACCAATCCAATCTGCTATTGATTTTCTCTGCTCTTGGGCAGAGAAATGGGAATTACCATTCTCAATAGAGAAGACACATTTCCTGATGATTGGACAGAAAAGCCAAGCTCAATCTCCAGAATATACGATTAATGAGCAGCTTCTGGAAAAGGTCGATGGAGTTCGAGATCTGGGTTCCACTATAACGAGCGACCTTTGCTTTTCTAAGCATTGCAGGATGTTGGTGATAAAGGCCAGTTATCGTTTATATAATATCTTCAGAGTTTTAAAATCTAATATCCCCGAGGTTTACATAAGGGCCTTTAAAACCTATGTACGTTCTATCGTGGAAGCTGGCACAACTGGCTTCAATCCAACTAAGAAAAAAGATACTGACCTTTTAGAAAGTATTCAAAATAGCTTCACCAGAAAGCTTATGATGCGGTGTTTCTCGATGGATTACAGTTCAATTCCATGCGGACATCAACAGGCGATTTACTTTCGTCTTTCATCACTGAACGCTAGGCGAAAAGTTGCAGATCTTACTATGTTGTAAAAATTCTAGTTAAAAAGCTGGCTATCGATCCAGCAGATTTTATCGATGGTGAACTGACACGTTCTGTAAGAGGAAAGGTCATTGTTCGACTCCCAATTGCTAGATCACGAGTCAGATCAGATTTCCTTACATATCGGATTCTCAAGGACTTCAATTTGCTACTTGGTAAGTACGAGGACTTGACGAGGTTGTCTGCTCAAGCCTGTAGAAGTTATGCCAAATAGTAAATGTTGTTGACGCCTTACAGTCATTATATGTTTAAGTGTTAACAGGAAGATGTGGCTAGTACGCATTTGTTCCACAAGTGTTGTTTTGTTCATTTTTTACGCTAGACATCCGTCTATGCCCATAAATAAATAAATAAATAAATAAATATCCTTGCAACCCCTTTTAACACATTGATGACATCGCGCGTTTTGCAGTGGTGCGCGTGTGAGACAGTTGATTTTTAAGCTAGCTGCCTCGTACGCTTCATTCGTACTGTGTATTGTATCCGACAGTATCCTGCAGGACCGCTCTTTTTGCTGCCTCACCTTGAAGTAAAATCGTTAGATAATAGTTAAACGTTCCTTATCAGAAATAATGCGCGTCGTCCTAAGCAACTGCTTTCGTATTGTCATCACTTGTTAAGTAAGTAGCATTTTCCCTTTCAATCAAATAAAAAGCTGCGATTAAGCCGAGGGCATGGCGCGATCTATTCTTTTAATAAACTAAATGATTGCTGCCTTTGCGCGCTTAAAACAAAGGTTAATTTATTATTTTCCGAAGATAATACTTTTCCCAACTCCAGTTAGTATGTTCAGTTATTGCGACAGATGAAATAACATTTCAACGTGATATTAATTTTTCCTGGACAAAGCACCGTCTGACGGTGTTGGAGATCTCTTACTTAATCTGCAAGATGCTCGTTTTAATTTGGAAGGTATTTTGTTTAATTTGAAAAGCGTCTACTCTGACCTGAAAATGGTATATATGTATATTACCTGTATCACCTGTCGTCCCGTTGATCATCGACTTGCTCGAGCGGGCGCCAGCAGCGCCTCCATTCGTCCCTGTCGCGTGCCAGAGCGCTCCAATGGATCCTCCTTCCTTGAGGGACACGAAGAGCGTCATATCGGTCGTTCACATCTTTTACGAAGACATCTGACCAACGCGTTGGTGGGCGTCCTGGTGTTCTCTTGACATCCCGCGGAACCCAGTCGGTAACGGATCTCGTCCAGCGGGTGTCTGCGAAGCGCATTACGTGGCCAACCCACCTAATTTTCGACGACTTGGCCCATGCGACAGCGTCTCTGATCTTCGAACGTCGGCGAAGCTCGGAACTCCGGAGGCCTTCTCTCACTTGCGTGAGTCGCGTCACCCCGAGCGTCGTCCTCTCGATTCCACGCTGCGCGAGGCTGATCACGTATTCATCCTGCTCTCGTATGGCCCAGGTCTCTGAGGCATATGTTTTGTTCAGGAAGAACGGTAGAGACGAATAGGTGGGCACGGAGACGGACGTCCTTCGTCTTCTTCACGACTTCTTCGACGCTCTTGAAAGCTCCACAAGCCGTACGCTTCCTCTTGCTCAGCTCTGGGCTAGGTCGTTGGCCATATTGTCTTCGCGACCCAGGTACACACGGAGATGTTCGTTCCGTTGAGCGAGAATGGGACATCAGATTTTGACCATTCTTCATGAACATCGTCTTCGTAAGTTTCAGCTGCAATCCAACGTTCCCACATACACGATGGAAGTGAGCCAGCATTCCTCCGCCTGGCTGATGCTCGGTGTCATGAGATCTGTGTCGTCCGCGAAGCGAAGATGGTGTAGTTGCCGGCTGTCGACCTTCACTCCCATGTCTTCCCATGACGTTTTCGAGGGTGGCGCTGAAGAGCTTCGGTGATATGGTATCACCCTGCGGAACCCCTCTCTTTACGTCGATGACGGCGTCGTTGTAGAATGGTGAGATCTTAGTCGTGAATCCACTGTGCAGCTCTTGAAGGCTATGATGTACTGAGTAGGAACGCCCTGAGTGAGCAGGGCTTCGATGACCGCTTCAGTTTCGACAGAGTCGAAAGCCTTCTTCAGGTCGATGAACGTAAGGCAAAGCGGCAGCTTGTACTCTCGCGACACTTCGATGAGCTTCGTAATGGTGTGTATGTGGTCGATCGTGCTGAATCCTCTCCGAAATCCTGCTTGTTCGCATGGCTTCCTTCTTCCAGCGTTCTGCTAATCCTATTCAGGATCACTCGAGTGAACAGCTTGTAGACTACGGACAGCAGGCAGATCGGGCGGTAGTTGCCAATGTCGTGCACGTCTCCCTTATTGTACAGCAAGACGGTCTTGCTGGTCTTCCACTGAGAAGGAGTCTTGCACTCCGACAGGTAGCGCGTGGAGAGCTGCGGCAGGGCGTTGATGAGCGCTGGCGGGAGGTTCTTCAGGTGTTTGGGTCTGGTCCTGTCGGGACCGGGTGCTGTACGCTTCTTCACCGACGAGATCCGTGTCGGATCTCGGAAGAGAGAACAGAGGGGACGACGTACCCATCCTGCGGAAGATGGCGTGGGGGCAGGTGGACGTGGCTAACGTATTTGGCCATACAATGCTAAATACGTAATGAAATCGTCTCCATGGCATGACCTGCAGTGGCCAGCCAATGAACAAGTCAGCGCTTTATCCTTTTCAGACAAATGAGGTATCGATTCATCGACCGCGACAGGATGGAATGCTTGGTTGGCCTGGGCGGGATCTGAACCAAGATTGTTGAATTGGGAGCACGCAGACGGCACTTCCTCCGACTGTGAACTAGACGCGCCCATTAAAACTAAACATTAACATTCTAAAATGCACTTTTGGGTGAAAACAGTCCTGCATACAGAAGTTACAGATGCAGAATTTTGCATACATAATAATTAACATCCTAGAGAGAAGTCTGTTGACATCACTAGACAAGCAAAATCCACACTAAGCAAAACATTTTTTGGTGGGGCTAGAAAATTCAATGGGTGCGTGGTTGCGAATTCAACAGAGGAATTCAATAGAAAGTGGTTTAATCGAAGGTTTTGGTTCGGTTTCCGTCCAGTGGTACCAAACCTTCCGTCCTCCCCCCTCAGTGCTACCAGACATCACTGGATAGAGATTCAATAACCTGACCCTTATTCTGACTTGTCCATAGGCTCACCGCACCCCTGGCCATCGTAAAGACCAAACGCGTATTCAAATCGTCTCGAAAATCGTATCACGTAGACGTTGAATGCGTTGGGCTTCCCAGAAGGCAATGGACTGAACTTCACCCTTCATCCTGTTGAGGATCAACTAAAAATGTCTATTCCTGAACGTTCACCTCATCGCCAATTTTTTTTAATGTGACACATAATATTACTATGGTTTACATCATTTATATTGACTAATTAAAATGGAAAATTAGCATGTACTAATTGCTTCTATACTTCTATGAAAGCATGTGAGACTCCATTACGGTGAAGAGGATCTCAATCGAAGACATAAAACGTAGTGAGGAAGTTTTTTAGGTACGAGGATCAATCCCATTAATGTCATTTTCATTTCCCATTGCAGGTGCGAGGGTTCGCCAAGTAGCGATGAATTGCCAATGTCTCAGGAATTACTAGGTCTAAATTCTCATCGCGAAATTTCTTTCCATTATTTTTTTAAGAGACGGATGCAGGGTATACTTCTGAAGAGGGAGCTGGAGTGCTCCCTCCGTACCCACTTCCATGTTGACCTATGACACAGGACATTGAAAGCGGGACGGTCAGTAATGTTGTAGAGCGTTCTACGACAACTCAGGAATCCTCTTAAGGATATGGTTTTAACGAGCACTGAATAGAAGGAGCATCGCTCCAAGCGCATCGATGAGTAGGTAATGAAGGAAGTGGAGACGCTCGAACGAAGCGCATGAAGTATTTAGATCTACTATAGATTCTTCAAGATACAGTAAGGTTATCGGCAGTATCCATCAGGAGTTCCACAAGGAAAATACAATTTTGTTTGGGTTTCCTTGCCTAGGAAGTTGTTGGTCAAACTGCCTGGTCTGACGAATTTACCGCTCCCCCATAGTCGCTGTCAGAACCTCGAGTAATTTGCTGCATGAGATTGTTCCTGATACTGCTTCGGAATGAGGACGAAATACTGCTCGATCAAAATGTCAAGTCTAAGATAGGCAGCACTGCTTAAAATTTTGATGACGGAAAAAGAAAGAATTGGAGGACAACATCATCCAATTTTGTATTTGCCGACGATTTACAGTTGTGGCTACCACAACAAGTTGGATTAAGCAGAAAAATTACCACGCGCTCCTTCGAGCCACTCTCCTTGGAACCGCGGCTATCGACAACAGGCTCCTTTGACTTCGTTTTGGAAGCGGCTTTCTTCTTCTCTCTGCTGTCCTCCGGCGATCTTTCATCGGTCTGAGCGTTTTCAGGAATCAGCTTTATAGTGAGATGCTGTCAAACGACATGCCTACGACAATCAGAGTGCTTTTCAGTGTGTCAAGAGAGAGAGCGACGCAAGGCGGTCAGCGGTTTCCTCCTAGTGAAGGAATTTCCACCACACAATCTTGGCTGGTTCTGGTTTCCTAGCAGTGGACCAGATCCCTCAGAAGGATTACGTATGCGTAGCGAGCGCTAATGAGAGAAATCTTAAAAGAGGCCCTAAATTGTATTGCGCTGCGTACTACGAGCCTTAAGGAGAGCGGTGACATTGCCTCAATAACTTTGGTTTCTTTAATGAAGGTGCTCTTCCTACATAGCCAAGACTTTGAAACGAGACCTTTCAAAACGAAATACCATTCGATTGCATCATTGCCTCTAAATATGAGTAAGGCTAATCACATGTATGTTAGAGCAACCACAAACAGAGGCACGAGTTGAAAGAAGCGAAAATTCGGCGTGTGTTTCCATTAGCTATGAAATGCAACTTCCGCAAGCAGATGTGGTGTGATGGTGAAGGTGAAAAACTTGTAGCAGGATCGGTGGGGATTTCGGACCACGGTTGTGTCCTTCCCTTTTTTCAACTTTTCTCCTTCCCTGCTAAATAGGGCCTATGTTCATTTTCAATTTCCTTGTAGTGGTTGGATTACGGAAGTTCTTCTCTCATCTGGAATGGAATCTATGCTGCCTTTCTGCTCTCAAGAACTCATCACTCGTCAGTACAGGTGGAGTTATCCGAAGTGAGTGAAACTATCGCTTTGACCACGCACTAAATACGTGGCGCTTAAGGCAACCAGGTCAAAAAAGTCAAAAGGACAGGACTGATCAGCGATTCGCAGTTTCCACCGTTCGAGCGGAATTCTTTCACCTACATACACCATTGCATCATCACTGGGTCTGGTAACTGCAGACTCATATTCTCAGATCACAAAGGACTTAGGTGAACTCCTCAAATTTGGATGATTATTAGAGCTAGCTATAGTTGTGCTCTCCCAAAAATTTCGAATAACCGAATATATTCGAATAGCGACGATTTTCGAGCATTCGAATTCGAATAACATTTGAAAATCGCGTTTTTTCGAGCATTCGAATTCGAATACATTCGAAAGTCGCGTTTTTTCGAGCATTCGAATTCGAATACATTCGAAAATCGCGTTTTTTCGAGCATTCGAATTTGAATACATTCGGGAATAGCGTTTTTTTCGAGCATTCGAATTCGAATACATTCGAAAATCGCGTTTTTTCGAGCATTCGAATTCGAATACATTCGAAAATCGCGTTTTTTCGAGCATTCGAATTCGAATAACATTTGAAAATCGCGTTTTTTCGAGCATTCGAATTCGAATACATTCGAAAGTCGCGTTTTTTTCGAGCATTCGAATTCGAATACATTCGAAAATCGCGTTTTTTCGAGCATTCGAATTCGAATAACATTTGAAAATCGCGTTTTTTCGAGCATTCGAATTCGAATACATTCGAAAGTCGCGTTTTTTAGAGCATTCGAATTCGAATACATTCGAAAATCGCGTTTTTTTCGAGCATTCGAATTCGAATACATTCGAAAATCGCGTTTTTTCGAGCATTCGAATTCGAATACATTCGAAAATCGCGTTTTTTTCGAGCATTCGAATTCGAATACATTCGAAAATCGCGTTTTTTCGAGCATTCGAATTCGAATAACATTTGAAAATCGCGTTTTTTCGAGCATTCGAATTCGAATAACATTTGAAAATCGCGTTTTTTCGAGCATTCGAATTCGAATACATTCGAAAATCGCGTTTTTTTCGAGCATTCGAATTCGAATACATTCGAAAGTCGCGTTTTTTTCGAGCATTCGAATTCGAATACATTCGAAAATCGCGTTTTTTCGAGCATTCGAATTTGAATACATTCGGGAATAGCGTTTTTTTCGAGCATTCGAATTCGAATACATTCGAAAATCGCGTTTTTTCGAGCATTCGAATTCGAATACATTCGAAAATCGCGTTTTTTTCGAGCATTCGAATTCGAATACATTCGAAAATCACGTTTTTTCGAGCATTCGAATTCGAATACATTCGAAAATCGCGTTTTTTCGAGCATTCGAATTCGAATAACATTTGAAAATCGCGTTTTTTCGAGCATTCGAATTCGAATACATTCGAAAGTCGCGTTTTTTTCGAGCATTCGAATTCGAATACATTCGAAAATCGCGTTTTTTCGAGCATTCGAATTCGAATACATTCGAAAATCGCGTTTTTTCGAGCATTCGAATTCGAATAACATTTGAAAATCGCGTTTTTTCGAGCATTCGAATTCGAATAACATTTGAAAATCGCGTTTTTTCGAGCATTCGAATTCGAATACATTCGAAAATCGCGTTTTTTTCGAGCATTCGAATTCGAATACATTCGAAAGTCGCGTTTTTTCGAGCATTCGAATTCGAATACATTCGAAAATCGCGTTTTTTCGAGCATTCGAATTTGAATACATTCGGGAATAGCGTTTTTTCGAGCATTCGAATTCGAATACATTCGAAAATCGCGTTTTTTCGAGCATTCGAATTCGAATACATTCGAAAATCGCGTTTTTTTCGAGCATTCGAATTCGAATACATTCGAAAATCACGTTTTTTCGAGCATTCGAATTCGAATACATTCGAAAATCGCGTTTTTTCGAGCATTCGAATTCGAATAACATTTGAAAATCGCGTTTTTTTCGAGCATTCGAATTCGAATACATTCGAAAGTCGCGTTTTTTCGAGCATTCGAATTCGAATACATTCGAAAATCGCGTTTTTTCGAGCATTCGAATTCGAATACATTCGAAAATCGCGTTTTTTCGAGCATTCGAATTCGAATAACATTTGAAAATCGCGTTTTTTTCGAGCATTCGAATTCGAATACATTCGAAAATCGCGTTTTTTTCGAGCATTCGAATTCGAATAACATTTGAAAATCGCGTTTTTTTCGAGCATTCGAATTCGAATACATTCGAAAATCGCGTTTTTTTCGAGCATTCGAATTCGAATACATTCGAAAATCGCATTCTTTCGAGCATTCGAATTCGAATACATTCGAAATTCGCGTTTTTTCGAGCATTCGAATTCGAATACATTCGAAAATCGCGTTTTTTCGAGCATTCGAATTTGAATACATTCGGGAATAGCGTTTTTTCGAACGTTCGAATACGAGTATTCGAATTCGAATGCTCGAATATTCATTCGGGCACAACTATAGAGCTAGCGCCTCTGTATACTAAAATATTTACACATGGCTGTTAAGGATCCCATTGCTTCGTACAGGCTTTGGTTCGAGGTTTTGCGTTTAAGGACTCCGAGGAACTCCGTTATTATTCAGATTCTCTCTCCGCAAAACCTGACTAGAACCGCATGTACTACTTGCGCCCGTGCATAAATTCAAACACATAGATACACTCACGAGGTAGAGAGACCTCGTGAGTGTATCTATGTGTTTGAATTGGCTCCAGTGGCTCTATCTACCAGTTCACTCGTTGAATGTGTTCACATTCAACAAGTCATTTCTAGGAGACGACGAGAACTGTTTTCTTTAAAAAACTGATGGTGTTAACTCCAAAGGAGGAGTACGCTTAAGACAACCCGAGTTTCAGCGAATGCGCAATAGATCGATTTTCGAAATACCAATGATCAAGGTGTTACTAAGGGACACGATTCATCTGTGACAAGGTCCACGAAAGGCATAGGCCCGATACCTCTTTGGATCGCTCCTTCCGTCGTTGAGGCCTTGCTCGCGATGATCTTAACTGGAATGAGAAGTAGATTTGTCAGCGGACATAATTCGGGAAGACTGCAGCTTGTTTTTCGCTTTTTCTTCTTTAGTAGTGAATCGCACCTCCACTGCAGTCTGCGCTAATAATGCTGTGAAGGCGAGTGATTAGGAGATGCACCTGGCGCTTAGATGACACGCGTCGAGCGACCGACGATCTCCTGGTCTCATACCCTCACTGTTGACCAGGAGCAACGTCTGGATGGAGACGTTGCTCCTAGTCAACGAGGAGAATAGCTCATCGTTTGCGAACTCTCTTCCGGATTGCTTTACTGCGTGAATACGAGGAGCTGAGTTGTTTTAGCTTGCAGTTCTTGTTCTAGATCTTTCAGATGCAGTAGTGACATTAGTATTATCTTCGTGAACGGGCAGGTCTGGTAACGATATACGAACTTAGAACAGATGCAAAAGCTCGACCAGTGCCACACTAACCTCGCAGCTTGTCTATGAGGCAGCTCACGCATCGACGACCCATTACTCAAGAACAGAAAAAACAGAGGCAGGATCGGATCAAGACTCCTCCAACACCTTCATCCAAATCGTGCAGATGAAAGCAGGGTATTAAACGTAGTCACACCTTCCGCTTTTCTCGCTTCCGCCTTCTGGCAGATTCCCGCAGCAGCATCAACTCCTGCTGTCGTCTGACGCTCTGGCCATGAAGGTAGCATATCGCCAGCATGAGCAGAATCACGATGACCACTGCTGCAGTGAGCGCGATCGCATGATTTTGCCTCCGCTCTCTTTCAAGGCTCGCAAGCCTGAAACGAAATGTAGACAGCAAAAGTGCAAATATCTGGGAATGTCTTCGATTGGTCATCAAACGTAGCTGACAACGGCTGGGTATGAGATGCAGATCGACGGTAGAGTGACACTCTGCCTTCTTTAAGTACCATTTTCACCTGCAAAAGGTTTGGGCCTGGAACGGTAGCGAAGTTACAGCGATCTCGCAATTTGTTTGTTAGCGGTACACTAACCGAAGTGGAACATTGAGATGCGCCGCTCACCAAGGGCCGTATGCTATTCTCTCCTCAACCGTCCCCGGCCGGGTATGAAGCGGTCTCCGCCCACATCCCCGGCATGCACATCATGCGCCATCGATTTTTCGCGCCGGGTACCGTCCCCGAGTCGGGCGAGAATAGCATACGCCCAGGACTGCAGCGACTGGATGGCTGAGTGGGTACGGCTCGGACTTCCAGGAAATAGGTCGGGGTTCGGATCCGGAGGTTGTGCCCCTGCGTTGCTGGGCTCGCTCGTTCCACTTTTGTCGATGTAGAATGTAACTTGACGCGGTAGTGTACCAAACTGACATTATAGCCTTATTTTAACCTGCGTGATAAGGTATAAACACAAAAATAAGCGCGCAAAGCAACAGCGTTCATTATGCATTCGATTAACCATTGAGAAGAACAGGTGATTTTCGTTTGCGTACAAATTAGATAGTATTCTTTGTCTTGATCGGCTTCGTAAGGCATTGACAGTGGGTCTGTCAGCAATACTGTTCTTCACGACTCTAATGATCAAGGAGAAATTGAAAAAAATTGGATAAATAAGATTTGTTTTATTTTGATTTATTTATTTATTTACCTATTATTTTTATTTCGTTTTTTATTCGTTATAGTTTATTATTACTTATTCATTATATATTTATATTTCTAATTAATTAATTAGTTATTTTTGATAAATTGATTAGTTAATGTATTCATGTTTGACTTTTTCCGACCCCTCTTCGACCACTGGAGATAATGTATAACAGCACCGATATTTCTTCTTCATCCCCAACCAACCATATTGTTAGTGATTTCACGATCGTCACATGCAGCAACCTTCTCACTGCTTCAAGGAGACGTAGTACCACCCACATCATCGTCATCGTCCGGAGAGCAGTCTACATCCTGCGCTTCCTTCAAGTCGAGCTCACCTCACTCATCACCAATGAGAAAACGTCAAAGGAATAAACGTCAAACTAAAAGCTTGCTGGAGTGTTTTATCTTCATCAGCACAGTCAACATTCCCATGCATAACATTTTGAAAAATATGCCCCGAAACGCATCTGCTATGGCGATCTCCTTTATTAAGTATTTGAAATTATAACTCTAAATATTTAACACATAATAAATAAAAAATAAATAAATAATAAGTGAAAAGATAAATCTCCTTTTTTCAATGTCTCCTCTATTTTTGGAGGCATGAAATGCAGTAGTGCTGACAAATCCGCGGTCAATGCCTAAAGAGGAAGGTCAAGATAGAGAATACTATCTATTTTGAAGTTAGGACTGGCCCTTGAATGCTACAGAGGAACTGCGAAGAAAAGTCGCCTGTTCTCTCATTAGTGATGTTAGCTTGACTTGAACGAAACGCAGGATGTGGACTGGTCTCCGGACGATGACGATGATGTGGGTGGTATTACGTCTACTTGTAACAGCGAGGAGGTTGCTGTATGTGACGGCCGTGAGATCACCAGCAATATGGTTGGTTGAGGATGAAGAAGAAAGATCGATACTGTTATACTTTATCTCCAATGGTCGAAGAGGGATTGGAAAAAATCAAACATGGATACATTAACTAATTAATTAATTCAAAATGAAAAAGTTTATATTAAGTAATAATAAAGCAGCATAAAGCATAATGAATAAAAAACGAAATAAAAGTAATAGGTAAATAATTAAATAAAAATGAAACAATTTTTTTACCCAATTTTTTTCAATTTCTCCTCCTTGGAGTCGTTAAGTACAATAATGCTGACAGACCCACCGTTAATGCCTTACGAAGCCGATCAAGACAAAGAATACAATCTATTTTGTACGCAAACGAAAATCACCTGTTCTTCTCAATGGTTAATCGAATGCATAATGAACGCTGTTGCTTTGCGCGCTTATTTTTGTGTTTATATCGTATCACGCAGGTTAAAATAAGGCTATAATGTCAGTTTGGTACACTACCGCGTCAAGTTACATTCTACATCGACAAAAGTGGAACGAGCGAGCCCAGCAACGCAGGGGCACAACCTCCGGATCCGAACCCCCGACCTATTTCCTGGAAGTCCGAGCCGTACCCACTCAGCCATCCAGTCGCTGCCGTTCTGTTAAGCGGCGCACCTAAATGTTCCACTTCGGTTACGGTACCGCTAACAAACAAATTGCGAGATCGCTGTAATTCCGCAACCGTTCCAGGCCCAAACCTTTTGCAGATTAGATTCTAACTACGATATGGCACTTCCAGACGTCAGTTTTGCTTTATCGGCCCGCACTGAAGTGAAACGGTTTTTTGCAATTTTTGACCTGTCCGCAGGAAATTTGGAAACCACCACGGCGCTTCTCTTACAATCGCCTTCAACCCTCATTAGGTCACTTTTAAAATTGCCACGGGACGCTCATTGACCTCCCTTTCTTAGTTCGGAGTGCACGTGAGAGTTGGGTTGCCCTCCGACTGCGTTAAGGCCCCCGCACACTTGTGCGGCAACGCCGCAGCCCTATCCTTAACCATAGGGCAGCGGCGCAGAGCTCGCCGCCGGCGGCCTCCCTGCCCTATCCGTAACCATAGCGGCGAGCGGCGTTGCCGCAGAAGTGTGCGGGGGCCTTCAGACGCCCCGTGACAATGTCTTACCCATAATATGATTGGCAGTCCATGCACATTTATGGTATATGTACACCAGTGTGTATATCAGCGCTCATCTTCTTGATAACAAATGTCGTCAACATACTCTACGGATGACGGGATAGAGCCCCGCAAGTACCTCAGCTTTAGTCGTGCAAATAACAGAGTTTCAACCAATCAATTATGAAGCGCAAAAAGCTATCATAATAAGGCAGTTAGGGGTTCTCTTTAAGTTCCTCCCTTCCGACTAGGAACTCGGAAACTGGGTTTATCTGGGCAACCAGGTTGGCGTAGTTTATTATCTCCAATGTTGCTGCCAATTCGTTGTGTTTCGCTATGTGGGGAAAGAGAGCCACCACCTACTAGGATTGCATCCCTGTTACTGACTTCTTGAAGTTTACGTGTAAAGACGTGTGAAGTATGTGAATTACCGGTCCAGCATAGCTGACGTAATGGTGTTTGCGTCTAATGACGTCTACCAAACGACAGCGGGACAGGAGGTACACCAGCCCCCTGCTGGAGGGCGTGGCGTCAGTAGGTATACCGCTGTTCTGCGGACCGCAAACTTTTGTTTTGCGTGTCAAAAGTTTCGTAAGGCAGCCGTTAGACTGTCGGTGAAGCCTAGGGGTTGCGGATGGGTGAGCAAGAGAGGTGAGAGGAGGATCACACTCCCCCCCCCCCCCCCCCCAGCAGGTGGCGGGTGTATCACCTGACCGTCCCCCGTACCAAACGTGTAGCGGACGTGGTTTCGGAAATTCCCCAAAAATTCACTTGGTGTCTAAACGGATCAAGCTTTGACGTGGTTCACCCAAGATCTGAGATTCGGCAGGAATACAGGTGCAATCCTAGTTGGTGGTGATCACTCTTAAACGACTTCATGAGAACTGAATGCATTCCGTATTGGAGGATACTGAACTTACTCATTCCTCAGAAAAGAACTGTACTAACGAAATCAAAATAAATAATACAGAAACGTGAGAATATATAACACTTGTGAGCTAGGTCGGAACCAGGGATGGGCGGGATTTCTGTTTTCTGTTTCCTGACTTTCTGGCCATTTTCAGCAATTTTTCTGTTTTCTGTTTTCCAGGAAAATGGCCAAAATATTGGCCAGAAAACAGAAAAAAGAGCTGTGAATTGTATCGTCGAAATCCAATAAAAAGCGTCCAAACGTGTCATGAGTTTTGTTCCACAATAGCGCCTTAACACTATTTTAAATGGCAAGCATATGGCGTTTTAGGATGTGCTTGTGAAGAAAACTTGCGCCAACTTATGAACTATGCCGCTTTGTTTGCTTGATTGATTGTGTAAGTGCTGCTGGCAAGTAGTTCCTTCATTGAACTCCTTTTTCCATTGTTTGGATTCGTACTGTTTTCGACATAGGATGTGGGTGAGACTACTCTCCGCCTTCGGTTTAAAATTTGAAAATTGTTGGCTGGTCTTTCCCAATGATCACTTCTTGCAGAGTCTTCACCAAAGCTGCTTTGCTAACTCTGAACCCTGCTCAGCTTCTGGTTTTCAAAAATTGGAGACAGAAAGTTTTAGTTAACTTTGATTTCGCTGATATAGTGTTACGGCAGTGTTACACGAAATTATTCAGGCATCACCTGTAGAGGGTGCGACAAAATTACCCGTGCACTGAAAATTCAATGGCATTTTGAAATCAAACATCGCAGATCAATTCTAACTATTAAATTTATCTACTGCAACCATGGCAATTCAAAGCATTCTAACAGTTTTCAGAATGATTGCCTTCAGCCTCCACACAGTCCTTCAGACGTTCGACGAAGGCTTCGCATGTGGCACGCAGTTACGATTCATCAATTTCGTCCCAGGATTACAAAAGCGCTTCTTTGGGACAGTCCAAATTTGGGTGCCTGGTAGAGCAGCATTTTTTCTCTAAGACGCCCACACAGAATAATCTATCGGGTTAAGGTCCGGAGATCTGGAGGGCCATTCGTCGTGTGTGATGAAGTCAGGCAGCTGCTGGGCGCACCATTCCTGGACCACCTTCGCTTTGTGTGCCGGAGCAGAATCTTGTTGAAAGCACCAGTAGGCCTCTCCGGAGTGGGCATAGGCCCACGGCCCGAGAACTTCTTCCAGGATATCCTTGTAAACCGCTGCGTTGATTTTCACGCCAGCTTCGACAAAAACAAGTGGAGTTTTTCCTGAAGATGTGACTCCTCCCCAAGCCATAATGGATTGAGGCTTTTCGCACTTTCCTGAAGTCGTACTTTGGCGATAGCGTCAGCAAGCGAGTCCCCAATAAATCCCCAATAAAATCCTCATTTTGGGAGTTGAAGGCTGGATTCAACGTGAAAATTTTTCCATCGTTAAAGACGATGTTCGAGCGTGTGCCACCGTGAATCGTTGCAGCAACCTTTTGCATCTTTCCAATCTCCCCTTCTTCATAGTGTCCGTAAAGACTTGGCATTTCTGTGGATGACAAGGGAACTTCTTAAGTTTTCCCCTGACTATCCTTCTTATTACCATTTCGCTTATTCCTACGTCTTTGGCCATCTGGCGCATCGATCTCCTGGTGTTTCTCCGGATTTTTCCTCTCACGAGTTTTACATTTTCCGGTTGATAGCTGTCGTGGGACGCACTCTTCCTTTTCTATCCTCTTCGGTCTTCAATTCCTTGCAGCGTTTTACTGTACCCTGAACCGTTCTTCGGGGCACGGAAAGCATCTTCACAATATCTCTCGTTTGCTTGCCGGCCTTATGAAGTTGGATAATAGCACTTCGTAGGTTGGAACGCCCAACCATTTTGTGATCAAGCACATATTAGTTACACAGCGTTCAGTCAACATATATTAGGCGAATGAAGCAGGAGAATTTCTAAGAAACTTAAAAAATTTAAAATGTCTAGGTGCACGGGTAATTTTGCCGCACCCTGTATTATATAAAATTAGTAGGAAGATTATCTGTCGTCTTAGCAGCGTTTCTATTCGTCCCTGTCGCGTGCCAGAGCGCTCCAATGGATCCTCCTTGCACGAGGGACCCTATGAATCTCTACGTGTTCGTCTCGTACCCTATGAATCTCTACGTGTTCGTCTCGAAGTACGAGACGAACACGTAGAGATTCTGACGCAGCCAGTAATACTCAACGAATATCTGCACGGCTTTGAAATATGTAGCGAGAGTATGTCCCTAGAATCAAGCAATGAAGTTGACACATGCAAACTGAGGTCAGTGAGCCTTCATGCTGTTTGCTTCTTTAAAAGACCACTTTTTTTAGTACTATTAGTCTAGCGTTTCGTCTGTTTTATGACTACACCTACATAGGACTGTGTCAGTGGACTGTATCTTAAACCGATATATTTTAATTGAATGTGATGTCGAGATTCCTAGGATCTATCAGGCAAGATTTACAACTTACTGATTGTATTGAGTTTGGTGTGCTCTAGAAATTTTTATCAACGCTTGCAAGTTAAAACGCTTGTCCACAACCACTTTTTTATTCATACAAAAGCAGCCGCCTCTGGAAAAATGGATCTTTGTGTAGAACAATTAGGTCGTATTATAATTTCGAAATATTTTGATTTTCTGTTTTATGGCATTTTTTGGCTTTTCTGTTTCTGTTTCTGTTTTCTGTTTTCCAGAAAAATTTTCAAAAATTCCGCCCATTCCTGGTCGAGACGTCTGCATATGATTAGAACGTGAAGTATTAGGTTGTCCCATAAGTCCCCGCCGTTTTTTTCAACGATTCATTGCGGATATCGCCGGCGGTCTCTTGCATAACGCTATAAACCTTTCGAAAGAGAATGACTTGATCTACCAGAAGGTGTATTGCATTTCTTTTTCATCCTTAATTTTTTCAATTTTTAGGTCGTTAAAGTGAAAAGTAAAAAAATGAAAAAGTGGCCATCTGCCCAGTCGCTTCTCTCCGCTTAGGTTTGGAATTTTTTGCACAGCTTTTTACAGCGTTTGAATGACAATGCTTTGCGCTACAAGATTACATGTTGGCCTTATTTTCTCATTTGTCCTTTAATGTTTTTTGGGTCATCAAATTGAGACGTCCGACTTTTCCGTCCGAAATTTACCAACAGCTCCTGCTCTGGGGTGGAATTTTTTGTTTATGTCGTTCGGAAGAAGATGTCTTGCTTAATAAGAATTTGTGTCGCGTTTATTGGCTCATGCTGGTTTCTGTCAAATATCAGCAAAATTCCAAAAAGAGAAAAATCATCTTCACCAACAACTCCTTCTCCTTGTTCAGTTGTTGATATTCGACAGAAAACAGCATGAGCCAATAAACGCGACACAGACTCTTATTGAGCACGACATACCCTTTCGAACGACATAAACAAAAAATTCCACCCCAGAGCAGGAGCTGCTGGTAAATTTCGGACGGAAAAGTTGGGCGTCCCAACTGACGAGCTAAAAATCAACAAAGGACAAACGAGCAAATAAGGCCAACAAGTATTCTTGTAGCACAGAATATTTTCTTCCAAATGCTACAAAAAGCTACGCAAAAATTCCAAAACTAAGCGGAGAGAAGCGACTGGGCAGATGGCCACACACTTTTCCACTTTTTCACTTTTCACTTTAACGACCTAAAAACTGACAAAGTTCAGAGAAAAGAAGAAATGCAATAAATGGTCTGATAGAGAAAATCATTCTCTTTCGAAGGATGTATAGCGCTACGCAAGAGACCGCCGGCGAAATCCGCAATGAATTGTTGAAAAAACGGCGGTGACCTATGGGACAACCTATTACATTGTCTTGCCTGTGTCCAAAACGTTGACTGATGGTGTCTTGACCTGTTTTTATTTTATTTTACTGATGTTATCTGTTTCAGTTGCTTGAAGATTATCCGTTCTCTGTGCAATCTAGGAAAGGGTAGCTCCGTTACTAGTCTTGGACTGAGAATGATTCTTTTTAGATCCCCCTCCCGACTAGGAAATCGGAAATTGAGTCTATCTGTGCAACCAGGTTAGCATTGTTTATTTATCTCCACAGGTTGTTGCCCATTTCTTGTGTTTCTTTATGTCGGGAAGTCGTTTAAAGCGGCCACCACCATCTAGGAATGCACCGGTGTAGAGAATTAAGGGTGGGGCACACTCGGCAGCGGCTTCAGTGCGTCAAAAACGGGGCGGGGCGTCGCTCTCCGGCTCAGGACATGTTGGCGGTGATGGGCGGTCGTTCTCTCTTTCTCGGATGTCGACATTGAACCATTGCCAGCCATCGCTCAGCTGAACGGGGGATAGCTGGTTTGGTTGAGGAAACGGCTTTCCTAATCTTATCTTATCCTACCGCCTGACGTCAGAGCGTCAGCTTCACGGAATGACCGAGCTGATTCCGTGAAGCTGACGCTGGTAGCGCTGAAGCGAGGTGTGCATAAGCGCGCCGCCGCCCCTGACGCAGGGACACGCACTCTGCGTCTCTGCCCTATCCTTCATCATTGGAGCTGCGTCAAGCAGCAAGAGTGTGCCCAACCCTTTATAGTAGGAGAAATGAGGAAGACCTCATAACAACAGTGTACCTCCGCCAACCCTCACCACGCTTTGCATCGTCTCCGGGTTAGGCCCACTTACGGCTAAATCCGTTTGGACACCAACTTCCAAACTGGAGACTTTTCTGGCGTGTTGGATCGACTTCCAATACGCGTCTTTACGCGCAAACCCCACCACGTCAGCGGTGCTGCACTGGTGTAACACGTCACGTCGTCTACACGTCTTGTAGACGGTGACTAGCTGCAAAACTAGCGGTCGTGACCTGCTTAGATGTGGACTTCACGATGTTGGCTGAGCTCGAATCTACACCAGAAGGAACGGGGAAGGGGGCAGAATCCCCCAATGCAAGGAAAAAATGCCGCGAAATCCAGCAATTTATATTGTGCTGCGGAGACTCTTAAGCTGGATAATGCTGAAGCAGTCCTGATGTAGAGGGGAATTCAGTTTTCTCCTCATATAGGTGGACATATACCAACCTACAAACTCCGCCAGTGCAATCGACATTGTGTTTTGAAAATTCTTGTCGGGAAGCCGGAGACCGTGGATGTGCTAAATCCCATTTTCTACCCATGCCAACCCCTCCATCCACCGGGATACATACTTGATATTTTTGTCTTCTTCACCATGCTGTCAAGCGAGAAGCTCGTTAGAATGGAAGCGCTTTCCATAGATTGTACATACCATACGTTCAATGTCGGATACAACAGCTATCGCAACCAGGCGATTCACTTCAAGTTTTTTTCGATCCACTCACTCAGCAGTGCGCCTGTGAACTGTTCTGTGCTGACTTTGCAGATCCTTCGATCGCAGTCCTGTCTTAGAGTTCTGTCAGCTCCGACTTCCAGGCATTGCCAAAACTGTCTGTTAAAAACGCCTCATACTTCTTATCGGCGAGATCACTCGTGTGAAAAGAATTTTCAAAGAAGTGAGCGAAATCTCCAGCGTGTATGATTAAGGTTCCGAAGGTGGGAGCAACATTAAAGCAGCGGGTTCACCTTCATGCCCTTCACATCATCCAGGGGCCAGATTCATCAACGACTACGAGTTTAGATTGCTCTAAGTCGCTGATGAATCTGACCCCAGATTTTCTAAGAAACTGTAGAACGAAACGCTATACACGTTTATCTAATCAGCATAGACCTAGAAGGATATCTAACTTTACTTGTCAGAAAGAGAGAGGAACAGGTTGGACGTCCCTCTCTAGGTTTGCAACCGAAAATGAAAGTGCACCATCTATCGGACCTGTAAAGGCCTGTTGAGGACATGGGTTTCACCAGTGCAGCGTCAGTGAAATAATGGACCTTGTGCTTGAGAACGTGTGTTTGACGTGGATCCAACACGCCAGGAAAGTCTCCAGTTTGGAAGTTGGTGTCCAAACGGATTAAGCCCCCACTTACATCCTCATTTCAGAACTCACGAGTGTGGCTTGGGTGTTATTAGCAGTGTCTCGTTTTCTAGCATGTCGCCGGTTTCATTGCCTGTAATCGGAAAGTTTATGCATCACACATTATAAGTTGGATATGTGAAGAATGAAGGGACCGACCATGGGAAGTCTTCGCCCGCCTTACCATGGCGACTGATAGAAATGAACCTGACGCCTGGTAGATGCAAGTGATTTCCTAGTGATTTTTAGTTGGTGACTGTTTTCATTAAGCGTTGTCTGTAAACAAAAGGGCTGGGTCCTTATCCAGAATTAATCCACAAGCTGCTTTGCCACGTCATCTCCCGCGATGCTAAGCTCACGTGATTTTGGTGCAGTTGATTCTTAAGGATTGATAACCTGAATAAGGTCGAGGTACGAAATCCTTCGCAAACCCTTCGTCCATGTTCACAACGAGTAGTGTATACCAACCCTAGCCTACGTCATGGTGTTGAGACTAACGACTCCACTTTATTAGAGTAACGAGTCGAATCTGTGCAATGTGGGAAATATCAACGGAGTAAGAGAAAACAATCGTGAACTGCAATCGGACTGATAGTCGATGGGGTGAGGAGATGCGACATTCGGGTGAGATCAAATGAGACCCGTATATTGAGAGAAGGACTGGAGACTATTATGACCACTTTGATCAGAAAAACCGAGAGTACTCTTCAATGGAATATGAGATCGTATACACAATACACAATGAATGACGAAGGCAAATCAGGGAACTGTGGCACAGATGTCAGCAACTCTAAAAACACGCCGTTGAAATCCTGGCAAGGAGGACTTAGTCCGGTGAGTATGAGTGAGAGTACGAAGTCGAACGCGGGTGCAGATGTCTACATGATGGAGCACTTGCTCGGTATTCTCGGATTACAACAGTTCAGTGTGTGGAACTTGCTCATCCAACTGTGGTTAGTGCTGGGCGCTCCAGGCAGTGGTGGTAGCAGGTCGAGGTCGTCTGACAGGGAGTCGTCCATGTCGAAGGAGTCTGTTAACCGAGACTTCTCCTTGACGGAACCAGTATCTGAAGCAGGAGCTTGCATAACGAGGACTAACTGCCTTTCCGCCAGGTTTCATGTGCACACTTTAATTTGACCCCACTATGTGATTTCCGCTTTTCCAGGTTTTGAAGTGGGCGAGTTCGCTGAATGGTAAGTCGAATAAAATTGGATAATTTGTTAATTAAAAGTTGCATTTACTCTAAAAAATTAAGCTAAAATAAAAAGAAACGTAATAAATTTTCAACTTAGGTAAGCGGTCCAACAAAAATACATCAATAAACTGAATACCAGTAGTACATATCATGTGAAGGCTAATCGGAGGTCGCACCTGGACAGTTCAACAATGTTTTTGGAAATGAGAATGCCATCTACTGCAAAGCGACGGTTGCAGCTCCAGCTGCGAGCGTGCTAGTAGGTCCACCCATCCAAAAACTTAAACAAGGTGCAACAAAGACGTACTGTGCTGCCGAACCGTGTTCAGAACGTCGTCATGTGTTTCTTCCTTCTCGTCGTCACTATCCAACGGACAGTCGAAGAGTCGGCTTTTCTCCGTTTCCTCGCTGGAATAAGAAAGAGGCTGGTATCGGCTCTCATGTGGTAGCCGTCGCATTAAAAACGCACTGGTGGTGAGCAGCGTCTGCAGTTCTACGTCCATCCTCGTGATCGTCAAGGGTGAAGACCTCGGACTCGGTGGCTAGTACTCGTGGTATACCTAAACACTGGACTATGAGCTGCAGACTGTGAGCGGGTCGATACACTTAATTTGCGCCGTAGCCGCATTGCAATAGCAATACAATAGTTCGTACACTACACTACGACCATGAGAACGTGCGCTATGCACGACTAAGCCTTTGGCATACTCCTGGGCCGCCAGCGAGATGCTGGTGTATACCAAAAATCTTATATGCAGTTTCGACTTGATTTTAAGGTCAAAGATTTCATCCAGCTATTCAGATTTTTCTAGACGCTCTTAGCCGTACAGAAATAACTTCATTTGGATGCATTTGGCAAAAAGGCCGTACAAAATTCTCGGGCGCTATATCGACGCTCTAGTAGTACATATTTTTCTCGATAAAAGGCAAAGGGATAGGCAATATGACAGACCAAGCTCACAATGGCGTTTCTGCAGTGTGGAGGAGCTTTTGATGTATTGGGTTGCGACGGAAGCAGTTTTCTGTCAGTTTAGCGCATTCTTGATTTTGAAACGCGTGACATCTTAATGCATAGTTTCCATTCACTTTTCCGCACCTTTAAGGAACAGAAGACCTACGCCTTCCAAATAAGTGCGCTTTCAAGGATTTCCTTACACTTGAACTACAACGGTTCTGGAATACGCATACTACGATTTTTCGCACACCTAGTTCCTTAGGTTGTCACGCGGAGAGGTAACTGAAAGTGTAGCAGCTGCAGGAGAGGATACAACAAGATAGATAGAATTTTCTGATGCTAGACCTTAGAGATTCTTGCAGGATTCTAAGAGATAAAACATGAGTAAGAATCTAATGGACCCATCTTAGTGGAAGAAAACTATGGAAGAGAAGCAAACATAAGGGATGAATGGTAGTTGCTGAAATAGATTGCTGGGGAAGACGGCTTTTGAAATATCCCTGTCCTTGATCACATCTTGCAACCTGAGGCGAACAAAATGCGCGACAATTGAGGGGCCCATTAGCTCAGCCGCGAATGGCAGCACGTGTGAACTGTGCTTGTGATAGGTCCGACCGAATCCGGTAATTACTACCTATATACAAGGTTCTTGGGATCATTCTCAAGGGCTGTTTTGCACAGCTGGATGTCGTACGTAGCGGTTCAGAGATTCGCAGCCGGACTGATCCTTTACCTCCTTTTTAAGCCAACTGAGACCACTATAATGCAGTTCTCTAGGACTGATGATGAAGAACATTTGGGCAAAAAGCAGCTGAAGCAGCTGATTTCGAAGCTTATGACTGGCATTCGTCTAGTACTTCTACTGCGACGATCCGTCTGTGCATCTTTCATGAACGGTGATGTAAGGCGTAGAATCCCGTTCGAGGGTACTGGCGCAATAGCAAGATCGTAATGGAACATCCACCTAACAGCTTTCAATAATCGTCAAATAAAAGTTAAGCCAATCGTAGATTAAAGGAGTTTTTAAATTTCACAAACTTAGATCACGTTTATTTTTTCAAACCTCTGGAAACCCTCATAGGAGAAAGTATGTATGTGAAACAACATAATCCCAGATTCAACTTCTACGATTTCAAGCAGCGAATTCATAAGGTTTTGAGGGAGCGTAATCTAGAAATGCCCATTACATCGGCAGAGGTGCGACATGTACATGTAAGTTTTCTGTTTTAATGAAATAGTGCTCTATGAACCGAGATATGGTTTTTGGAATATATTAAGTTGGCAACTATTAATAAATTCGGACTCATTCGTAGTTATCTTTTCTAGCAGAGATTGTCAGGATATTTGGGCATCGATTCTTTATCCCTTTCTACTATTTGAAAACAATTAGACTGCACTTCCCGAAGCTACTTTTGTTGTCCTCATCATCATTTTCATTGCGTCTGTCCCGCTTGGTGGCAACGGGACAGACGCAACGTCTGTCCCGCTTGGTGGCAACTGTGGTAACGCCAGTTCTCCCGATCAAATGCTTGATCAGGGTGCACACCAGCCATCTTTAAGTAAAATTCAACGTATCTAGCCAACGTTGCTTTGGTCGTCTCCTGGGCCGCTTTCCAGGGACCTCAAGGTTCAGGCCAATCTTACGGACGGTGTCGTCGTTAGCGCGAAGGACATGGCCGTACCATCAAAAACGAGCTTCGCGCAGCTTCTCGGCTATCGGGGCGACACCGAACCTCTGTCGTATGGCGTCGTTGCGAACGCGGTCCAAACGCGTAACTCCAGCCGTCCACCGTAGCATTTTCGTCACCATTACACTGAGGCGGCTTTCAATTTCCTTCGTCACGGGCCAGCACTCAGCACCGTACGTCGCTACTGGGCGGACGACTGCTCTATACACCTTTGACTTGAGGTACTCAGGTATTGTCTTGTCGCAAAGCACCCCAGTCAACGAACGCCATTTGGACCAGGCTGCACTCACGCGTTCGCCTCCAACTTTAGGCTGCCATCGGACGTGATTGCTGATCCGAGATACTTGAAAGATGTAACTCGTGAGAGCTCAGTACCAGTGATCTTAATGGATCCGTGCTCATTCATATCCATCGTTAAGTACTCGATTTTTTGACGTTTAGGTTGAGACCGAACAATGCCAAGCGATCGCACCACGCCTGTGCCTGTCGCTCTTATCTTCACATGCAAGCATGACGTCGTCAGCATACAGCAACGTACAAGGTGCCGCCATTTGGAGATCTCGTGATATTGCATCCATTACGACGACGAGGAGCAGTGGGGATAGCGCAGATCCCTGATGCACCCCTACAGAGATGGGAAATTCCGCCGAGGTGCCCGCTGGCGCTCGCACTCGACTCCTTGGGCAAGAGTACAGAATGCGCACCCATTCAATAAGCTCATCAGGAACACCATGTTCTCGCAACGCGTACCAGATAACATCTCGCGGAACGCGGTTGAAGGCCTTCTCCAAGTCCAGGAAGGCAAAATGCACCGGTTTCTGTTTCTCGCGGTGCTTCCCTAGCAAAAGTCGAACAGCGTGAATGGCATCAACAGTGCCACAGCCAGAGACGAAACCACACTGATTCGTGGAAAGCTGGACGACATCCCGGATACATCCATCGACAAATCGCTCAAAGATTTTCATGGTGTGCGAAAGAAGGCGAATTGGACGGTAACTAGCGCAGTCCGCAGGACTGCCCTTCTTCTTCCAAATCGGGATGGTCGTGCTTTGCTGCCAGCTTTCGGGCGCTTTCTTCTCAGCAACAACCTGATTGAAAAACTCTGTCAGCCAGTCAGCAGGGCACCAGCCCTTCGGCTTCCACAGGTCGGCTGGTAGATCATCGAGACCAGTGGCTTTGCCTGACTTCATCTTCTTCAGAGCTGCTTCGGTTTCGCTCACTGTGATCTTCTGAACGGGACCGTATAAAGGAGATGCAAAAGGAATAGCAGGATGGGCAAATTCAACATTCGAGATCTCCTCGAAGTAGTCGTGCCATCGCTTCACAGCCCTCTTACGATCCATCAAAAGATGACCGTTCTCTTCGTTAATGCCAAATGACCTCTCGATGTCTTATGCTTGGCGACAGCGAGCTTTGGAGAGTCGGTAAAGATAACGCTCATCATCGCGCGTTTCCAGTTTTTCGCTGACTTTAGCGTAGTATGCGGCTTTAGCAGCAGCCACTGCCTTCTTTGCCGCTTTTTTCGCTTCGCGATAATTCCGCCAATTGTGGACTGTTTTATCACCGATAAATACGTGATAGAGCCGTTTCTTTTCTCGAATTTTTTCTTTGACATCGTCAGTCCACAGCCATGCCTACTTGTCGACCCAGCGTCGTCCAGGCTTCGTTGTGCCGAGTTCGAGGCGTGCAGCCCGGATTATCGCATCGGTAGCATCCTTCCAGGTTTCGTCGACAGTTGTCACCGTCGGCAACCGAATGCGAGAAATAACTGCCGCTTCCTTCTCTTTCAGTCGCCACCATTTAATTCTAGCCGACCCGCGTCGCTCGGCATGTTTACACCTCGAAGGTGTGATCTTCAGCGAGCAGATCAGTGGACGGTGTTGTGTGGCAACCGCCTCATACGGCACGGTCTTCGCGTCTGTGACAAGGCCTTGGTCGCGACGCCTAACAAGGACATAGTGAATCAAGAAATCAACAAGGAATCTGCGTTTTAGCGTTCCCGCTATAAAACGAGATGAGGTGGGAGTCACGCTTTCGAAATTTGGTATTCACGATGGTGAGTTCATGTGAGTCTGCGTACTCACGTATACGCTCACCATCGGCGTTGCGTGACCCATATCCTAAAGCACCATGACAGCTGTAACCGTCTTGCTCCGACGTGACCATTAGAGTCACCTGCCACAACAATCATATCTTCTGACGGCAATTCCGCTGTCTTCTCATCAAGCAAGGACCAGAATTCGTCCTTGGTTTGCTCGGAACAGCCTATCTGCGGAGCATACGCAGAAAAGAAATGGCATCGTCGCTCCTCTACTGCGACAACAATCTTCATCAAGCGGCCATCGAAACGTTCTATGTTTGCAATCGCGTCACGGAAACGTTCGGAGACGATCATACGGACACCACTGGTGGTCCTGGAACTTCCACATAGAACGGCCTTAAAGCCTCGTCCTATGTCCCTTGACTTGCAGCAGGACCACCTCGTCTCCTGCACCCCACAGAAATCTATCTTTCTTCGCTCCAATGCTTCAATCAACTCGCACGAACGGCCCGTCAACGTACCCACATTCAACGCTGCTATGCGGGTCTTGCCTACGTTACGGGACTTTTGGACTAGCTCAGTTGCCCCCCGATGTCGTCCTCACATCAGTGACCCTCGCACACTTCACACTCGCCGGGCTTTGCGAGTGCGCGTCGGCTCCCGCGGACGCCGCAGCATTATCTCGAAAACTCTTAAATGTCATCAACCATGTGATGTAATAAAATGTTCGTCCTGCCATTTCGAATTAGTTGGAAGTTTTTCAGTCTGAAATGAGAGGACACAGAGTCACTATTCGCGAACGGCTTCTTCATGAATACCAGCTTGGCCGTTCTGCAGCTAAAGCCCGACAGAACATTTGTGTAGCTATAGGAGGTGAGGCTGTCCAACGATCGACAGTGGTCGAATGGTTCAAGAAGTTCCGTGAGGGCTACGTCGAAACTGAAGACAAGCGATGCACGGACGACCGATTGCCCTTGATCGTCGAGCTGTAATTAGCGCCATCGAAGGAAATCCGAGCTTGACAACGCGTATTTTGGCACTCGACTTTAGATGCTCACATACCTCTATTGGGATGATTCTGCACAACGTTGGCTTCTCTGTAAAGCTCGGTAAATGGATGCCTCACGACTTGACCCTATTTCAGAGGAAGAAGCGTGATGATGCCTCGAAGGAATTGTTGCATCGTCCCAAGTAGAAAGCATTTTTCCACCGAATGATAACACGTGATGAAAGTGGATTTCACTGAATACCATCAGCGTTTTAACCAGTGCCTTAGAGCAAAACAGAAGCCGCTGTCAACGCCTAGGCCTGACCCCAACAGACAAAGGTGATGTACCCGCTTCATGGTGCCGGGAAGGCGTTATCATTCGAAACTCATCGAGAGTGGTTGGGGGGCAGTCGTTCGGTACACCGTGGTGCTCGCCGCCCACTTCCCGCCCTGCCCGCCCCGCCCTAATTGGACAAGTTTGCTGCGCGCGAAACCGTCGTTAATTGGCGTGACGTCGTCCAAAAACCTAACAGCTGATAGGAGACGATTGGGAAGCGCATCTCGAGGAACTCTGAAGTCATTTTTCATCGGTTCGGCTATGGAGACAGTTGAGGGAAGGAGAACGTCGCTCTTCTCTCTAGATTCTTTCAATTTTCACCACAATTCTTTAAATTTTCGCCTGAAATGCGATGCCTCCATGTGAAGGTAGGGACCCGGACACCTTGTCCTCGGCGCGCCCTTCGCCCCGCCCCTTTCTGAGGGCGGTGTATCCAACGACTCTCCGCCAGAGCGGTTCCATCAATGGTGGCGACGTGTACTCCTTTCAACTTGACCCCGTGCAGGCTGAACTCCGCTAGAATCGGTTCCGACAGCTCTTCAGGAGTGGCATTGTCCTTCAGCAGGATGACGCTAGACCAGACGTCGCGAACTAGACTTTTCAAAAAATCGAAAACTTTGGCTGGGAGCGTCTAGCTCATCCACCTTACAGCCCAGACTGTGCGCCGAGTGTCTACCACTTTTTTCGTTCACTGCAGCACTCCTTGGCTTTAGGACGACTTACCAATGTGGACCAGGTCAAAATGCACCTCCAAGGAGTTTTCGCCTCAAAACCGTGGGATAGATCAGCTAACTGATAAATGGGAAGCGGTTCTTCGTTTCAACGAATCTTACTTCAATTAAAGATTGCTATTAGTTGTTTGTTAATAAGCACTTTCGTTGAAGATGCTTGAGAGTCCACGAATTTAGTTGCCAACCTAATATTCAATGTTCACGTCAACTTGAACACTTCCAAATCAAATTGGGCACTGTTCACGTTTAATTGAATACTACTCTAAACAAGCCTAACGCTTTTCTTATCAAAGTGAACATCTTCAAAACCAAAACGAACTCCTTCTACATTTCACTAAACTCTCCGACACAGTTGGAATAATTTTTTGTTCAATGAAAATTTTAGTGTCTGATGTCTTTTCTTTGAAGTTTTAATACACTCACCAATAAGTGAACTCACTGTTTGAAATTTTTTGTGAAATTCTCATTTTTAAGCAACAAAAATGATTCAAAGGTTGATTTAAAAAGCAGGAAGAAGGCCATTTTTTATGGCAAATGAAGAGGCGCCACGCCGTCGTCCAAGACATCACGATTTTTGTTCCAATAACAATAAAATTTCTGTTTGCATTGAGTTTCACATCTGTATACGATCGAACAAGAACAAGTGTAAAGAACAGACATATCCCGATAAGCTGGTACATAGTTCCTCAAGTATGAACGCTGCCATTATGCGCTTTTTGCCATGAATGACTCTCACATATCTCATCTGGCTTTGACACAAACCTGTGGAGCGAATTTGATACTTGGCGTAGCCATTGCCTGCTGAGGATGAGCCGGGGCCGATGGTCGGTACGCTCATTCCCTCACTTTAATCAGTTCCCGTCTTTCGAAGGTACCTAAAAAATATTTGTCTGAGGAAGCCCTCTAATAGCGGAACTTGAAGCAAGGAGGAAAGCTAATAGGATGTGAACAGCACCACTAAACATTCATCTTATCAGCGATGGCGTGTAGTTGGAGAGGAAGTACAACAAATGGCAGTGAAGCTCGTTCAGGAAAATTGACATGTACAAGTGGCTTGAACCACTTCCAGAATAGTATCAAAGAGCAAAAAGATTAAAGTATTTATTTCCATTAGTAATACTGAACAGTCTACTATTAGAAGCCAAGAGCCATCTGAACTCTGTCGTCGTTATCCGGCATTAGGCGACGTGTTTACTGCGACAGCATTGGTCCAGGACATCTGGCGCTGAAATACCACAACTGGGTCAAGAATGGAACGTCATGAAGCAGGAGGTTAGACATAATGCCTCGGAGACCAGTAATGTATCACGTTTTGTTGTCAAGAATGTTCGATCTCACCGTCAGTTTTCTTTGGAAACACTAACAACCATAATTAATTAGGTTGGGCACTACGCCCGACCTTGACCAGTGTTTTAACATCTACAGTGTGTCTCAAAAATATATGCACTGTTTGAAAGGTGATAACTTTGCTCACAGTAAAGAAAGTGAAGAGGTTAAGGGCTCATATGAAAGACTGAGAACATAGAAATTTTCTGATATATGACAGGCATGGAATGCGCCAAGCACTCGTTTGAATGTCTGCATTTTACAGGATACGTAAAAAGTATTGACGCACTAAACGTAAACGTTAGAAATAACAACACATTATAAAACTTCACAAGTTTATATACAAAATGTCAACAATGATCTAGCAAACAGAATAGTATCACTTGTATTTTATATGGGCTTCTTTGCTGCGAATGCAGGAGCGAAGACGCCGAGGAAAGGGCTGGACGGTGCGCCGCAAGTAGTCCACGTCGATTTCGTTCCATGCCTTGACCAGTCATCCTTCACTGACTTCATCCTTCTGTGGGAAGTAGCGCAAGCCTTGTTCTCCAAAACTTCCCATATAGAGTAATTCAGCGGATTCAAATCCGATCTATACAGAGGTCAATCCTCAGCCGAAATGAAGTCCCTAAAGTTGACGCGGCACCAGTCCTGAACAATCCTCGACTCTGCGCAGGAGTCTAATCCTACTGGAAGACTTACGGCCTACTCTCGAGGTGGGATTCGAGCCAAGGAACCAGTTGCTTCTTTAGGACGTCAATACAGGTAGTTCTATTGATTTATCTTCACTCCTGTATCCACGAAAACGAGAGACGCTTGTGATGAATGTTCAAACCATGATACTGGCCGGATGCGCCTCCCTTGCAGCGAGCGTTCCGCCAGAATTAGCACTTTGGAGGTCCTTGAAGAGCATGTAACACTTTTACAGGTTGAACGCACAAAAGTGTCAAGTCACTGAAGGTCAAAGCATGGAACGAAATCGACATGGACTACTTGCGGCGCACCGTCGATGCCCTTCCTCGCCGTATTCGCCTCTGCATTCGCAGCAAAGAAGCCCATATGAAATACAGGGGATGCTATTCTGTTCGCTATATCACTGTTGACCTATCGTATATAAACGTGTTAAATTTTATAATGTGCCGCCATTTCTACGTTTAGTGCGTCAATACTTTTTACGCACCCTGTACACACGATTGATTGTACTTCGTTTGAATTTATGTTATAATTTCTTCACAAAGTGGCCGTTTCGATTGATTTGCGTTTCTTTTAGGGTTTAAGCATAAAAACACACTATGGCTTGCGGAAAGTGCAGGGTGTCTTAAAAAATGTGGGTAGTATTTGGAACGTTCTAACATTGCTGCTAGTGAAGCATTTGAAGATGTTTGAGACTCACATGAAGGTGCAGGGCAACGAGATTACTGCGGCGTGCGAACATGTAGTCAAGATTGCGCCATACTCCCACCCGAAACCTTGCACTTCAGACTCGATTAATTGTGCCTGGGCTGAATGCCTGTTACAATCTTGTCACTACTTGGCTAGATTAACCTGTGCTGTGCTTTTTCAACGTTTAGAAGTTGACAATCACGTGAAAGACACGTGACATTCAAGTTTATTGATTGCACGATTTAAATGCGAGCAGGAGCCCCATTTTACAAGACGCACTCTGTGGACTAATGAAGCAACATTCACGCTGAATGGAGAGTTAATCGGCATAACTGCAGCTACAGGAGACGAAAAACGTTAAAAGAAGCACAGCACAGGCTAATGTGGCCTAGTAGCAACAAGATTGTAACAGGCCTTCAGCCCATGCAGAATCAATCGAGCCTGAAATGCAAAGTTTCAGGCGGAAGCGTGGCGCAATCTTGCCTATTTACACCTCGCAGAAATATCGTTACCTTGTGGTTTCATATGAGTCTCAAACGTCTTCCAAAGCTTAGTACTTGCAGTGTTAGAACCTTTCAAACAGTACCTGCATTTTTTAGGATATCCTGAATTTTTCGCAAGCTTTTGTTTGTTTTTAAGTTTTGAACCTTAAAAAAAGCACGAATAAATCGAAACAACCACTCCGTGACGAAATTATAACATATTATTATTTCATATTATTATTTTGTTATTGTATTCAAGCGAAGGGCGTGTGTAGCGCAGTCGGAGGAGGCGCGACTGTCGCGTGCACCCGATACCAGGTTCCTGGTTCGGATTTCCCACCCAGGCCAACCAAGCCTTCCATACCTCCGGGGTCGGTGAATTGGTACCAGACTTGTCTGGGAAGGATAGAGCGCTGACTTGTTCATCGGCTGGCCACCGCAAGTCAATGTATGGCCAAATACGCATTCATGTCGCCTCCACGACATCCCGTAGAAGAGAATGCGCTGGCGCATCCCAGAAGGGATTGAGTAACGCCGTCCTTTATCCTTTATCCTTTATTCAAGCGAAACACAATCAATCGACTGTAAAATGCAAGATTTCAGATGAGCGCATGGCGCATTCCATGCCGCTCATATGTCAGAAAATTTCTGTTTCCTTAAGAGTTCATACAAGCCTTTAACTTCTTCAATTTCTTTACTGTGAGCAAAGTTATCACCTTTCAAACAGTGTATACATTTTTTGAGACACCCTGTATATTGGTCCAGATCTCCTTTATTATATAAAGTCAGAACTACCAAAGCAAATTGTATTACAGTGGTGCAAAAATAATGGCCTTTTTGAAGCAACTGCTTTGAAATACTATAACTCGCTCCAAAGGACAGCTTTTCGATCAACGTAACAACGAGAAGAATCAGCGCATTCCTTCTAACGAGATCCTAGTTTAGATGTTCCTGCAGCTTAAAATCCTGGAGTTCTAGAGGCAAGATGGCGCCTTTTTTGCATCGCCACGTTTTCGGAAGCATTCTCGCGCAGAAAATATGAAGATGCTTGAAAAAGTGTGTGTAGAAGGAAGGTCTGCGCAGTATAGAGGACGGTCAGGAGTTTCATATCTTAACTCGCCATATGTCGCGAAGGCGGGCAGCATTGTGAGGTGCCCCATCCAATCATACCGCACTGAATGGTGTGCGATTCAGAGAGGGCGTGTACAGTCGGTACCCTGATCGGCTGGTATGTGTTCGGACTGTGATCTGCTCGGTTATTATTGGCTGGCGCGCTCTCACCTTCCAACGCTGCTCACCTTCGCGGGTCCTGGTATGTTACAATGACGCAGCTGTTGGTTCTGGGATTTGTCGGTTTGTTCTTTGAATGCGAAAGTAAAGTATGTCCTCACTTTCTCTTCCATTATCTATTAGCTGATACAAAAAGGGAAGTGGTAGTACTCACGCTGGGAACTTGAAGTGCTTTTTCAGCTGCTGCCAGTCCTTGTAGTAGTCGCGATCGACGTTCTCGTGTTTTGCCTTTTCGGTGATCACCATGTTCAGTGAGCTCTCGAACATGAAGGACTGGAAAGCATGTCATGGTGTCGAAGTTCTCCAGCTTCAGCAGAAGCTGCCTATCTTGGATGCTTCTCTCGTGCACAAACCATTGTCCCGTCGGCCACGCGCTGTGGTTTCAAAGCGTCGTTCGATGCCTTCTCAAAGCACTTCATGTCCGGACCATGCGGTGTCATCATGGAGTGCAGAGATCCACCTTAAAAAACGATTGAATGTGGTGGAGGAGACGCGGCGGATCTGTGTATTGGTGCTTATACGTCATATTTATTTGAATGCACAGAGAACAGGCCGATCTGAAGCAAGACGTGGTTCTCCTACTTTTCGAGTGATAGGCAGGGATAAGCACTATGCATGTTCCAAGGTTGAAAGAGTTTTCATTGAAGTGAAATAAAGGAGATAGGAGAGGAGGCAAATAGTTGCGCTTCAATTTTATTTCCGGTCAATGCTTATGACATTTTTGAGCATAATTTATAGAATGAACTGCAACCTCACCTCCTGGACGGAAGCCACCCTCCTTCGCTTCGTAGCATCCAACAATCAGCCCCATATATTCGGACATACAATTTCCTGAAAATGAAAATAGGGAAAAATTGAAGCCGTTCAAAATTCTCGTTCAAAAATATGCTTAACGATTTTTGAAAGAAGCAGGTATCCATCGGATCTGAAGAGGGTTGGAGAACGAATAAATTTCCTTCCAGACATGAAGTGTGAAATTGGAGTTGAACAGTGAGGAAACATGTGAGATGCTACCCTCTTCACAAAACTCGAATGAACGGACATCCTAAGGAGCGTTAGGCAATGATCTTCATCTTACTCCAACGGATGTGAGAGCTGCAGCCGAATCAATTCTCGTTATGTGGGCAACTGCTGAGACCTTTTTTCAGGCCCATGTAAGCTTGATACGTGACGAAATGAAGAGTGAGAGATGGTATGGAGTGCTAGTAGCAGTCCTTCCCACAAACAAGCTGTAAGAAAGGAGTTAGAATCATGCCTAATGTGCTTTATTTTGTTCCTACTTATAAGGTGGTATGTAATATCACTGTTACGCGAACTCACGAGACTTGTTATAGTCACTCGCGAAGCTCATACAACTAATGCTAATGCCCGCTTTTTAAAAGGGGCTATAGAATGCATAGCGAACAAAGTGAAACCGCGTTGCTGGAATAGGTGTTCGAAGCCTAGAGGGCAGAAACTGTGAAGAGGCGATGCTCATGCCAATAAAGACGAACTCGCGAAACAGAATGCACTCACTGTGGTAGTAAGGAGGTCTGAAAGTGTCCTCAGCTACACCCCATCTCGGCGGGAAAATCACGAAATCGGCGATGGCCGTGCCCGGCTTCGCGGAGGGAGCTGTGAGAACGGTGAAGATCGACGGGTCCTGCAAATGGCCGCAGTGACGTCGAAGCTACTGCTAAACGGCACTGTACGTAGTGCAGACGAAAAGGTTCGTTCAGATTCTCTCATATACGTCCTTCATTGCTTGATTCCTCACAATCTGGTACGCGTTCTCTATCTAGGGCCGGATTCATCAACGACTTACGTAACTTTAACGGAGAATTGTAAGCGAAAAGCTCAGATAACGCGGCTTATCGCCCACCATATCGCTTGATAAGCGCGTTGTCTGAGCTTTTCGCTTACAATTCTCCGTTGAGGTTACGTAAGTCGTTGATGAATCCGGCCCCTGGTGGAAAAATTCATCTGGTTTTCCGGTTCGATAAGAAGTTGTTGTCGCTAGATTCAAACCAGCAACAACGTTTTCGAGAAACACAAAACAGAAAATGTTCAACAATGCCCACATTAATCGATCCCTTTTTGGGATCTCATGTGTACTAGTACTAATACTATGTGTACATAATACTGATATTTCAGCACTTGACTTAATTACTATCGTGAAGGCACTTTGCATAAATACTCACGCTATCCTGTGGCTTAGAATGGAACAACGCACTACCTTTTCACAAGGAAAGCTCATCCCCTTTCCATATATCCTCCCATCACTCCGAACTCACGCAGTGGTCGAATGAAACGGTGTTGATGACGTTGAAGTTGCGAAGGTCGTACTTGTACGGAGCGTAATTGCCGTGCCAGGCGACGACATCGAAGGGCGAGTGGTCCTGGAATGTCAATTGGCTTTTATTGCACTTGATTAATTGTTCGTCCTGCATGCCTTCAGGTGAGGCCACCCAGCTGCCTTCAATCAGCGAATGGTGGGATTCAAAACTGTGAACGAAGCGATCTCCTTACTGCACATGCATGGTGTCTCAAAAATACAAACACCGTTCGAAAGGGCGCTGCGCGGCTGTTAGTGAACCTGTTGAAGGAATTTTACGAAAGTGCGGGAGAATACAAATTGTTCGATATGTACAAGGTCAGGGTCGTGCCATGCTCCAAAATTTTAGTCGCGGACGACTACACCGAGTAAAGGCCAGTTACAACACATATTGACCTGGAACTGATCATATCACCTGTCAGTGCTCTTCTCGAATTCAAAAGCAAAGTTTCCAAGCACTGCAATTTTTTGGCGCAAAGGGTGCACTCAAATGTGGAAAAATTGATCAAGGGGCCCTAGCTCTGTTTTTGGTTAGGATAGTAGGATGTGCTAGAGCTACGGTGAAAGAGCAAAAAATAGGAACCCAATGGTTTACAAAGTGTCACGACCGCTTGAAGCACTTGCTCAAACTCTCAAATGACATATAGACGTGACTGTATACGCAGGTGTCACATGCAAAATTTATTAGTAGTTGATCACATCGCAGTTTCATAGCATCCTTTAGGATCTAATTTGACTGCCAATTCATCTATGTCTATAGCGTAGGTGAAAAGGAAGCGGATAACACTCGCAGGTGACTGTTAATTTGGTCCTATTTCGGGGTGAAAAACATAGATCTACCTTTTCTAAAGTTTGCCAATCCCTACAATGGTCCGATCAATTTATTACAATACTGATCCCCTGCATAGTCAATCGCGTCTATAATTTGATGTTTTGAACGAGCCATTCGCGCCCTGTGACTCGCAGCGTCCTACCTTTTGGTCTTTCATCCAAGTCCTAGGTCTTGCTGAGAGCCTCACCTGAAACAAATGCACGGCATCTCAACCAGTGCTCCCACCCTTGAGTTACCATTTCTGCCACAATTTGCCGTGCGCGGCTGTGTTGTTCCAGATTTCAATACGGCAACGATGTGACCAGTCGAGGGCCAAATTTTAACAAACATTTTCTCCATATACAATCAATTGAGCCTGAAACTTAAAGGTTCGGACGAGAGCACGGCGCGATCTTGACCGTTGACGTGTCAGAGAATCCAGCTTGATCTTCATTTTTCATTTCCAGCAGCAGCTTATGGCCGTTCGAACAAGGCTTTCTTTTTGAGATAACGTGTATACTCTAAACAAGTCGAACAAGTCCTCTGAAAACGATCAGCATGCCGAAACTAAGCGTAGCCTTAGCTCTGTAAATTGGTCCACCTACCGGCCTGTTTGGCACGGAAGCATTTATGCATTCGGTAAATTATCTAGTTTTCACGAAAACAGAACTTAATGAGTGGGATCCGCAGTTCTAACGCGAAACAAGTGGGAATGAAAATGTTTTGGAAAGACCTCCGTCCACCTCGACTAAACAGGTCTTTTATGATGGAGCCAGCTAAGAGTTAGACACGCTGAGTAATCCCTGCGGATGGGATGGTCGTCATAAAAAACCCATCCAACTCGACTAGGAAGAGCTTCTGATTGTATGCAAAAAACTAGCGCCACGCTTCGCGACCTCTAGAAAGTACAACACAGCGTAAGTGGAAATTTCCTGCTTGGAACACGAAGGCACTAAGGGCGAATTACGTTAGTTTTGCCAGTAAAGGTCACAGATGACGTTTTTGCCTTCATAGTGCAGGTCATGACGCTAAGGGATAGCTGTGTACCTGTTCGGCGACGAAGAAAGATCCCTGGTACTTGTTGTAGATCTGAAACGGCATGTCGACGTCTTCAAACCATGCCACTGGCGTCTTAAAATCACGAGCGTTCGCCAGCCCATTCGCTCCTTAAAATGATGTTCAGAGTAAGTAGTGCGGCTCCAGAGTTATAAGCCTGCTGTAATTGTGGACAGCCAAGACTAGGCAAGTAATTCGCGGCTGACGTGCTTAACACAACGAGGAGAATTTGTGAATGCGTATTGGGGAAAGCTGCCCTCAAGAAGGGTGTCAAGAATTTTGTTGCGACACTCTCAGAGAGGAACATTTGGTCCGGTTTTTTTATTGAAAGCTGAATTCATCCCAGAAATACTTGAATTTCAGAATATGAAATTTTTTGAAATGACTCTGAGGACTTGGCCAAGATCCTAGAGACCTACAAGGGGTTCGTCATGGCTTTTGCACGCTCTTGGTCAAGTTGCAGGCTTTTCAAGAACAGTAAACCTCTTAGCACAGCTCTGATAAAAATTTGCATGAAAAATCTCAGCATAGGAAATTCGCAATAAACGACGAGAAGCATAACATGTTTCTGCGTTTTTTTGTTCGTCTTGAGGTTAAACATGCAGCTTAGCGAAATTCGGAGCTATAGAATCGACATTGTCGAATTCAGAAACGCTGGAGAGCTCGAAAATGATTCACTTGCACTCCGCCGACGCTTGTGATTTATCACCTTTCAGTAACACTGTAGTAGGGAAATATGCACAGAAACTATACGCACCTAAGAATATCAACAATTGAGTTAAGAAGCTGAGATCGACATGATAAACGCTACTGACCTTTATTTGTCGTCAACGGGCCATTAGGGCTAGCATTTATTGTTCGGCGGATAGTAGTAGCTTAGTGGATCGTAATTCGTATGCAGACCGCACTTTAGCGCTCTAATGACCGCCTTGGGGAAAGATGATTTGTCCTTGCAGACCTCAAGGGCGCATGCTTTTGTCGTTTGTAGTGGCCATCTGCCTGATAAAATTAATGAGCTGGAAGAACGAATTCACAAAGACTCCTCTGGAGCCCAGTCTTGTGAGCAACCAACGGCTGAGGAGCAATTTAAAGAGACCAAAGCAGTGTTCAAGCCGCTTCCAGCAGATCTAAAGCTTTGTGACGCCTATGTACCCTAGGAGGATCTACGACTCCACATTTTAGATAGAATAAGTAAGCTTCGCAAACCTATCGGTCCAAGGTCGGGTAGTTGAAAGTGTGTGCCGTACACTTCAAGTATGTAACCCCGAGACGGACCCTTGACGTCAACTGAGAAGCGAATTCCTGAAAAGCGTTGAACGATATCGTCGCGATAAAAAAATCCCTAAGAATGGGCCAAGAACTATGCTGGTGAACCGAGTACGTGGACTGCACGTTGACACAACCCTGTTTTGCTACCTCTAGGAGGTCGCGCCATAAAAGTACTGCCAGTATTTTATTCCCTAATCTCGGAACAAAGACAAGGATTGAATCAGTCCGGAATAGTTTTACAAGGAAAGTAATGATTCGAAGTCTTGGTTTCTTATATGGTCAAATCTCTTCTAACAAGGGGAACTGTCTGAACGGAACGCCGGAACGGCAAGAGCAAGTATTACAGGGAGAATCCCCGTCCTCCAAATAGTAACAGAACGTGCTTTATTTTCGCTGAATCCTTGAGGCAAACGAGTACGAGGGTGTAATGGTTAAGGGTCCGCAGAGCGAGCTCTTCCAGACAGCGCCCGACCTCGGTGTCGTAGACTTGTTGGCGCAGTGGTAGAGGGCACGCCTCATGCTCATGAGGTCTAGGGTTCGGGACACATGCTAATTCGTGTTGTTGCAGTTTTACCATAGTATCGGATTTCCATAGAGATTTCCATATCTGAACTTGTTTTTGGAGTTTGCTACGGTAAGATGTTTTTATTACTTATTATTTGTCGACATCTCGTAATTCACCAGCAATGTCCGAAATATGCCAAATGCGATTATATATGAAATATTTATGAAATAACTTCACCGCCAATGATACACAGGCACAAAGTGCATAAAACAGTAACACTGATCACAGTAGGGGCAACGTATGAAGGCTACAGTTTCTTCACATTCTGACTCATCACATGGGCCGAGGTCTTCCGGGAATGCCATGCCACTTGGGTTTTCGAAGCAACCAAAATGTTGGTGATGATGATGTTGATGGTGATGCTTCATTTGCATTTTTTCAAAGAAACCTAAAGCAGTGGCTAGTACTTTCTCTGGTGCGAGATTGCTTCATAGTTCCTGACCAGTGGTACTCCGCTGCAACCCAAGCCTGGAATCGCGATACAGTCCACTTTCCCCAGTTCTCAAACCTGTACAGTATAACAATTCTAGTATAGCCAAACCTCTTCCTCCGAAACGATTTGTCCTCCCGAAAACGTGATAGTGTCTTCACTGGTTAGTGTCGTCGTGACTCCGGCACAATCCTCTTCTGGTTGAAACTCTTGGTCCTCTTCTACCTCCAACTTCTCCATTTCGTCAATTTCCAGCTGTCGCAGTTCGAAATCCTGTAGGATACTTGCTATCCTTTCCGCTAGCTTCATATCGTCTCTCGAAGGGACAGCATCCAGTGGAGATCCGCACTTCAGTGTCAGTAGGTGAATAACCATTCAAGGATCAGCAGACACTGTAGAGGTAATGTTAGCAGCAGTTTGTTATAACCGCGCGACTTTGTAAGCATAACAGAGGCGAGAATATTGATCGGGTGGTAGATCAAGTAGAAGATCATGTGATCCCCTCCTACACTGTGAGTACACTGGTGGCACTCACCTCACCGACACTAATAAATTTCATTTGAAGCATTTTTCTGGCATTCTGCCGCTGTTTCATGTTGTTCCTGTGTCAAAATTTCTTACACTGACAATGAGAAGAATTTATTGGAGTAAAAGTTGCATACAAAATCGCATTTGGCATATTTCGGGCATTGCTGATATTACGATATGTCGACAAATAATAAGTAATAAGAAATCTTACCGTAGCAAACTCCAAAAACAAGTTCAGATATGGAAATCTCGATACTGTGGTAAAAGTGCAAAAACGCGACGTAGCATAGGAACCGAACCCCAGACCTCACTGACATGAGGCGTGCCCTCTACTATTGCGCCACCCATTCCACGACACCGGCATCTTGCGCAGCCGTGAAGAGCTCGCTCTGCGGAGACCATTATAGATTCGGAGTTGTGTCAGAAAAACTCACTAGATGAGCACGTAAACTTATAGCGGAGTGGTTAGAGGAAGCTGAAGAAACTGTGCGTGCTACATAGCAAAAAGCTGTTGCTGACAGCTTCACCCGTCAGCGCCGCGGTAGCTAGTTAGAAGTCCTATATGTGGCCTCAAGGTTATCTCGGGATTTGCACAGCTTTTCAACATTTCGATGAGGGTACCTTGGGAAAACGCATCCCGTGTACGCCCGACTTGTATAACAAACTTCTTCGGGTACGATAAAAGAGGATGTATAAGAATGACGGTTGTTTACCGTAGTTCTGCTCATTAGAGATGCCCACTCAAACCTCAAATGGTCTCGACACTGCTCGAAAATTGTTTTGAACTAAGCTTTCTCATTTCGTCATATAACCGAAAACTTCAGAAACACTAACCTTGCGGAATCACCACAATTTCTTGAATTCTAATGAGGATCCTGCCAAACTCGGTGGTGACTTCCAGCTCACCTTCTTGTGGCACTGAAAGTGAGTTGTGTTATTGACATTCTTGCCTTCTTCACTTCTTTTGTACTCTCATGTGCTATTTCCTTGGACGTAAGCCGGCAGAGTGATGTACAATAGCACAAGCGTTAAGAGACATAATAGGAAGAGAAACTCCTCATTCGCAGTTTCTTCGCGACTTTTAGCTCTGACGAAAGCTAAGCCAGAATATGTTCATTTAGTTCTTCACCTACATATCCCTCGTTTTGAGAAGAAACGGCTACGAGAAATTATAATCCCGAAAAAGAGCATCCTTAGAAGACGTTTTAGAAAATCCCTTTCTAATCTTGTGCTTCGAACAGTGCAGTTACAGATTTCCTTGACAGGTTAGAAATTTTGTGCTTACCTCCTTCAGATCTTTCAGTACACGTTTCATCCTTCGTGGCAATAAGGTTTCTTATCACATTCACTTTCATGTACAAACGATGTGTACTTCGGGAGTGGAGCAAAATACTCTGGGATGCAGGTTTCTTGCACCAAACGAATCTCTTATGTCACAACGATGTTTTGTTGCGATCAAAACTTCTAGCGCCAGGCGGGACTCGAACCCGCACCCGGATACGGGTGAGTGCTGATCGGTCCCACGAGGTGTGGATGTTGCGTTCGATCAAACGGAGCCGGTGGTGTAAAGGCGTAGAGCATTCCCGCCCGGTCAGAGGGAGGTGCGGGTTCGAGTACCGCCTGGCGCTAGAAGTTTTGATCGCAACAAAACATCGTTGTGACAGCTTACTACCTCGATACCAGCCACCTGAGGCTTAATGAAACTGATTTGAATTGAATCTCTTATGGCCATGGTAGATCCGAACCTTGGTATTGAGGAACGGAAGGAATCTATTTTCATCGGGTGACTCTACCGTGAACTGGATACTAGGTTCACAACAATTGGCAACACCAAGAGTCGTATCCAGGTCGGAGCGGTAGAGCCAATGACAAAAACATCGACCATGTATCGCTTGTAGGATACAATTCCTTGCGTCAGTGAGCTTCTCTCGATACGTCCAAATAGGCTATAGCTAACAATGGAACAATCCTCAAGCCCATGGAGCTGACAAGCAGCGAAAGCTTGCCAATAAAGAATATCGGAAGAGTCCTAATTGTGCCAACTATATCTAATTACGTATGAAGCTCCAGGATAGCTATATTCTATAGATACTAAATGATTCTCGCGCTTTTAAACAAAATTTATAGCATTGCCATTCGTTTAAAAGTTAAATTTTTATGAAATTTCAAACAATGCGTTCCCTTGTTGGGAATAAGAATTTTAAAAAAGTTCAAAAAAGTCATGTCGAATTGTTTCTATTTTAATTTTTTTTATTTATTTTATTTTATTTATTTATTTATTTTTTTTGTCAACAAAGCCCGCTTTGGAAGCTGTTAAGATGGATTTCAGAATCATAACGCTTACTTGCGATTAGCAGGGTGGCCAATTTGATTTGAAGTGACCAATTTTATTTGGAAAATATCAAGTTTGATTTGAAAAGTGTTCAGTTTAATCAAAAAGGTATGTAGCGTTAGGCAACTGATGGGCACGCAATTGTCCATCCTTACAAAAAAAAGCTCCGCTCCAATTTCACCTATCGCGATGGGTGCGAGGTTACAAACTTCAAGCTCCAATTCCATTTGAGGTGCGGGTGAATGTGTCGCCTATTTCCGACTGCGATATAAAGGCTCTAAGGGAGTGCACACATCAAATAAAATCGAAGATAAACTTAGAATCAGCACGGTTAAGTGCGAACCAATGAGGAAGTCGCCGTCGGAGTTGTAAACGGCCTTTCCGGTCATGGAAGCGTTGCAAGAGTACTGATGGATGGCCAAACCAGTACGGGACACGACATCTCCTCCGCCACAGACAGTATACAAGCCCTGAAACGAAATAGGCTTCAAGCCGCTTTCCCCCAAAGTACGTCTTGCAGGTTGTCCTATTGTTTGTGATGTTGGATAACGGAAAAGAAGAACGAAAATATGCTGAAAAATATTTAGGAGAACAAAGAATCGTCTAGCATTTGGAAGAGGGCACTTCTGAACCTGAGGAAAACAAAATTGATCTCGGCGATCTCCTTCTCTATGGTAGACACTGTCATCACCTCGAGTTTGACACGCAAAAGAAGCGTTGTAAATGAAACTGCAGAGAGATGGCCTACAGCTGTCAAAATCAGACGTTTGACTATTGTAACGAAAGAAAGGTGCTCAAGGGAAGAAGACGGCGTTATGATAGTCTCAATATGGCATGTACCCCTTACCTGGATGAAGTCGACCCCTTCCTTCTTCGGAAGAGGAAACGGATGCCATCTGTACTGGTTAGGAGTGGCCTCGATGCCGGCAAAATTGTTAGTGAAGTTCTCAACGGAAACCTTCTCGAACGGCTTGTGGACCACAGAGGGACGAATCCGGTACAACCAACTGAAGCAGTTGGATCAGGCAAAAGCATTTTAGAGATTCATTTGAGGCATAATGGTTTCGTCAGAAACAAGCAATATTCTAACATTAGCCACGGTGTCAAATCCGCAAGAAAACGATGCTGTACTAACTGGAATGAAATAACATTCAAATTGCGTCTGCGGTAGAAAAGTTTCCACTGCTCGGATCTAGTTTGGTGGCAAAAGCAAGCCGTTGGCAAAACCTCCGGTCCAACAACAGCATAATAGCTGACGCACCTGAGTTTGAACGAGTATCTTCATTGAAACAGCTACCTATTTAAGCCATTCCAATACAGTCTATAGGCACCAAACAAAATTCGGTGGAGGACATCAGCAAAGAGCCCAGCCCTCAACGAAATATCCACTATCCTTCTCTGCAGGTGGAGCGTGCGTAAGGCTTCAGAAAATATTTCCCTCCAGAAAGCTAGTCCTCGCAGGATACCCAAGCAGAGCCAATTCTACGATAGTGGCTCCACAACACCAATCTACACACATACAACGCTGTTCGTATTTTATGACTGACAATAAAAACAAACGACATCACTGCTGTGATGCGAGAAGCGTATGGCAATGCAGGGCTGAGACTCATAACGCTCGCTTCTCATAGCCGAAAATAACTCCCAGCTAGTGCGAGCGGGACGATAACATAGTAAGCAACGTGCGCTGGTATAGGTGATAAACTGTGTAGTATAAAATCAGCACTCCTAAGACACTTGTTAACGAGTCGTTGGACTTTTATTTCATTGATGATTCATTGACTTTGATTTAGATTTAAATAGATTTTGAAAAGGACTGCTTTAAAATGCCTTGCATAAAAACGACTAAGACCTCTGCAACTAGGTCAAATTTCGATGCTTGCCAAAGTATTCCATGTTTTCGGAATCTCCTTGAAAAGACGAGCTCAACGGTGTAATCTACATCCCAAATGGATTAACTCCAACGATTCCGACGCTTTGGGAGGCGAAATGCGACACTAGATAAAGGCAGTAGTGCAGGTAAAACTCCTAAAAAACTCGTTAACAAGTTCTTTGCACCACATTAGCGACTAGATGAACTGCGTCTCCTAGATATTTCCAAAAATTCTCACCCAGTCTGATAGATGGAAATCGAGATCTCCTGGTACTTTGCTCGATATCACGGGTGTGTGCTGAAAGGTAACCGCAACGAGGATAACGTGGATGTGAGTGGGGCCGATGGTGTAATGGCATAGCATGCTGCACGGTAAGCAGGGGTTCGAGTCTCGTCTGGCGTCTGGGTTTTGATCGCAAGCAAGCGTCCTTGCGAGAGCTCATAATATTTTGCGTTTGGGAAAGGATCTTCCACAACTCATTCCTTGTGCTGTGTAGAATAAGAAAATACATAAAATTCCTGATGGGAAAACGGGTCAAACCATTCATACCTCATGCGCCGTAATTGAATTGTATTTACCTTCGGCCATGCGATTATCTTCGCCGTCGACGATCCTAACAACACCTGCCTTTCGTCTCTGCGGAGGTGCTTATTCTTTACACTTCTCCCTGTACGCTCAAAAGAGTCAATGCTCAGTCTACCCCACTCTCTTTCTCTGCTCACGGACCGACACGCTCTCGACAGCTACATATTATACATACTGCTCGACACGTTCCCTCGTCCCGCCCTGCAGTCATGGTTAAGTTGCCTCCCTCCATTATCTACTCGTATTTCTGCAGGCCGGAATGCACTCTGCAGTCGCTTACCTTGCGCAACTGTAGAGTAGAAATAAACCACTGAATAGTTATTAAATCAGGTTATTGGAGTCCAACGCGAAAATGACAACGATCGGAAATTCGAGCGACAACTGTCAGCAGCAATAAAAGCATCCGAATTAAGACATATGCTGGAATGTCGGGACGTTGAAAGATTCAAGTTGGCATCGAGGGTAATGGAGGTCTGCGTTCACCTTGCGCGCCATCTACGTGTACCGATTCGGGCCACGGCTAAAATTCCAAACATCTTCTTAGGTCACAGGGAATGAAGACGCTGCTGGAGTTGTAGACTCTCCCATCTGGTACGTCAAGTTAACAGCTCACAGCGACATGTCGTTCATTCAGTGTTTTGCTCCTCAGTCTATCCGCATGCGGCACTTCGAAAAAGTTCACGGGATTTTTGAGACGCATCTGCTGCTAAAAGCCAGGACTGGATTTTGGCAGTCTAAGCTCATCAAAAAACCTAAAAAGGTTTCTGCGCTCGTTTCATTTCAAGTGCTTGTTGAAGATGTTCATTTGTCATCTGAATCCTAATTGGTTCCAGTTGTTCCTATTTATAAGGACTGGATTTATTGGATAGATCCTAGCTGATAGTCATGATACTCACGAGGTAGATGTTTGTGGCTCCTCCTTGTTCGCTCGCGTTTTGTATTTTTTATCTATTATGAGTTGCGCATGAAGTGTTCATGTAATAAACTAGAAATTAGAAGATGCAGACGGCACGCTCCCGGAACGAACGTGGGCACAACTTCTCGGTGACCAACGAAGAAAATGGGCACATTGACTGTGTTGAGTATAAAGCTTTGAAAGCTGGATCACAATGCATGTGAAGGGGAATTACAATCTCAATGAGAGTACATCGGTCCCGAGAAACGGCCACTGGAAGGACCTTGGGAAACGTAAGAGCGAGAAAACGATCTGGATTGAGAATGGCCTGTCCATTCAACGGAGTGAAAAAGTCGCCCCATCACAGTGCATTTGTAGTTCAACCAATACTGTTATAGGCCTTTGCTAGGAATGTTTTAGCGTAGTTAGCCTGGTTCAGATCCTGGAAAAGAGCCTTTGAGAAACTACTCCCCAAAAGCTATTTGATTGTATAGAAACCTCTCCTAGACACTTTATCCGCTTTTAAAATTTTATCCACTTCTCCCGCGATGTCATTTCCGTTCCTGTCCAGCTTTTGGTTGGGTTGCTGGGAAATGAAGTGGTGGTGCTGAATTAATTTTTCTTACACCTGCTTGGCATTTATATTAAAGAAACAGAAGAAGGCTGCTAGGCCTAATGTCAGCCGAAAGAAAAACTTGTGCCTCTCTTGCCTAAGCTGTAAATACACTTATATCTGGTGCTATGTCAAGGAATCCAAAATCGTCGAAAACCAAACGATGACTTTCTGGAGCTCCGTTTGCGGAGGTCGTAAAGAAATCATCGGTAAGCTCAGATGGACCGACGCAACTTGCAGTGGAGGATTAAGGGTAGTAGGATTATTCAAGGAGCAGCGATAGCAGGAGAGGTAAAATTGGTTGGAGGCCCTGATCAACTTTTTACACAGCTTCTATGTCAAAATGATATGTCCATCGTCGTAGAAGTCCGTGAGACTCCTTGAACTAACTTCCATATAATCTGACCCTTCTGGGGCCAGATTCATCAACCGCTTACCGCCCCTAAGCGGCTGGTGAATCTGGTCCCAGACCACAGGGCAGGGACGCAGAGCTCGCTGCTGGCGGCATCCCTGCCCTATCCTTAACCATAGCGGCGGGCGTGGTTGCCGCAGAAGTGTGTGGGGACCTCAAGGCCTTCGCACATTTTTGCGGCAAGGCGGAAGCGCTATCTTTAAGCATAAGGCAGAGAAGCGGAATTTTCCGATGATGCGCCGCCTGGCGGCAGAAGCTGTATTCGACGCGGCAGCGGCAATAACGATTCAAGGCATTATTACCGCTGCAGCAGTTTTGCCGCCGAAATCTCTGTCTGGCTCTAGTTGATCGTGGCGGGATCTAGATGGAAACTGGCAATGATAATGACAATGAAACCGCGCTGGCGAAAGCTAAGGATGAGCGCCGGCTAGCGGCGGTTTTGCCTCCTCCGAGACCGTTTTGCTGCCTCCCACGTGCCGCGTTGCCGCAAAAGGGGTGGAGGCCTTAACAGTGAAAATACTGCCAAACCTGATACTGGTGAATGTCAAGGGTTTTGGCGATAATTCCATAGTTAGAGGGCGGTAAGCGGTTGATGAATCTGAAAGGCAGAGGAAATGAAAAAACAGCGGCAGTAGAGTAAATAATTAGCATAGTCAAACAGCAGATTACGAAACGCAGTTCGTAGATAATGCGCAGCTGTGCTATGCTGCGGATAAGTGGAAAATGCGTATCGAGTTCCAGTAGAATGCACATGTACACATGGCAGGGCGCTTTTTCGTGTCAGACCACCTATAAGCCAGTACGTCGAATCCTCAGATTTGCTGAAACTAAATTTTCCGGACAACCAGCACAGAGTCATAAACTGTTGAGAGAGCACCCGTTAACCATTTCGGCTGCGCCGTAACAGTGGTGCGACGAGGAAGAGTGCCGAAGTGGTTTCTCAATGGTCGCCTAAGTAGCAGCAAACTGAGGTCGATACTGGTGCCCAGAAAGGCGCAAACCCCGCGAGTCCGGCTGTGGTCCCAAATCGAATTACGCCAGTAGTCCGACGACAGCAGCGGGATACATTGAAGAAAGTACACGGCCTCCAGAAGCGTTGCTAAGAAGGCAGACATTTTCTCACCGCAGAACCCGCGTGACGTGATGTGCGTGTCGAAGGAGACCTCGTCAGCCGGCGGCATAGACGATGGCTGAGGAGAGAATCGGGCGCAAGTGTACTCTTACGGTAGCAAAGCAACATAAAGATGTGACAGGATTCGGAAGAACAGATCTTCCAACACCAGTCCGCGAACATGCGGAAAAAGAGTGGTGGGCATTTTGAGAGGACGAGAGAGAGCCCAGAACATCGCTGGTCAGGCGCGATTCTTTCGAGAAAAGACACAAATCTTAGGAATTTCCGCAGTAACCACAATCCCATTGTCATTGTTTAGTGATAATCTACAGTTGCGTGAAAAGAACTAATTGTTCGAGATGGATCCACAACCTTCCAAAAAAGTATCCATATTCTCCTTATTTTAACGGACGAAGCCGTCATTGTAGAGGGTAAACACGCCTTCAAATGATCTTCACGGCATCTCGCACGAAAGCAATGCAATGTACTCCAAAAGCGATTGAACAACGCCTCCTTTTTTCTTCTATTCTTAACTGAAGAGGTGCCCTATACGTGCATATCATTGCGTTTAAATTGGTCGTTTCCTAGCTTTAAGTGAAAAACTGAAAAGTGACCTGATGCAAGAGGCTGTTAGCATTTTATTTCAATGCCTTGTTGGTAGAGGTTTTGAGGGGAAGTAGGCTAGTGTACTTGGCAGCGTGTTCACCGGAATTCAAACACAGCACATAAAAGTTGAAGTTGAGAGAGTTTGGTCATAGGAATACAATGGTAGCGAGAACTCGCGTCACAATTGCTGAAATGGTTCTCCACTGGATGCGATGTTCCCAACCCCTGCCATGGGCGTAGGATCTCTCCTATATTGTAAGCTCTGAGGCCGCTCGTTTGAAAGGATCCGCTTGCCTCGATTTAATGTTTCCCCAGAATTTGATGAAAACAGGTGCCAACTGCTACTCAAAGAAAAGCCTTAAGTGGCAGTTGCCCGCTGCATAGCACATGCTATTAGGTTGTTTTCCACTCAACAACCTCCGATAAGGCATGCACTCTTGCAGTCAAGGCTCCCGTTGGTAACGCTTTTTTCTGTATAACGCCTCTCGAAGAGTTGCTTGCCGTGAGGGTCTTGACCGCAAGGGTGCAGACCTTATCAGAGGTTGTCAAATGCAAAATCAACCTAACAGCATGTGTTGTGCAGCGGGCAATAGTTCCATAGCCTATAGCACTTTCTCAAGTGATTTGTTGGAGCCACTGTTGCCCACATTTAATTTTTTTCTTCAAAAATTCCACGGTACACTACCTCTCTATCCATACATGATCATAGGTTCAAATAGCCTTATGAAGTTAATCCATAGCGTAAACGATAGTGGGACAGGCCGGCACAACTCTAGGACGTCACATGTGCCATGGTCCAGAGGGAACAAATCATAGGCTGAGAACACTGTGATGAGATGAGTAGCTTTTTTAGAACTGCTTGTGTTCTGATTTTAGTAGAGCACAGTGCACGTACTACTATGATGCCAGGATTTCAAAAACCACTAACGCGCTAAAGATAATCCTATTGCAAACAATAATCAACAAAAACAACAACATTCGAAATGTTCGCGCTTTTTGTTTACAACTTCATAATGAACTGGTTCAAAAGGTGCAGTCCAGCAGTTCACGGGAGAAAATCAAAGAGGGACTTTTTTAGATTCCGGTTTTGAAGAGAAAGAAAAGCTATGAGAGCTTGGATTCAGAGAGATGAATAAGATCAAGCCCGCAGTGATAGCAAAACAAGCAAACAATAAGAAAGTACAGCTAGAGCAAGGTCTTCCAGAAGACTTGAACGCATGGCACTCTGCATTAAGGGATAAATCAGAAGGAAAACTCAGAATACCTCAGAAAGACTCAAAATTCAGAACAAAACTGATTCTATGGTACGTTAATCATGCCATCAAGTGATTGGTTGCAGCAGCGAATGCTTACTTGATCGAGATCTTGAAGAAGTGGGAATGTGATGAAAGCCATCATGAGTTCACCAACGGATGCGGCTAGAGATGGGTGGCCGAACGTTTTGAAGAAGTGGGAATGTGATGAAAGCCATCGTGAGAACGCACAGAGAGTTCACCAATGGATGCGGCTAGAGGTGGGTGGCCGACCGTGGACAAGAATTGTCGCCCCACCCAACACTCCGTTTAACGCTAGGAAACGTTGCATTTTATCAAAATGCCTGCGCTTCATCAACTACAACAAGCGAAGGGTTTGAGTCGCTTCAGTGTTCACTCGAAAATCTCCCCTGGATTTCTCTTTGCCTATTAATTTCCAGCTTGAGCAGCGTCTACTGCAGTTTAAGCGAAGGCTTTTGAATGTTCACCTGAACTCATGGTTAAACACAGAGACAGACTTTACCCGATGGGGTGCGGTAAAATATTGGCCGCCGTTTTAGGTCTATAACCTGACTCACGCCTATTGTTAAAGCATCAAGGTTCCGCAGCTAGTAAAACCCTTGCTCATCATCTGACTATCGATGTTCATTCCAGCTTCGTCTTAGGCGAAAGCCGCGAACATGCTCGAGACCTCCAGCAATCAACCCCTCATACGCGTCTACTGCTCTACTTGTACTCTACATTGGTTTGTTTTACATTTCTGTTTACCATCAAAGCGCACACTTCTATCAGGTGTAGTGCGTGGTGTAGCGTACGATAGGCTATAAACAGATTTGTTTATAGAGCTTGCCTTAGGACTAACCCTCCTAACGTTACTGCTGGTGAATCTAGCGCCACTTACCTAAAGAGCTCGCTGAGTTCGACGCAGCATTGTTTCTTTGGTGGTGATCAGCTTATCTCTCCGCAGAATGATTAAAACAGAAACTGTGCGAGCTTTGAAAATGTGGACGGTAAAAAATGTGAGTTGTATTAGCACAAATTTGCGTGGAATTAATGAAGATTGGACGTTACTTATGGAAAACACGACTCCAACAATGTTTTGAAGGACGGCTTTCCTAGCAGTCTCATTTCTCTACTAATATCCAACAAAGAAATGTCATGAACCGATTGTATCACAAATAGCTAGGTTTCCTTCAGCTGAAAAATTCAGAAAATCATTGCATATTTGTTACGCCTCTCAAGATTTAGATTGAAAATCTTGCCCTCGCTTTCCCTTATTGGAAGACGCCAAGGCGTGAATCCTATTCGAGAGACCACTGCAGCTTACAAAGCGCTTTGTACTAATTTTCGCGTAGTACTTTTTCTGAAAATCTGCCTTAGTTCCCTAAGAGTGTAGCAGTCGAAGGAGACGTTGGCTGTCGCGATCCCCCGATTGCGGGTTCCTGGTTCGGATTTTCCGGGTGACATCAGAAGTCGATGAATACTCCAAATACGCATGCGAATTGCTTCCTCGACATCACGTAAAAGTGGAATGCGTGTATAACACCGCTCTGTATCCTTATCCTTGCACTTTATTCCTAATTATTGCAAATCGATCTCGAAGCAGCTCTACGTTTTCCATACAAGATTAGAACAGCAACAACCGAATTTAAAAGAGATGAAAACCTTTGCTATTTCAGCAAATCAACTTTTTTGTGCTTCAGCCCTCGGCAGAACAAAAAATTGCAATAAATATGCTGGCGGAATTTTTTCTTTTAATAATGAAGACTCGCGTAAGTTTTGCGACTGCTATCCACCAACGCAACTGTTTCGACGGGCTAAGCACCATGTTGAGGGTGTAAATAGTGTAAAGGTATATATTAAGGCGAGTTCAGTTCAATAACTAGGCAAGTGATAGGAAGCCAATGATTCAAGCGGAACCAGAAGAATGGACATGACTCTCTCTCCACTCCAACAGTTTCGAATAGAGTCCTTCGTACTATGAGTGCCCTACAGTGCTCTCAGGAATCGAGGCATGAAACGTGCTGACCTCCGTTTGTTGGCGGCTCTCGGAGCCGTGAATGCCGTTCCACTCAGCTGCTCCGCGTACAGTCCATGGGGGCATTTCTGGAAAAGCGAGATCAGGCGAATTCCTTCCAAAAGCGTTTCACCGCGTTCGTATTCTCGAAGATTTAGGTTGAGAAGTCTGAGACGCACAGTCACTACGGGGTGATTCACCTTGCCCTAAGGCACCACATAAAGCCTTACAAGGGAAAAGTCTAAAGTGTGTGTCTGAATGGGGAGAGCGAGTCATATAGGGAGAATCCCCATCCCTCAATCTATGTAAAAATGTGTTTATTTTTTGCCAAGTCGTTAAACCCAAGAAATAGGGGGTCCTTGAAGCCGCAGTGGAATACGGCGCACCACGAGTTTGGAAGTCTTGTACGCTCGCGATGCCTCGGTCAGTAAGCGGCTTGGAGAGCAGTGGATAGTGGCGTTGCTTCATGCGGGAAGGTCGGGGCTTCGGCTCTTCTGCGCTGCTGCATTTTTGCATTTCAACTGACTGGTGTTAAACTGGCATTAAATGTTACTCCGTCAACCGTCCAGAACTCGATTCGGCTTGAAATTAACATATGCCAGAGTAAGCTCCAACCTGAGGGCTAGCTCGTTTACCTGTCTCTCGGCCTCTACTTTCGTAGCGCGCTCAGATTTAGTGTTCCTGCCTCACCCCATGCACCTGCTGAGTTCAAGCGTATAGCCACAAATACAACACTCGACCACTAGATCATGTCGTTAATGATTGAGTGTTGCTTGGTTTTCGTTTTCGATTTCCATTCTCTGTTAAACGTGTGTCTTATACCCACGTAACAAATAAATAAATAAACTGACTGGTTGAGATTTCGAGGATTCTGACGTCTGTACCATTTCCAGACGTTTTCTGCGCATTTTCCAGCTGCATGCTGTGGTATTCAACTTGATAGTGTATGAATGTTCATCATCAGTGACACACGGGTACAAAGTGCATGAAGCAGAACTGGGCACAAGGGGGCACGGGGAGAGTATAAAGGCTAGAGGCTCTTCACAGTTTGTTTTCATGCATGGACCAATGACCTCGGGAAAAACCATCCTGCCCGGATTTTCAAAAGAGACCAGGATATGACGTCGGAGGTGGTTAAAATGAGAAACGAGGTCTGTGGATCCCCGAATTAACCTAAATTGCACTCTTTCCCTCATCTTTGTCTATCACCTCGAAATCAGAGGTCTGCTAGAGGTTTTTTAAAACCTAACACCAACAATGTCCGCCGATGCTTGAGTGGTGACCCACCTGCTCACGCGGAAGTGTGGCCCACCTTTAGACAAGGAACCTTCGAGGGAATAAATCAAGCTGGCTGAACGGATGGCCAGCCTACTCAAGTTCCTCGAAGCACGTCATCTTGAAGTTGACGAAGACGTTGTGGTTAAAAGGCTGGTCAGTAATAAACAGGTCGCAAGAAAGGTACTCTCCACAGCGTACAGCTGGAAAATACGCAGAGAACCTATTAAAATGGAACAGATGTCAGAATCCCCCAATCTCAACCAGTAGGTTGAAATGCAAAAACGCAGCAGCGCAGAAGAGCCGAATCCCGGATCTTCCTCACCTGAAGTAATGCCACCTCCACTGTGCTCCGAGCTGCTTGCCAGAAAAGGCATTGCGGGCGTACAAGGCCCCCAAACTCGTGATGCGCCGTATCTCATTTTGACCCCTACTCCTTGGGTTTAACGACTTGGCAAAAAGTAAACACATTTTCATACTAACTGAGGGGTGGGACTCTCCCTATATGTCTCGCTCCCCCGTTCAGGCATACGCTTCAGACCTTTCCCTTGTTAGTGCAGACCCTGCAACGAAGCTCTCATCAATGGCTTTCGATGTCAAATTTGTCCTGCCGATTCATTTTGTTGGAGGTTTACGACACCATTATTTCAAGCGTTTTGTCATTGCTCGATATTTCGGAGTCAAACGATGGCTGTCATAAAGATTAGGGCTACATAATAAGCCTGTACTTCTAAAGCGATAGAACGAAAGCAAAACCAGAGGTAGCAGACTCATACCTGTGGCGAGTTCTTTCCAACTGGAAGAGCATCAGGAACACGAGAATCAGCGGTGGCAAACTCGTTCCCGAAACCGGTGAGGTAGTCGAGCTGTAAGGGGATCCATAAGAATATAAAGGCTGGACTCATTAACATAAGCTGCGAGTCGAACATGAGAGTCAAAATGCGAATATCAGCAACTGCTGCACAACTCGCGACTCCCTGGGGAGCGGTTCAATTCTATCTTTAATTCGATTACGGATGCCTTCGAGTATTCGATGCGTACTAAAGCAGGTGCTATTCTAAATTATTTTGTCAACAGCAAGAAAAATAAAAATTGAGAAGCAGACTTGGCTGTGGACTGCCGACGTCAAGGGAAAAGTCAAAGAGAAGAAAAGACTATATCACGCTTTTCTCAGCGACAAGACAGCCGACAATTGGCGTATGTACCAAGAAGCGAAGAGAGCGGCTAAGAAGGCTGTTGCCGTTGCAAAAGCTTCTCATTATGAGTATGTCAACGAGAAACTCGAGACGCGCGATGGTGAACGACAACTTTATCGGCTTGCCAAAGCACGCCATCGCCAGAGCGAGGACATCGAAAAGTTCTTTGGCATCAACGATGAGAATGGCCATCTGCTGATGAACCGCAAAAGGGCTATGGAACGATGGCATGACTACTTCGAGAGAATTTCAACAGTAGAGTTTGCCCATCCGCCTATCCCTTGCGTCCCTCCTACGCACGGTCCTGTGCAGAAAATCACTGTGGAGGAGACGGAAGCGGCTTTGAAGAAGATGAAGCCAGGCAAAGCAACGGGCCCTGACGACATAGCGGCCGAACTATGGAACTCGAGGTGCTGGAATCCTGCTGAATGGCTAACGAAGTTTTTCAACCAGGTTGTTGCGGAGAAGAAGGTTCCTGGTAGTTGGCAGCAAAGCACGACGATCCCGATCTGGAAGAAGAAGGGCAGTCCCGCGGACTGCACAAGTTACCGTCCAATCCGATTGCTCTCGCACAGTATGAAAATATTTGAGCGAATTGTGGATGGACGTATTCGCGAGATCGTCCGGCTTTCCACCAACCAGTGTGGCTTCGTAGCCGGCTGTGGCACCATCGACGCCATTCATGCTGTTCGTCTTCTTGTGGAAAGACATCGCGAGAAACAAAAACCGCTGCATCTTGCTTTCCTCGACCTGGAGAAAGCATTTGATCGTGTACCGCGTGAGGTCATATGGTATGCCTTACGACAGCACGGTGTCCCTGAAGAACTGATCGAGTGGGTGCGCATTCTTTACTCTTGTCCTAAGAGTCAAGTGCGAGCGCCGGCCGGCACATCCACGGAGTTTCCAATCTCCGTCGGTGTTCACCAAGGTTCCGCGCTTTCCCCACTTCTTTTCATTGTCGTAATGGATGCCATTTCGCGAGACCTTCAGAAGCCTGCTCCTTGGACGCTGCTCTATGCAGATGACGTAATGCTTGCCAGTGAAGACAAGGCCGAACTTGAGCGACAAGTGCAAGCTTGGTGTGACCGCTTGGCGGCGTTCGGGCTCAAGCTAAACGTCCAAAAATCTGAGTACTTGACGACAGACGTAAACGAGACTGGGTCCATTGAGATCAATGGCACTGCGCTCGTACGAGCGACACATTTCAAGTACCTTGGATCTGCAATTGCGTCTGATGGTAGTCTGACGTGCGAGGTGAACTCACGCGTGAGCGCAGCGTGGTCCAAATGGCGCTCAATGACAGGCGTTCTGTGCGACAGAAAGATACCGGAGCGCTTAAAATCAAAGATTTACAGAACCGTCGTCCGACCAGTAGCGATGTACGGTGCTGAGTGCTGGCCTGCAACGAAGGAAGTTGAGAGCCGCCTCAGTGTGATGGAGACGAAAATGCTGCGCTGGACCGCTGGTGTCACGCGTTTGGATCATGTTCGCAATGTCTCCGTACGTCAAAGGTTTGGCGTCGCTCCAATTGCTGACAAGCTACGTGAAGCTCGCCTACGGTGGTATGGCCATGTTCTTCGTGCGGACGGCGACACCGTTCGGAAGATTGGCCTCAACATAGATGTGCCCGGAAAACGGCCTAAAGGACGACCTAGGCAACGCTGGCTTGATACGTTGCACGTGGACTTAAAGGAAGCTGGTATCCACCCCGATCAAGCGTTTGATCGTGCGAAGTGGCGTCATCATACCAGAAGAGCGGACCCCGCTGCTAAGCGGGACAAACGCTGAAGAATAAGAAGAAGAAGAAGAAGAAAAATAAAAATTGGAAAACTGAAGAAGGAACTTCTAGAGCACTTCTGTGCCAAGAGATTAATTGAATTAAAGAATATCTAGCTGGCAAAAGGCGTTATAACATATCTTCTCCGCTTGGCAGGCATAGGGTCGAAGAACGCAACGGTGACGATGATGACGTTAAGTGCACGACAGCAGAGCTTTCCTCTAGAAAAGCGCTCGAAGCGTTCTAGATTTCTTTCAGAATTCCAATAATGAACAACCGCAACGAGTGCTCATACCCAGTGATCCTGCACCGTTTGCACCGCACTGCCGAGCTCTGAGAATGACCAGGAACAAAGTGCTGCCCTCAATGTTATCAACGTATAACGACTGAGCAGTCTCTTTCACTCGCTGCTCGTCCTACTAGGTGACCTCAAACGGTGGAGCATCGTGTGAGTTCATCTTCACCACTCGAGCTTTTCGCATCGTGTTTCCGGCATTAGGTCGGAAACGCTAGCGTGGGTGGGTGGTGCCCCTGGTCGGGTAGCCATAGCGTTGTCCCTTCTTGTCAATAAATGTTAATGATCAGTGGTGGTTCACTATCCGCTTCCCTAGCCGGAGGCTGCAGGACTATTATCCACTCTTCGAAGGCCAAACGTTGTGGTAGTACCCCATTTTTCACTAATGTTGGCTTGTCTTGAATTCTCGATGCTTATCGTCAACTTTTTAAAATAAGAAAGGCCTGTAGTAATTGATTACCTCCTCGATTTGGATGCCACTAGTGCTCGCTCTGTTTGAATTTCTTCCGTCCTACGTTGTTGAGCGCGTATAAATAAATAAATAAATAAATAAATAAATAAATAACCAGAAGGTATAAAATGGCGTTAGCCGATCTCCGTCCTGGATGCGCCATGCATTTTATCTACAAGGGATATTATGGAGGCGATTTGAATGTGTACACATTTTCGCTTATACATACAATGACTTCAAAAATAACTCGATGGGCTATGACGTTGGAATGCTGCAACGTTATTCTGCCTTACGTATTAGGATCGCTCAAAAGTAAATTTGCTTTTTTCTTCTGAAAATTGGCTTCTGCTATTCAGTGTCCTACTGTCTACCCCAATAAGGCGTCAACAGTTTCTAGTAGCACGAGCTACATTTTCCAAAAGTCAGCATTTTTTGAGTTGTGTTAAGCATTGTGCTTCCCCTCAGAGCGGACCCCGCTACGAAGCGGGACCAAAGCTGAAGAAGAAGAAGAAGATTAAGCACTGTGCTTCTCAAAAATGGCTGGTATCAAATCATCGACTCAGGAAAAATCGAAGCTTTTGTTGGCCTGGGCATTTCTTGATTCGGAGATCACACGACAGATAGCGCCTCCCTCGATTGCGTTACCACGTGGTTAAACTACATAATAAACAAATCCGTTTCTTAGCCATTCAATTTCCGGAACTGTCAAATTGAATTATTGAGGAGCACAAAATGAGGACGGCTACCGCTTTAGCGAGTTTTTCATCCCTACTTTTTCCAATTGGAAAAAATGGGAAGTATGTAAAGATTTTTAAAAAATATGATATAATAACCAGGAACTACACTCGATTCTAAATGTATAGACATGAATCTCTAAAACACTGGAATACTCATAGTTTACAGTATTCTGGTTACAATTCGCTTACGAACATAGAACAAAAGCAGGGCAGTAGCAATGGATAACATATGGGTCGTGGGTACAGCCTCAACTTAAAAAAAACTCAGCAGGAATGCATGATAAACAATGATGGCCATAATACTCTTCGTCTTTCCATACGGCTTCAAAAGGTAATAAAAGCATGTGGAGAGATCGGCCTTCAAGAGGAATGCTGGTTTGAGAATCTCCGCATTCTAAAATACTCTACTTTCAGCGCATTTGCAGTAGCAAATGCATACCGTCTCTACTGACAAGGTCCCTCAGTAGCTCGAAGCTGGTCAGAGAAGAAGGCCACAGTTCAGCGTCTAAAGGCAAGAAATATAGCGAGGCACGCACCGAGGTGAAAGCCCTGCAGTAACGCTTTTTTGGTGGGACGGAAGTGACGTCCCGAGAGCCATAAAGCGGGCTCGCCAGTATATCTTTCGAAGGAGGCGGGCGGCAGGGCCGTCACGGTTTATCTGCTCGAATTATTACCAGTCAAGCGGGCAGTCATTGCCATCAGTTGTGGACGAAGCATCGGCCGACTGGGTGGCCCGCAATTTGTTCTCATCGGGCTGCACGTTGGGATGTCAGCAGCTTTCAGCGTGTAGCCGTCTCAATTTGCCCACTTCAAAAACCCTCGAAGAGTTCTTCTTTAAGGCGCTTCTCATAATAGCAGACGGAAAACAGCGTCTTGGAAGAGTAGACAGAGAAAATTTCATTATGATCTCAGAGATACGACTAGTGTGTCTAATGCCAGAACGCTAAAGTGAGAATCGCTGAAGATAGTGGATGCTTTGGACAAGCTTTCCAGGAGACGAAATTTGGAGAATGAAGGTCAAAAAAGTTTCGTACCTATGCTGAATGTGATTTATGGATTTCTAGTTTGTAAGTTCTACACAGGTGGCTGTAATGTGGTCTGCAGGAGGAACTGACTCTCGCAAGCATTTCGCATTCGTTTCGTGGCCAGTACAACCTAAAATTTCCTAGTACAAACTTGTTCTTTTGACAAAGGATGTATCTGGAAAGGTTGAAACACTGGCCTGTCTTAGGCTGGTCCAAAAGTGAATTTCTATCTATTTGATTTTTTCCAACATTTTTTCCAACGTTGACTTTGGCTATTCAATGTTTCGCTGTTTATATCGTTATGATCTCACTATTTTTCAGTAGCATGTGGTATTTTTTGGAAAAGCGGAATCGATTGAATGCCCATAACAACATAAGGATCTCTTTTCTCCGGCAATGTTTTTTTTTTTGAAGTGAAAAATGCTGTTTCGCAATTTTTTGTCTGGGAGTTCAAACCGGCACTGTATTCGGAAAAGCGTTGGCATCTGGCAGTTCACACAGAAAGTTCTTCAATTATATGCATGCCGTAAATGAGCGGCAGACACTTACGAGTCCGTTATGGAAGAAGTAGGGCAAGGGACACCGGCGAGATAGAGACGGGCTTTCAAACACGTGTACACCTCATGCATTTGCAGTGCAACAGAAAGAGCCGAATAATTGTCACCATCGGGCGACCCGACAAAAAACCTGACCTAGGTACGAGGAGCAATTCACTCTCATCTTGCACAACCACGGGAAACCATTTTTCAGTTATATTTCTCCTTACTGTAAGAATTAGATTTTTGTGAAAATGTGAGCCGTGAAGTGGAGCGGCTTGAGCGGCGAGCCTCACAAACAACCTCCAATGATTGTTTTGCCCCCAAAAGTGGTTTTGGTCTCCGCTTCAACGGAACTCTCTGATACAGTCACGGCAGAGCTGAACATCGTCGTATCGCAGAATATCGACCAGCAGCTGCAACCCTTATTACTAAGTGGGTTGGTCAGAAGACACAAGGTTCAGTGGTACGGTATGGTCACGAGGCGAAAGCTTCACTGTTACGATGTGCTCATCCGCGCATTTAGAAATCGAGTCATCTGACCCTATTCGAGTAAAAAAGACTCTCCAAGTTATTCTTTGCCTATTTGGGGCCATAGATTGCTCTGATGTAGCCCTGTGTTAAATTTTCAAGGTTTTCAAATCAGTTTCTTTAAGCCTCAATTGGCTGGTATCGAGGTTGTAAGCTGTGACAAATGTTTTGTTGCGACCAAAACTTCTGGGGCCAGGCGGGACTCGAACCCGCACCTCCCTCTAAACGGGAGGGAATGAGGTGCAGGTTGGAGTCCCGCCTGGCGCCAGAAGTTTTGATCGCAACAAAACATTTGTGACAGCTTACAACCTCAGGACTTTGCTTGAGAGTAAAGTAGTGGGTGAAGTTAGGCCCAAAAACGAACCAGATAAAGCTGATGGCCCCAACCTGTGATAGCAGCTTGCTACTCCTATTTTTCAACTTTTCGTTCATCCTTTCTGCTCGAAGAAACGTTTCAACAGCTGTTTCTATAAGCTGTTAATAATTACGAGGGCAGGTAGGCGCACACGGGCATTCCTATAGGGCTTACGCTTCCAAACACTTCGGAAAGACTGAATTGCTCTAAAATCAAGTTCATCGCATGCAAAGATGTCAAAGTTGTCTCAAATCTCGGACAGAGGCACCAAGTACCTCAGTTGCTCCTCATATCAAGCAGGCATAAAACTCATTTTTGATTTCAACTACGTTCTGCCTCAATTGCCCCGCGTGGGCGATTATTGCTTCCAGATGCTTTAACCGACAAGTCAGAAGTCGGTGGTTCTGAAGACACCCTGCTGTGGAATCAAATCGGACTCGTGCGCTCAAAAGTAATCCTTGTTCCACACTCTCACGCATAGAGTTCTTATGCGATTTTTATTCCAAAGGTGGTGTCCAAAAACGCGGAGCTCACATACTCCATCATAAGTTGCTTTTTCGCATCATAGAGAAGTTCCTCCGATTGTTCCTGGCATAGGTGATAGCACGGCTATCTGGTGTTGGCCCCAACTCCCGCCAGACATCTCTCGACTCGCTTGTCAGAGGGCGAAGGCCACTACACCGCAACCACCTCCGGCAGGAATTTGAGATAAGGCCGGCTGCACCTGGAATTTGCCGACAGAGTGTCGTGCAACAAGAAATGCGGTGCGAATGTCGATAAAAGGCAAAGAACATAATGAGGGATTCTACGTCATGTAGAGTTTGCATCCAACTGTATTGTCCGAGTGCCCTCTGAGACAGCGTAGCAGTTAGAGAACGCTTCGGGAAGGAATACAGAGAAAAGTGGAAAAAGCAGAACACGGCGAACACAATTACGGACTTTCAGAATGTACTAGGCAATTCGATTTCCGAACGCTGACTGCAACGAGGAAACGTCAAATTGACCGGAAGCGACGGTAACTCGACGTCTGTTGGTCGTTTTTAGAGGGCAATTGGGAAGAAGTACATTTTCTGATCGAAAAGCGCTGCATTCAGGCGATGCGGACGCGAAATTCATAGAGACGCGTCGAGTAGATGACGCTTTAGCGGTCATAAGTGCTCTAACAAGGGAGGTCCATGAACTTCCATCAAAGATTCCCAACGTGACCTCTATGGTCTTGTAGGCCACCGGACGAGGATCACAGAACTGTGCTTCATTTTTGCTACGCGCCACTGGGTGGTCCGAAAATGGCAAAAAATGATATCACTTCAGAGCGGGTCAATAAAGCATAAGTGACACCTGGAATGGCCCTGTCGTGCTCAAAACGTAACCTGCAAAAAGTTTACACTTCAAGGTGAAGTTTGATTACAGTAATGTGATAATTTGCGATGTTTCCTGGACGAAGCTGCAGGGTACACTCAAGTTATTCATTTGCAACGGTGGCGGTAGCGACTGGATGCCCGAGTGGATGCGACGCTGGAAGGGGTTCCAGAGAAAGGGCTCGGTTCCAGAGAAAGTTACGGGATTTGCTCTGTGGTCTGCTCTCATTTTTCCAACTGAAGAGTGCATTTTGGCTGCGGTATGATGCCGTATTATTGGGTAGTGGTGAATAAGGGTGACAAAGTCATGACTTCCGATTTCGCCCAGACTTCGCATATAGGAATCATTTAAGCTACTGACCACGAATCTGTCACTCTTTTTCTAAATTATCACTTTGCTTGCACTACTTTCCATTAAAGGTTGAAGTCGAATTTTATAAGTCTAACCACATTGGAGAAGGAAGCGATCCCACTGACGTGGACAGCTTTATCCACCCATATCTATCGTGACCTACCGTAATATACCGAAATTTTAAAAACAAGTATCATATCCGTGATTATCACTCCAAATAATCCCCATGGGCGATGTTTGGGCGGAATTTTTTCTTTCGTCCTCTCCTCGATCTCTGGGGTCGTGAAAGGCAGCAGTGCCGGTTATTTTGCGTACACCCCTTTACCTACACATACCCATCGTAATCTTCTGTCATCCATCGTTTCAACGAAAATGGTTGTCAGATTGATGATCTGCATCCCAATAACCCTAAAGATGAATTTGGAACGAAAAATCTTTTTCGACCTCCAGAGTTGAAGCAGTGAGTACAAGTGCTCCTATCCTCAATGCCTCGACCCGTCTCCTGTAAGTCAGAGTATAGGAGAATAGTCAGGAAAAAATACACAGCTAGATAAATACCATGAGGAGAATAAAATATGCAGTACTTGGCAACAGTTAGCAGGATTGTGAAAGTTACGAGAAGAACAAAAAGCAGTCTATGAGGAAATCCGAAGAGCAATGAGCATGTCTTGATGATGGGTCAAATCAATGCTTGTCGATCGTGTTCACGAATGAGGTGCCAGTGAGAAACACTTCCAAAACTAATTGAGAACATTCAAAAGCGGTCATATGGAGACAGCATCTAACAGAACCTTCCTCAGCGAGACATGCGTGGTTTAATGGACGTGCGGCATCACTCCACACGACAAAACCAGCTTCTTCCACATCTGACAACAGGTTGAAAGCGGGCTTTTGACGTGAAGAAGGTATCCTACCGAAGCCAAAATGTAATCTTCATTTGCAAAAGCGCTAACAGTCCACCTAGAGACGCAGAAACCACACCACAGAGTCGAATCCACGATCCCCCTCCCCCAAGTCCGCCTCGCTATTCCCACGGCCATGCAGTCGTTGTCGCCACCGTTTAAATGAATCATTTGAGTGTACACTGCAGCTTCGTCTAGGAAACGCAGGAAATTATCACATTACTATAATCAAACTTTAATTTGAGCTCCAATCCTTTTGTAAGTTAAGTTCAGAGCACGACATGGTCACTCCAGGTGTCACTTTTGCCTTATCAGCCCGCCCTAAAGTGGTACCATTTTTGCCATTTCCGGACCACCCAGTGGCCCGTAGCAAAAACGAGGCACCGTTTTGTGATCCGTGTCCGTTGCTCTACAAGACCATATACAATACCGCCCGCGTCGCGCGGTCAAAAAGACGGTTTGCGACGGAAAAATCCGTCGCAAACCGTCGCATGCTCATAACTCCTTTAATTTTGAGTAGTTTCAGAAACAGTTGGTACCATTCGATTCGTCTCCTCGAGATCTATTAAACCATGTATAAAACTTTACTAGGCCACTGCGTTTTCGCTGTGGGTGGCCTAAAATAATAACTGCAGCAGGCTTTTGCAATTGGAGCACCTTATTTTCCAGGACGTGCATGTGACTTGCAGTGCTTTCGGAGTATCTCAAGCATGGCGAGCGTTGTCAGTCATGCCTGGAATGTTCCGAGAGTGCGCCGTGCAAAATGCATGTAGGATCGAACCAATCAATCGAATGAGCGGAAGCATGCTCACTGGGTTTCTATCTTCACTTTCTGGAAAATGTAAAACCTTCAAGAATATTTCGAAAAGTTTAGAAAAAATTTTCAGAAATTTCCAGACGCTCTGCTCGGGAATTGCTTCAATCTGTCCCGGCGAGACTTATGAGTGCACCGTGTGCAATGCGTGTAGAGATGAACCTATCATCGAGTGGGTTCGACAACTGGTAGAGTGAGCGTTTGGAGAATTCTATCATAAATTTTCAGCAGCCCTATTAAGGAATTGCTCTAATGCTGTCCAGCTAGCCTTTAGAGTGCGTCGTGAACAATGCATATAGATTGCACGCGCGGGCGTGTTCGGAGGGCAATAACTCTTTCGAGTTCAAATCGCTTCGGCTGCAACTCGTGGGTCTTATAGGCAGTGAAACGTTGTAGTAGCACACCAAAGTAGAATGGTGTAGCTTGAAAAGTGGCAATGTTACAGGGGTGCGAAAAGGGAGGTGAGGCTTGTGTGACGCATTTTTTTCCGATTTCGGTGGACCACTGCGGGAAGATCCGACGAGCAAACGGCCTTGAAACGCGCAAACAAACAGAGAGCTTCAGGTGCTTCGCTACGACGTGCTCAGAACTCCTCAGCTTCCTAAACTTCCTTAGCCTCAGCTGCCAATTTAAAGCGGCGGAAGATAGCGGTTAGAGTTTCTTGCGCTCTTACTCGCCCAGGTTTGATTGTTCGACACTAGCAGTGGTACCGTTCTCTTCAGCATGAAAAGCGCTATCGAAAGGTTCCAATTTCGACCGATTCTGGGAATATCGGTTTTTTGACAATTTCGCATCAATGGCGAGGCTACTCAAAGGAGCGGCAGAAGGTCGATGACGTCATCGAAAATCGATATCATCGTTTTGGACCATGCTTGACACCGTTCGATAGAGCTTTTCATGCTGAATTGAATGCTGTTATTTTGAGTAGGAAAAACTGTAATATGAGTGAGTAAGAGCGAGGAGAACATCGACCGTTGTTGTGCTAAATTGCACGCGCGGACGTGTTCTCAGCATAATAACTCTGTAATGTGTGAACCTTTCCGGTTGCAGCTTGTGAGTTTTGTAGGCAGCAAAATGTTCCAGTAGAGCTCTAAAATGCAGCGATGTAGCTTATGATTGTACAAAGTTACAGCGGTGCGAAGATGCAGGTTAGCCTTGCGTGGCACGATTTTTTCCAAATTCAATCGACCCCTGCGGGAAGACGCAGAGAGCCAATAGCCTACAAATGCACAGGCGAGCAGAACGCTTGAGGTTCTTTACGATGGCATGCTCGCAACTCCTTAGCTGATTAAACTGCCTTAGCACCAGCTTCCATTTTAGGGCGGCGGAGTTTTAGTGTTGAAGCTTCCTGCGCCATTATTCGCCCAGGCTTGAGTGTTCGACACTCGCAGTTTCACCTTTCTGTTCGAAATGAAAAGCGCTATCGAATGATACCAATTTCGACCGATTTTGGAAACATCGACTTTTTGACAATTTCCCAGCGAGGACGGGAGCGCTCCAGGCCGAGCCTGCGCGGACGATGACGTCACCGAAAATCGATATTTTCGAAATTGGCCAAACTTTCTCGTCCAAAATCATCTAGGGGTTATCAAGGGCGCTGATTACGAACCCGACGTCCGTTTTTGAAAATTCCGCCGATTTCGGTAGGTTTTGGATATTTTTTCAGGATAATTGGAGGTGGTCGGGACAGGATCACCGATTTTGCTCAAACTTCGTATAGGGGCGGGACTTATTCGGGGTGCCGAACACGATGCCGAAGTTCATTCGGACGCTTACGGAAGGAGACCGCCCATACCGATAACTGAGGGTGATCGGTGGTCCTGACACGACCACCCTCAAACGAGAAGTAACCAACTGAAATCGGCGGAATTTTAAAAAACGGACCTCGGATTCGTAATCAGCTCCCCAAATAACCGCCTAGATGATTTTGGACGAAGTTTCCACGAGGAAATTTGGCCAATTTCGAAAACATCGGTTTTCGATGACGTCATCGTCCGCGCCGGCTTGGCCAGTGGCGCCCACGTCTTCGATGGGAAATTGTCAAAAATCGATTTCATTGAAATTTGTCGAGAGCGACACCATTCGATAGAGCTTTTCATGGTGAACAAAACGGTGTTATTGGGAGTGTAGAAAACTCAAATGTGGGCGAGTAAGAGGGCAGGAAACTTCAATCGCAAAGCCCGCCGCCCTAAAATGGCAGGTGGGGCTAAGGCAGTTTAGGTAGCTGGCGAGTTGCGAGCATATCGTCTTAAAGCACCTTAGGTGTTCTGCTAGACTAGGACTAGACTATGCCCTTGGCTCATCGTGTCTTCGCGCAGTGGTCGACCGAAATGGGAAAAAATTGGGTCGCACAAGCCTCACCTGCATTTTCGAGCACTGTAATTTAGTCCATTCATGAGCTGTACCGTTCTGCTTTAGAACACGTCAAGAACCTTGTACTGCCTACAAAGTCCTCGAGTTGCAGCCGAAACGGTTTGACCCTGATAGAGTTGTTGAAGCTACGAACTCGCCCGCGCGTGCATTTGCGAGTGATCGCCCCACTGCATTGATAGGTTCTATACTATACGCATTGTTCACAGCGTACTCTAAAGTCTCGTCGGGACAGAATACAGCAATTCCTGAGTAGAGCGGGCCGAAATTTCTAATCGAATCTAATTTCAAACGGTCCTATCGTATATGCATTTTGCACGGCGCACTCTCTCTTCTCGCTTCTTAATACCTCTACATTTATATAAGCTGCTGTCAGTGTGTGCACTAAGGCACCTAAAGAGGGTAAGCGTTGCTGTTTAGCACGACATTTGAACCGCTTCCGCTCACTTGTTTGATAGGTTCGATCCTACATGCATTGTGTACGGCACACTCCAAAGGCTCGTCGGACTGCCTGGAGCAAATCCTAAGTAGGACGGCCGGGAATTTCATATAAAATTCTCCAAACGGTGCAAGAAAGTCTTTTATAGACTTTACATTTTCCGTTAAATGAAGATAGAAACCCAGTGGGGATGCTTCTGCCCATTCGATTGATAGGTTCGATACTATATGCATTGTGCACGGCGCACTCTCGGAACATTCCAGGCATGGCAGAGCACTGACAACGCATGCCATGCTTGATATACTCCGAAAACACTGCACGTCCTGGAAAATAAGGTGCTCCAATCGCAAAAGCCTGCTGCAATTATTTTTTTAGGCCACCCACAGCGAAAACGTGGTGGCCTGGTAAAGTTTTATACATGGTTTTATAGATCTCGAGGAGACGAATCGAATGGTACCAACTGTTTCTGAAACTACTCAAAATTAAAGGAGTTATGAGCATGCGACGGTTTGCGACGGATTTTTCCGTCGCAAACCGTCTTTTTGACCGCGCGACGCGGGCGGTATTGTAGGTCACGTTGAGAATCTTTCGGAGAAGTTCATGGGCCTCCCTTGTAACGAGTGCTTCACTCTGCTATCGCTGTCGGCACGTGCTATTTCTTTGCCAGAAAGGTTCTTGGGAACGAAGTCTAATAGGTGCCAGAACAGTGAACATTTTCAGTAGCAAGCCTCCACACGCTTAATTTTAGATGGTTGAGTTTTTTTTAATTTACTGAATTGAAGCATCTGCAAAGAAACAACTGCTGTCAATGAGTGCACGCGTCTCCTAGCAAATGTCTGTACAGAGCTGAATAGGCCCGGCATTCATCGTCACATGGTGGTCGCATCAGGTAGACGCGATATTTCTGACAGACTATTTCATTCATGCAAAACCTCCGTCGCAGTTCTGTGGGGTACTGATTTAAGAGATCAGATTGTATATACATAGTATTGGTGTACAGTATAATAATAATATTATAATAGTATAGCAGGTAATTGGATTCGAGTTTCAGAAAGAGCAAGTACCTAATTCCTTCCCAAAGTGAGGCAAAAAAACACGTTAGCGGGCAATTCGCTTTCCAAACACAAATTCTCCTTTTGCTTGAAAAGGCTCAGGATGTCCGTTCCTTATGCAATTCGCGCTATTATGAACTAAGAGCAAACCGACCTGCAAGCAGGGGGGGGGTGCAAAATTCGCTCCTCTTGAGTGGCACATGGGATTATTTCGCATCCTCACCAGAGTCTAAGTGTTGCGGCTGCTGGATCTCAGCCACGACTTCAATACCTCCCCATATCAAGTCATGCACGCTCTCGGACGGCAAGAGCTTCGATTACCCTGGAACTCCGACAAAACCACGACGTACGTAGCTTCCGACATATCCCTTCGCAAACGGCCAGCTGGAGGCACATGGGGACAATGTGTTTTCCTGATGGTTTGACATTCTTTCTCGCAGCGTCTAGGTGCTATCCGGAACTCTAATAGTGTTTTGCCTCAAGGCTCTGTTAAGCGCTTCTTACGACGACACCGTTGAGGAGCGTTCAGATTATGTGAAACAGACAATAGACACCTCAATGTCGTCGGGGTCGGGCTATTCCTGCACGCCAAGATGGAGTCGCTGGTCTTCTACTCAGCGAAACTGGAAACATAAAAAGGCGACTTTGATAGGAGAACAGCGTTACGATAATGAACATACGGGGGGGGGGGCTGAAAGTGTGTTAAGGAGGGCTGACGGAAAACGCGTGGCAGTAGCGACGAAGGCGCGACGTCTCTGGAATGTGTGCTGTCATGTTCAAGACGTTGACTGCTTCTTTAATTGCTTGCTCTCCTTATGCGAGGATTTCTGCCCAGCTATCCTGCAGGCCTTTAGTAGTTAGATTCCACCACAAGACAAGGACAACTGATTGATCTAATTGAAAATGTGGACGACTGCTTCTACGGGGTGAACCAAAGTAACGTGGACAAGATTTTTTTGTCGTAATTATAAAACAACCAACAATTTGAGAAAACGTCAGCTAAATTACAACAATACAATTTGGGGTACATCATGTTCAAGTGGTTTCCTAGTGGCCTCCCATGGAAGGAATGCAGAGGGCCAAACGTTTCGCGAATTTCTCGACGATGGGCCGGGTCGTACCTGGGAAGATTCTGTTCACGGATAAGAAGCTGTTCACCGTGGAGCAGGCGCACAATCGCCAAAATGGTGGTATGTGGTCTACAGAGGCTCCAAGCACCTCTGATATCTTCCAAAACCCACAATCTATCACGGTTTGGGGCGGAATCTGCGCCAGCAGCAAGATTCCTGGTTTTCGTGGATAAAGGATGAAAATCGGCGAAGATGTGCACCAGCGAGACATTCTTGAGTCCGTTGTTCTTCCTTGGGTCTACCAGCACTGCGGTGATGCCCATTGGACGTTCCATCAGGACTCTGCACCCGCACATAGTGCGAAGAGTGCGCAGGCCTGGAGCAAGGTCAATTTCCCCGTCTTCATCACGCCTTCGGAATGGCCGCCGTATTCTCCGGATTTGAATCCGATGGACCACAGTGTGTAGGCATTTTAGAGGCTATGGTCGGCGTCAAACGCCACCGCAGTCTAGAGTCCCCGAAGGAATCCTTGCGCTAGGAGTGGAAACGGTTGTCTCCTGATGACCTGCGGCCCATCGCCGAAAAATTCGCGAAACGATTGGCCCTCTCCATCCGCTCCAAGGGAGGCCACTTCGAAACGACTTAAACATGATGTGCCCTAATGTTTGTATTGCTGTAATTTAGTCGCCGTTTTCTCGGATTGTTGGTTGTTTTATAATTATGATAAAAAAATCTTGTCCATGTTATTTTGGTTCGCCCTGTAAATATGATGAAAGATTTAGGGTTTCACTATGAAAAGCTTCGTTTACGGAAACCAGACATATTTCTGCACAGCATGACCGCATCTTGAAGTTTGTTAGAGATCAAATTTCACGTCACAGTAGAATTATAGAAATTGTGGGGTAGCGCCGCATCGTCTGCTGTTTTCGTCGCATTCACCTCTAACTTTCGTATGTTCAGACACCCAGCCCCGGGAGATTTCTTGGGCGTGAGTTCGATTTTAAAAAGACAAGAGGAGCGATCTCTCATAGAGTGGTTCGTCAAATCTTGCCGCTATTAATGTCCAGAACCAAGGAGCACCTCATGAAGTACCGGCAGAAAGGATGAACGAAAAGTTGAAAAATAGGAGTAGTAAACTGCTGTCACAGGTTGGAGCTGTCAGCTTTATCTGGTTCGTTTTTGGGTCAAACTTCACACCCCACTTTACTCTCAAAAAAAGTCCTGAGGTTGTAAGCTGTCACAAATGATTTGTTGCGATCAAAACTTCTGGCGCCAGGCGGGACTCCAACCCGCACCTCATTCCCGCCCGGTTAGAGGGAGGTGCGGGTAGGAGTCCCGCCTGGCTACAGAAGTTTTGGTCGCAACAAAACATCGTTGTGACAGCTTACAACCCCGATACCAGCCACTTGAGATTTAAGGAAACTGATTTGAATTAGTCCTGAGGTTGTTTTCATTGCTGTATTTATTTATTTATTTAGGGCGCATTAACCCAGTGGGAGGGGTACCCACTGCCGCATTCCTCGAGTGCAGGTTCCTGGTTCTAATTTTCCACCCAGGCCAGCCAAGCCTCCCACCTCTCCGGGGTCGGTGAATTGGTACCAGAATTTTCTGGGATAGATAAAACGCTGAATTTTTCATCGGCTGGCCATAGTATGGCTAAATACGCATTCAAATCGCCTCCACGACATCCTGCAGAAGTAAAATGAGTGGCCCCTCCTAAAAATGATTGATCGAAGATCGATTAACGCCTTTATTCATTTATTTATTTATTTATTCACGTGCGATATGGACACATGCGAAAGTCTAAGACAAAAACAAAGCAACAAAAACGTGAAATAAACGAAGGCTCTCCTGTATAAAGAAAACTGTGCAGAACAAAAGAAGACCTGCTGTCATATTCAGTCAACTAGCCGTTGTTCATAATTAAGATGACATGTTGCGGACATTCGCTTTTTGGGATCCTTGAATAGACAATCTCAGGAGATCCTCGCTATCACCTATTATTCTGTTGAACCCCGTAGGTTTATGTACGTAAAGAATTGAACCTTATATGAGATTCAACAGCAGGACTATAAAATTTGTCCTGTTGTTTGCTTTGTCCCATTGTTTTCCTTCCAATGTTTGCCAAGAATTACACGGCAGCCTTACACCAGCTGACTCTTAGCCTACATGACATCAAAAAGCGCGAAAGGCTAACCTAAGACAGCAAGAGAACAGACATCGAAGCATTCTCTGATCTCGTGGTCGTTAAGTAACGCTAAGCATTGCAGAGAATTGGACACTAGCCATTTTAGGTATAGGGTAATCTTGCTGGATGTGTTGGTCTGAAATAGCCATACTCAAATAAAACACTATAGAAATCCATGTTTTCCCAGCATTTTTGGAAAGTTCATTGTCATTTTTGAATTGAAGACGAGATATAAGAAAGCGTATAAAAATCAGGACGAGATTCTGAACCGTCGTTCTAACCTTTATGCCATAACTTTCCTCTACACTCCATTGTATTTCATTCGCTTTTCTGCAAATGTATTTGACGGATTATTGACACTTTTCAAGGGCTGATATCTCTAATGAAACAGAAAACCTTCGAGATTGGCAGGTTTCTGGCCGCTACAGAAGCCGTTGCACTCATTGAAGGGCGTTCATGTTCGGAAGGAAGCGAGACATTTAGTAGAGTCATAGTGGAAAATGACTGTGAGAAAGAACCGAATACGTCGATCGCACACGGAGAACGCTGGCGCTGCTGAAAGACGAGAGGACACGGATGAGATCCCGTGGGACTGCAGCCATATATCTGAGCCGAACGTCTCGCGCTCGCTCATTTGCATCGAATCCAATTCTTGCCAGTCCGCTGGGGGAGACCGATATTACTGAGCATCCCTCAGCGTGGACGGCGCCACTGCTGGCCCCCGCCCGAGACCGTTTTAAGGCCCTTTCAGCCCTTCATCACGTGATTTTAAAAGCTATGAGGAAGAGACGGGGAGCAGACTGCGTCTCTGTGGCGCCTTGTTGTTGTGATATAACCTCGTCTAGGCGCGTGGTAGCGCAGTTGGAGGAGGTTCAGACCGTTGCGTGCACCCGAATCCAGCTTCAAGTTCCGAGTTCCCACCCAGTCCACCCAAGCCCAAGCCAAGTCCCTCCAGGTTCGATGAACTGGTACTAGTGTTGTCCGAAAAGGAGAAAGCTGGTTTGTTCATCGGCTGGTCACCGCAAGCCATTGTATAATCTAAATGCGTACTAAGTTGCCTCCACGACATCAGAGGTAGAGGTAGAATGCGTGGAGCATCCCAAAAGGGTTGAATGACGCCATCCTTTATCCTTCTAATCCCGTTTGCATTTCAAATACCATAAATTATCCTCAAGGAACCGATCTAAACAAAAAAGGCGATGCGCCACCCTGGAAGTTTGGGACCAGCGAGAGGAGCACTGCTACACTGCACTGCAGGCAGAGCCACCGAAAGCGCGCCGCGGCTCGACAGGAAGGAACTTTGCCGTCAGTTTGTAGTGATGCTCGACGTTAATGGTCATCTGTCGACCAAATAGGTAAAATCGACAGGACGTCGACGGGAAAACGACTGCTAGTGCTTACGCGCCTGACGTTCAAAGGGCTTCGAAACGTCCTCGCCGAAGGATGGTCCGAACGGGCCGCGTCGTCACTCGCGGCCACAGCGCTCAGAAATGTAGAGCACGTGAGAGTGGAATCCGGATGAAACATGGAACCCCAGAAGCCTTCCGTCTGCGAGGGCAGGGATGAAAAGGAGCTCACTCGAGAAGGTTGCTAGAAATGGATTCGTAACGAAGCGGAGATGGTGCAATGGATGAAGCTGTTTCCTGGTACTGACTGCCAAAGTTTGCGTGGAACCAACCACGGGTTCATCCATGATTAACCCTTGCATGATTATAGCGCGCATTTTTCGTGAGCCTTCTCGACTACAAATTCTGAGCACTTATGAGCTCTAAGTAATACTGGGCTTTTTGGATATCTCATCGTTTTTGCGCTCTCGTTGAACACTATAAAATATTATATCCATCATTTTCGAGTGGCTCCTAACCTCTCTCTTCTTGAAACCTCGGCATTGTAAGTTGTCGCTGTTGCTATATATATTGTGCCACACGAGGTTTTTAGGTGGACGATTTATTCAGTAGAGCCTGACGTTCCGTCGTCTTCAGAGGCTAAGGTTCACCGTTACGGTTATATGTGCGCACTGTTCGTGATGAACAGGAGGAACCCTTAACATATAAAATATAACCTTAACAGTGGACCTTAGCATCAGAAGGTGTTGTTGACCTGGGCGGGGCCTAACGGAGAAGATCGATCCAAGATGCATGTCATAGCAGGTGCCTTCTCTGACCGCGTTAGCCGTAAGGCAAAATGTATTGTTGGCCGCAACGACCTTTGTCGTTTTCTCCTGCCCAACTATTGGTTAAAAAGACTTCGAATGTGGTGCCAAAATTCGGCACTACGCAAATGTACATATACCAAGAAGTGGTAGCGAGCAACGGCAGCAGCGTTTGCTAACTGAATTGCACTAGCGACGTCTGCAAAAATGGAGTATGTTTGTTTCCCAACTTCGTTAAGTAACTACAATTGGTCGCTACATCGAGGCAAATGCATGTGCCCATAGCAACGTTCAGTCATCGAGCGATAGACGCGTGATGAGAAACCATGGGGAGACCAGGAGCACTTGAAGGCGACGGATGTGACCGAGAAAAGAGAGAGGAAGAGGTCGCGAGCCAAGCTCGGGAAGTGCACTAATCGTCCCCAGTGAAGGACGGCACTGCTAATTCGTCACGGCGGTCGACGGCTGATGGCGTCGGCCCGTAATTTGGACGAAATGGAGTTCGACTGGCTTACGCAAACATCTTTAGCACAAACGGTGGGGAACGCGGACTCTGCTTGCTTCTAGGGCGAAATCCTCGTTCTTGCAAGTAGTAGGAGGAGCCACTCCCGTAGTGCTGTACGCAAAAACTGGCCCTGCATATACCATTAAAAGCCAATTTTCTATAAGCTTCTTAGACGAGAGTAGACCCCTTCAATGTACTTGCACTTTTAAAAGGGCATTTCTTAAGTGGTTCTTACAAAGCGTTATTAAGACGACAGAGTAACACTGAAAAGCATTGGGCAAGGAAGGTGCCTATACCAGAATAAAATCGTACGCAGCGTCTCTGGCTTGGAGATGATAATGACGGCTTGGAAACACATTTTTGTCGATCATACTTAACGCAGTAACGAAGTAAGGAACAAAATAAGAAACAGGTATTCGTTAAACGATACGAATAAATCATTTATTTGTAGCATTTACATATTACTTATTTATAATGGCATTCCACGCAATCTCTCCACTTCATCCTCTTAGGGGTGCCTACTGAACCCAGCCCTCGTTCAAAATCAAGGTCAGACTTCTTCTTTCCAAAACGGGATAAGTGGTATTCCCTTAAAGCCCGGCGTAACAAGCACTACTGCAAAGCTTCACTAGCCAGGTCCGAACACATTATACAATGAATCGACACTACGTGGACCCCAAGAAGCATAGTTCATTCCAAGGTGCAACTTTCAGAGTGATTCTTCGACACGTAGCTTGTCAGCTTCATTGTATTGTGAACGGGACGAAGGAGAATGAGCCAGAATCGTCGGCTCGATGACATTCCTTGCCAATGGACGAGCGTAATCGAGTTCTCTACGAAAGCGGAATTGAATTGAAAATACGCGACGAATAGATTTCTGTCACAGAGTTTAGACGACGTTTGGGAGAGCATCAGGCTACGGTCAACCGAGTATACATACACCTCTTTTTATAATCAAGCATTTGTTATGTTTGAAGCCAAAGGTTCTTACATTTCAGCCCTCTGTGATGGTTAAATGTATAATTTTCAACATGAGAAGATCCATCTCGGTACTTTTGCATTAGCCCTGTCAACTTGTCTCTATGTTATCAGGTTTAAGGAAGGTGTCTTCAAAAGGCGTGTGGTAACACAGTCGGAGAAGGTGCCGGCTGTCGCGCGCTCCCGTCACCATGTTCTTGGTTCGAATTTTCCGCCCACGCCAACCAAGCCATCCATTCTTCCAGGTCGGCGATTTGGTACCAGACGTGTCTGTTAGTGATAAAACACTGACTTATCCATCGAGTAGTCATCGCAAGTCATTTTAAAAGGCTAACACGCTTACGCTAAAATGACTGAAAATTTAAGGCTGTGCACACATCGTTCTTCTGATTGATAAAGCTTACGGAAACTACTTTTGGATTAAGTTAGTGCGGCGTTGCTTTGCTTTCTTTTAGGTTGCGCCACGCATTCTACTTCTAAGGGATGACATGGAGGCGATTTGAATGCGTATTTGGCCATACAGATACTTGCGGTGGCCAGCCGATGAACGCTTCAGCGCTTAATCCTCCCCGGACAAGTCCGGTACCAATTCACCGTCCCCGGAGGGATGGAAGGTTTGGCTGACCTGGTCGGGAAATCCGAACCAAGAACCTAGTATCGGGGGCACGCGACAGCCGGTTCCCTCCTCCGACTGCGCTACAGGCGCCCCTTGGATTAGGTCACCATTTTAAAAGCAATGCTAAAATATAGTCCTCCTCTGACACCAGCGCACATTAGGATGCTACTGCGGTTTTAAGCAACTTTGAAAGACACCGTTCTCTCAATTATCCGAAAATTTTGATTCTCTGTTATCCGAAAATTTTGACAGTCAAAAGCCTTCTAAACTACCTCATCTGAATTCACTAAAAGTTATCTAAATATATTATTCCTCCCAAAAGCTATTTTTTCCAGGTGTTTGTTCGTCTACAACCCGTCTTTTGATTAAGAGAACGTCCTCATCTTTAGCTAACGCCTAGTTGATTATGTACACAAATGAACTGGTACACGTGTACATTAGCTCAGCATTTCATGAATCTAGGCGATTTGCAGAACAAGCTTTTAGTGTACCGGAGACCTGAACGATTCGCAACACCTTTAATATGCTATACGCTCGCAGACGTCTCCTCCTCCAAGGCAGCGGAAAAGCGAAAACGTTCTGAATCCACCTTGTGAAGATCACTGCATGCCTGACTGACTGCAACATGCAAATCGGCTTCGGCATAACAAGCTTTTGAGCAAACTGAGGGAGGTGGGGATCACAAGAGTCACAAAGTCAGAGACGAACACAAAATCCGCACATTAGTCAGTGTTACAATACAAGCACTAGGAAAGTGTGCCGGCGTAGGGTTCTTGAGGGTTTTAGCTCTGAAGGTAAGAGCAGTGGGAGTGACGGTGAGTGAGCGTGGGGAAAGCCAGGCTGCAGCAGTCAGCTTCATCGATCCCGTGAATCTCTCCAGATCCGGACCCCGCCCTTCCGTGGCCGTCGACGGCCGCCGTCGTCCACTTGCCTTATTAGTACGTCTCTCGGCGGCAACAATGGAACAAATGCGCCCGGACGGCTAATTCACGCCTCGCTTCGCGGCATTAATGGGCCGTTTGGGTGGGATTGCGCCTGCGTTCCTCCGACGGAAATGACGCTGTTGTGGGACGAAGAGGGTCGGAGGGCACGGGAATCATTGGCAGCGAAACCTTGTTCTGAAACACATCGAGAAGTGGAAGGAGAATCCATCTCGGTACTGCTCTCCAAGCCATTATGGCGTAGAGCTGCCACTCTCAGAAGTGTGTTGTATTAAGTTGTATGGTTGCGACACGATTTTAGAAAATGCACGCAACCACTGCAACAACACTGTTTACGGCTTGAAACTTCTGGATTGCCATCAAGAAGTACATGTTCTTGCTGAAGCATGAGTTGCACGAAACGTTTCTGAAACTCTTTCAAGCTGGTCAAGAACAATGCCTTTCGATCTGCTACAGCGCACTCAACTGCCTATAGAACGAAAATTTTTGAAAGGCTAGTAGCAAGTGGCATATTTTTTGAAAAGTTGAATTTGCCCCTGCAAAATATTATTGGTTAGTGTCATTGGATATTGTTTAGAATTCTCTATTTTTAAAAGGCTTTTCAGCGGTAAATAGAGCCAACACGTATTTTAAAGTACGAGTTCGAAATTGGCACTAAACCCGGGGGAACAAATCGAGAGACCCACAAAGCACTCGTACAGAACTGCTCGAGCAAACATGCAGCACAGCTTGAATGTTAGGCATTTCACTGACAAAATCAAACATTTCGTTCTATCCTATTAGGTTCCAATTAATAAATCTGATTCTACTCTACTGGGTTATAGATGCAACAACTGTTTTTGGACCAACTTAATGGACAGTTGGTAAATGAGTGTCACACATTGGCAAGGTTCTTGTGTGCGAAGTGGTAGGTGCTGAGTTGTGCATGACTACCTCTAAAACAGATCGAGAGGTGGGCATTTTAGCTCACATATACCCTTTGCATTCGCTCGAGAACACGGGGAAGAAGTCCCAAGAAATGTGATCTGTGTTAAATAATCGTCGAGCATGTGAGCACGCAGTAACAGAAAAATTTCACCTACATTTTGCACAATAGCACCAGGCCACATCTAGTGATCAAAATGGATCTTCTACAACAGTAGGAACACTTCTCTGAGACGGATGAACATCGGACTTCATGAACAGTTTCCGAATATGAATTTGCTCACAAGAAATGGTTACGTCACGCTTGACCGGAAATCACCTTCAGAACAATTTAAGGTCATAAAAATGTCGACACGTGGGTGCATGTCGCTCTTCAGGAGTAAGAAAAAGCCAGCGGTCGCAAATCACGCGAGAGGTTTATTCAGGAGGCAAGAGAATGACCAGGCATTCGAAGCTGCTCGACAGGTCTTTGGGAAATGAACCTCCAAAGACTAGATGAAGTTGGAATGGAAAATCTAGTACTCCTGTCGTACTACGCAAACCCTTCAGAAATGAATACATACCACCTACAAATAATCGCATAAGCATATTAATATGGATATAAATCAATTACTGAACAAATGATAAAGCCAACCATCTCGCAGATATCGCCTCTAGTAGCCTAGTATTTCACGACGGTAAACTAGTAGACTAATCGCCTTATCCGCAAGCATATGTTTTTAGACTCTGACGATTTTCACAATATTTGAGCTAATACGCTTGCCTCCGAATGACAGGTTTGGTCCAAAGTCGTTGGTAAACTGACTGCTTCCTCCACTCAAAGCACTTTGATTTTCCTCCTACTTGCTAAGTTTTTCACGTTGTTGACGCTGTTCTTGACCACTTGTCATTGCTGCCACGAGCTGTCAGCACGCTGTTATATAATGGACACGCCTGGTAGATATTTCACGTTGTGGACTCATTGGCCGCAGAATGCCCAACGAGACCAACTACTTAGAACAAGATGCGTGGTGTTGTGGGGGCCGCTTTACGTAGTGCCTTTATTCGGTTCATTTCGCCTATTTTCTGGATCTTTCACCAAATTTAACGACTTCCATTGCCGCCCCTTTGAAATATCGCACGCGTTGCATGAAAAGATTCTGAATCCATCTCGGACGAAGAATCACCACTCCAGAAACACTGTTGTTGCCTCTTTGAGTCAAACTTTATCATCACCTACATAGACTTGTTCGGCATCACTGCGTTCTCTACACCCATATTTTGCTTCACACGAATTTATAGGTCACCCTGAAATACATAGGTAAATAAGTATGCGTAATAGAATACTCCTTAAATGGATGACACCTAAGGACGATGCCTATCAACTGATAACTTCGTTGCGTTCCTTTGTTATCCTGTTCTGGTTATCTTGAGTGGCTTCTAGTGTAATGCTCAGATATCATTTCAAGCTTTTGTTTTTCTTTCTTATACCTTCTAGAATCTATGTGAAATGCCTTTTACTTTCTCAAAATACTATTTTACTAAATTGCAATAGGATCAAACACCTCAAGTTTTCCAGATATAGATTGTGTTAGGATGAGGGATAACGGATAGATGATAAAGGACGGCGCTATTCAGTCCCTTTTTTGGATGCGCCACGCATGTATTCTATTTCTACAGGATGTCGGAGCCGATTTTTTGATTACGCATTTGGCCATACAATGACTTGCGGTGGTCAGTCGACAGACAAGTAGTGTTTTATCCTTAGCAGACAAGCCTTTAACCAATTCACTAACCCCGGAGGGATGGAAGGCTTGGTTGGCCAGAGTGGAGAATCCGCACCAGGAACTTGGTATCGGGTTCACGCGACAGCCGGCACCTCCTCCAACTGCGGTACACGTGCTCGAACAGTCCAAAAGTAGTGTCAGATTTGAGCAGCGTTATTAAAACTAAAGTGGGCCAGCCTATTGTAGGTAGGCTCTCGCATTTTTTCGAATATTTGAATGGTCGCGAACGTTCACAAATTTCAATATTCGAATTCGAATAAACTTGAGAAACGTGATTTTTAAAATATTCGAATTCGAATACATTCGAGACACGCGATTTTTTGAGTGTTCGAATTTAAGTATTCAAATTCGAATGAAATCAATCGAATACTTATTCGAGCACAACTGTACTGCCTATCCTTTCGTAGCTCACTGTAGACTGGCAGACGCTAGTTCCATACCGAGACTCAAATGATTTGGTTTCTCTTACACCACTCACTAGACTTCAGAGACAAAACTGCTTCAACTACGAAACACACGGCGGCGTTTTTCATAAGGTCAAGCGCACCTTTCAAATGTCGCTACTAGCGTTAACTACACTTCTAAACTATCTTGAACAAGAAAAAGGTATGGCCTAAGCAACAGTCAAATGTACTACGATTTGAAGAACAGTAGTGAGCACATGTGCCACAAACAAAAGGCAAAGCACATAAAGAGATTGCCAATTTGACCACAATCGGTGTGTTGCTATGATGATATTTTGAGAGGAGAATGTTGACCTCCCTTTTACATCTGAAGGGCTATCACAGATTTGAAATAATTTTGAGACACTGAAGAGGACAAGGATGTGAAAAAGACAATGTCACTTTGTCGGGTAGTTATGATCCACCTTCATCTTTAGCCTTACTTTACCTAAGACCATTGGTATACAAAACTTGGTTACTCAAGCTCTCTGGGAAGGTCGCACAGCCTCACTTATAGTACTAAAAAAGCTCAAAACTATAAAACAAAACGATTTTAGTAAAATATGGAAGGTCAGCAAAGTAAGAAAAGGTTTTGTTGAAACCATATCACTCTTGTGATCATGCCGACTGCATATAGCTAACATCAGTACCCGACGGATTGAGCGATTTGGCAAATCCTCTAATCAATTTCAGAGTTTTCCAGTTTAAATGAGTGTGACCGTCTCACGAAGGTCTTCAAATTATTCCCATTTTTGCAGGGCGCAACCCGCAGCGATTTCACGAATGCCTTACTGTTTTTCGCGCTATGTTTTTCACAGATACCGCATCGGTTTTAGGTTGATCTTTGTTTATCGTAACTTCCAGCAAACCATATGGGAGAAGGGGGGAGGGGGCTGGGGCCACCCTGGGATGGAGGTAGATTAGATGTGCTACCCTGGTTCTGGTTCAGGGCTCAGCAGCTCGAAGTTCACAGTTATGTGCCTCTAAAAAACTATATTCAGTCTCTTACAGCTTAATTTAGGCTGCTGAAGGGTAGAAATCCCAAACAACAGGAAACATTACGGAACTGATACATTCCCAACGAGAGTTGCGTAAAGATAAAGAGCATAAAAGAGTCAAAATGCAGAACCAGATAGCTGCTTCGGCGGAGCCACAAGCGACTGAAACTTCGAGTGGAAGTCGTGAAGACAGATGGGAGAGCGTGCCTTAATGCTTGCTGCGCCCAGCACTCCGTCGAAGTGGAAATTACTGAGGGCACACCGGAATTTTTCCATCACAATAAGGCCAATACGATTTTCTTAGTGGAGCCGAATCCTTGTGAAAGTGCTCGGTAGCCCTGGTCTGCAGGGGTATAACGTAGACTTCTCAATGGCTTTCTTCAAGTAGCTAATAGGAAAAGAAGCTTTTATTCCTCCAGAGCGATCTAACTCGCACTTTTTTCTCCTTAGCGCAAGCGATGCTCCTCTTAAACATTCCAGCGTCATGTTGATCAAGTGCTCTCTTTTTTACGGCAGGATGGCGAAGGAATAAAAGGACAAGGGTTAGGGCTCCTTATCTGCTTCTGTGTATACTTATGGGGCAGGCCTGTGCGACTAAGGAAGTTGAGACGCGCCTCAGCGTCATGGAGACGAAGATGCTGCGCTGGACGGCTGGAGTCACCCGCATGGACCGCATCAGAAATGATGCTATTCGGCAGAAGTTCGGTGTCGCGCCGATAGCGGACAAGATGCGCGAAGCTAGCTTACGATGGTACGGCCACGTTCTGCGTAGAAAGGAAGACAGCGTCCGCAAGATAGGCCTTGAGTTGGAAGTGTCAGGAAAGCGGCCTAGAGGACGCCCGAAGCAGCGTTGGTCCGATACGTTACACATGGACATGAAAGTAACTGGCGTCCACACTGATCAAGCGCCGGACCGGGAAAGGTGGCGTGATGACACCAGAAGAGCGGACCCCGCGACGAAGCGGGACAAACGCTGAAGAAGAAGAAGAAGAAGAAAAAGACTTATGGGGCAGGCCTGGTACCGCATCAGCGACCCGGAGGGATGAAAGGCATTGAAAGGCATCGGAGCTTAGAGCGCTACTGCATTAAAGGCCGATCCAGCCGGTTCGTGCAAGTGCTCAAATAACGCTGAGCATGTGGTTTAGAGAAATACAGACCCTTCTGTGTTCGCTTCGCATTTTCAGCTTTGCTAGCCTGCTCGCTAAAGTGATGTGCACTTCAATATTTCATTCAACGGTTCTTCAGCCTTGGTCCTCGATTCATGCAGATATTTTACTTTGTTGGGACTAATAGAGTTGCTGATTCCGTTTCAGCAACAACGCATTTTATGATCTCGCTTCACCACCACAAAAACAAACTTTCAAGAGATGAACAAATGTAGGCATACAGTGGCAGTCCTCCTTTATTGCTCATCATTGTGAAAATAACTCATCACCAAGTCCTGCGTCCTGATCCACCGGAAGATCCTGAGCTATACAGCCTATCTTCCATGATACAAAATTTGACGTTATTTGGAAAAGGAGCCATCACGCTCTTGTTGGGGATATCTACAGGAATTCTTCTCGCACAGTGTAAGGATAATAGCAGTTTCGCAGACACCTTGGCCAATTTCAGGACTGTTCCGCTTTCGGGACTTATGCTCATCAGCTCTCAGACGGACTTGGTCGTCACCTTATGGTGGTCAGTTCTGATATTTACATCCATTGTTCATCTATTTAGTGACTCCAAGCGCAGAGCGCCTTTAGAAACAGCAGCCTGTTCTCTCGGTTGAAATTAGGCGATGGGAGCTTCAGCTTGATACGGCCGAAACCAATTCTAGCTTGAATCAAATCAGCCTTTAAATGCTGAAATTCAGTGTTACTAAAACAGAACTGCACTCTGAATGAGAGGCAGAGCATATGGCTTTAAGAGCTCGTTCTCTAAATTTACAATCTACATAGCAGTCTTTGACTAATAGCCAGTATACAGCATTGATGACTAATCAAAGAGCGGTCTGCGTTTGCTGCTTAAAAACTGGTCATTAACGGCCGATAAGAAAACTGCGATGCCAAGATCATTGACGAAAATCGCAAGAGAGGAACAGAGGTCAAACCCTTGCACAGCAAGCAGAACAGAGGTGCATATATTAGCCAACTGATCACAATTTCAGAAAGTATGTCGACGAATACGATGCAAGTCAAATGAGGAACGAGCAACCCTTTTTCGCTCAAATTTGCAACAAAATGACCGGATAGTTTCCACGATGAGAGGATTCGGAATGAAATCTTCGACAATTCATATTATTCTTTTAGGGCGCGTGGTAGCGCATTCAGACGGCGCGCCGGCTGTCGCGTATACTCCGAATAAACTCTTAGGTTCTGAGTCTCGCCAAGGCCAATTCCATTTCCTGTTCATCGACTGGTCACCACAATTTGTATATGCAAAATACGGCCTCAGATTGGGTTCATCATAATTATGGAAGCAAGATGCGTGGTGCATCCCAAGTGAGGACTCATTATCCCCAACGACTTTTATCTTTTAATGTTGTTTACAAAACAGTATGGTACGACTACAGAGGCTAAGGCAGATGTGCACCAGATCAGCTCTACAAACACTGCACCTCGATGAAGCCCACCAAAGGGAGCAGAAACCTTCCACGTCGCTTAAATGAATTCACTGTCTGCGGGTGTGCACAGTATGTAGAGAGGTACTTTCCGGAAGCATCGCGCAACAGAAGGAAGATGTTGCGGCTTCTGATAGTGAGAATGCGAGCAAGCTGAGTATGGAGGACTCGCCCAAATAGTGAATAACAATGGACTGCATCTCAGAATAAAGCTGTAATGCTCAATAACAATAAGGAAACCACAGAAATTCTTGGAATTTTGAGATATCCTGCATAAATATACGTCGCTCCATTTCTTAGATCAGTTTTCTATTACATAACCCCATCGTCCTGGTTTTACCTTTCAAGGACCAAAATACATTGTACAGTGGAACATAGGAAAGGCAACGAAAACAGATTAGAAGGTATCAAAACGGCGGAAGTGACTGGACACCAAATTCTGTGTGATGAAGTAGGCAAGATGCCACGACAGGAAGTAGATACGACTGTCACGTCGCATTGATTCAGAAATATGCAACATGGGGCCGGATTCATGAACGGCTTCGTACTTTTAACGGAGAATTGTAAGCGAAACGCTCAGGTAACGCAGCTTATCGCTCACCATATCGCTTGATAGGCCGCGTTACCTGAGCATTTCGCTTACAAATCTCCGTTAAGGTTACGTAAGTCGTTGATGAATCCGCCCCTGGCAGAGGCAATATCATTCAAGTCAAAGAATACAGTATTAGTGTTCAATTGCTCTCATTTCCTTCTTAAACACGTTGACAGACTGAATAGGATGTACTTTTGTTGTTACAAATTGATGGCTGTAATGCTTTTCTAGTAGGCGAGCCTTTAGTGAGGTTTAGAGAGCAGCATGCGCTGCACCAACTTCTTCAGTTAGGTGGTCTCTTGAACAGGTTCTCAGAACGTCGTTTTGCCAAAATGCGCTATTTTCTGCACTTTTCAGACAGAAGAATACCGTTCCGTACTGAATCCCTCCAAGTTTTCCATCAAGAGCTATGGGACACTTCACCTCCTCCCAACGTTTCTCATCTTCAGGAAACAAAAACGTCGGCGAAAAACTCACGTTGGTAAAGTCGGCCATCACGTGTTGTTTGGGGCTGGTCGAGTGCGGTGAAGTCACCGCAATGTCTTGTCTTTCTGTGATACGGCGATGTCCGCCGTCGACCGATTTCAACGATACCCGTCGCTATCAGAAAGGTCGACTCGGTCAGCAACACCGACCAAGGCGGACGGTAGGATCAATAACCCGCACCCGTTACTGCACAGTACAATCAGAACACTATGTGGTGGGTGTAGAAGTTGTCCTTCAGAAAGAGGAGCAGCCACAACCGCCTCTGATCCGGCCCTCGCATTTCATGTTGCCACAACGGCCTACGCTTAATGGTGAAGCGATTAGGAGGAAGTCTGCCTTCCAATTGTATGGGAATTTGTGTGGGACTCAAGGTCAGTTTCCTTTCGGTGATTGGTCCACGGACACAGTTCATACCTACAATTTACTATTTATTACACGATTCCATTCCTGTGGCATAACAGTGACAAAAACAGCAAAAGAAAACAGTCAAAGGATAACAAACCGCAGAATGTGCTACCAACTACTGGAGAGTAGATGGTCACTAATCTGTGGATAAAGCCTAAGGCATCTACTTGTTATGGACTCATTTGAACGTGAGGAATTTCTTGAAAGCGTTGTATCTTGAGAGTACAGTACGCTTTTCGCGAATCTTCTCAAATGACAAAATCACTCCATTTATGAATAAGAAACGCCTAACGTTTGGACCTCTCAGCGACATACTTGGTGGCACCACCTCGAATGCAAGACTCCCTTAATGGCATCAGATCCGGGAGTTTAATATTACATAACGGGGCGGGGCCTTCGATTTTTAAGCGAAAAAATTCAAGTGATTTTGTATAAATAATCTCATCTCGGCAAGTTTTTCGAAGCCAATGGCTTTCCAAAAATTAGAAGAAGAATGCTCTCTTACCATGTGAAAAACTGCTTTCATAAAAGAGCTCTTCATGCGAAGCGGTATGGTCCGATTTCTGGTCGATTGTTGCCGAAACTCGTGCCGAAAAACGGCCACCCCCTCCCCGTATGAAGACCCCTTTTTTGAAAACTTGTTCCTATATCGTTAAAAAGCACTTTCTATCTATTTCTCAAAAAACCGCTGGGATTTTTGAATTTCGAAAAAAATGATTTATGATCAGTTTTATGAAGAAGATCTCTTATGTAGACTCTGGCACCGACATTGGAAGGACTTCACAAAAATGATCATAACTCGGTTCGTTTTTTGAAATTCAAAAATCCAACGGCTTTAAGAAAAAGTAGAGGACGCTCTTCGACGGCTATAAAAACAGTTTTCAAAAAAGAGGTCTTCTTCATACAGGGCGGGTGCGTTCGACTTTGGCAACAATCGACACCTGCCCCGCCCGTATGAAGACCTCTTATTGAAAAACGACCTTTATACTGCAAGAAAGCTCTTTTTTTACTTCTGAAAAATGTACTGTTTTTTGAATTTCGAAAAACCTATCGAGTTATAATTCTTTTTGTGAACGTCCAATTTTGTCGCTCCAATGACGTCGGTGCAAGATCGGCCCGGGTCAATCCAAGTTATTCATTTCAGAAAGCCATGCTCTTTTCGCAATGCATTGGTCAAGAATTGAAACTTCGTGTGACACGTTTAAGATTCTAACAGTGTAGATGATCTCCTTAAGGTAGAAAATTACGTTTCTAATGAAAAACGAGAATTTGGAATACAATCCGCCCTAATCATATCGAAGATCGTTGCGAAGCTTAGTTTTTTACGGCACAATAATCAGGACTTGCAATTTTATGAACCACAGTTTCACTCTCTCGCGCTCTTTCCTTCACAAGGTAGAAACAATTTTGCTTGAGGAGTCCATCCTTCAATTGTAATCGATGATATCGGAGAACGCAATGGCCGCGCGTAGAATACCATAATTCGGAGATTTTTTGGGTCCCTGAAAAATCCACAAATCTTCAAAAACTATAAGAAATGTGGATTCTATGCTTTAAAAAGCAGGTTGCAAAAATAGCTGCTTCCATGTGATTAGCGAGGTCGATATTTCTCGGCAAATCATGCAAATCGAGACGCCTCTCCATTCAGAAGGTCGTTTCAGAAAAACGAAGTTTTGTTACTGTGTGTCAAACTGTGTTTAAAATCTTATAGAGTACAATTTCACTTTCTGATGCTGTTTCCTGCAGAAGAGGGAAGATTAGTTCCGTGACAATTCCATCCCTCGGTTACAATTTCATCACATATTCGAAGAGCGCTTCAAAAAATCTTGTAGTGAAGGCACTTAAGTCATCCTTAGTAATTAACACCTCAAATTTTATGGTGTGCAAATTCGGACGTAGATGTCGCTACTTCAGACAGAAAACTGTCCACGACTTCCTGGGAAAATCTGAAAAAATTGGAAACTCTCATTGACTCTAAATTTGCCGACAGATGATCATGGTTTTTAACATGTAAAACAATAATCAAATACGAGAGATCCTCTTCCAAACCAAAAAAGTACGACTACCCCATTCGATTCACGAACGTCAAGCTTGTGCATGACTACAGGATTATCGTGGAGGAAGACCACTATGTAATAGAAACGTGGATTCCCTGAATGAGGAGGTACTGTCATTCAGAACGAGTTCTCCTATCACCTCTAACAGTCCTAGCGTTCGCTTGAAGAGATTGGAAGCGTGCACAAAGGAGCCTTGTGAAGTGTTCAACTATGAGGCTATCCAGCAGCTACCAACACTGGTTACATCGTCATCCCCTTGAAACGCTATCTACTGTATGCTAAAGGTGCTCCTCTATCGACAGCTCCACAATAACATTCAACGCACTTCTTCTCTGAAACCACCTGCAACAAATCATCAACAGCAGTGTCTCGTTAAAGATGTGAACAACTGATATGAAATAGATTTATGATAGAAATAAACAATCGACGTGATGTATGTGAAGTGGTCAAATGGCGGCGTAAATCCCCGCTAATACCTAGAACGTGCTTTCCAAAACAAACAATTCAACAGCCTTAACAAGCTTTAGTAAACCACGAGAAGCCGACGAATTGTGAAAACAACAAGTACAACAAGAAGGAAAACAGACCCAGTGAAACGTCTGCTGCAATAAGAGTTCCGTTGAACACCACCGAAATTTCCACTGGTTAAAAGCGCGACTTCTGCGACTCTCGGCGCCGTTGCGAGCCTCCACTTTGAGCAGCCGTAGCTCCCGCTCCTCCCCAGGCGCGCTTGCTGTGACTATCGGACTGGCCAGCGCGACGATCACCCTAAAAACAACGTGGTTAAAGATTCGATCAACCGATCTCAAATGTTCACCGGAACTTTGCAGCCAGCCTGCAAGTTCTAGAGATTGGAAGCGCGTTCGCAATCTCTTCCATAAGTGACAACAGGACTGATAATGATCCACTATTGATGTGCCCATGAATTTAGCCTCGTCTCTAATCGCGGGAAGCGTGTAGCGCAGTCGGAGGGAGAGCCGAGTGTCGCGCGCCCCGTCAGCAGGTTTCTGGTTCGGATTGCCCGCCCAGGCCAAGCAAGCCTTCCATTCCTCCGAGGCAGGTGAATTGGTAGCAGACTTGTCTGGGAAGGATAAAGCGCTGATTTGTTCATTGGCTGGTCACCTCAAATCGCCTTCACGACACAGGAGTACCCTCCGTGGGCATCCTATAAAAGGACTACTAGCTATTTATTACGCGTTGTGATAAATATCATCAAACCGCGTTCTACTCCACACTCTAAGATGCAGCGTGCATGGAGAGAACAAAGACGCGGAGTTGCACAAATCTTATGGCTAAGTGACACCCGCACTTGCATTTATTTGTGGGAAAATTTCAAACTACGCCATCGTGCATAAATTCATCTTCTCAGAACAATAGCAATGGAAAGGTCTTCTAAGGTTTAGAGCAATCGGCGCAAAGTAAGCAGACGTCTTGTTGTGCCCGATTTTAAGACACCAGTTTGTTGACGACAAACAAATGAAGGGAAAGACACTCTTGGTTCTATTTAGAGATATCTCAATCTACCATAGTGGTATATCTGCCAACCCGTAAGCGTTACGGGATACACTTGCATCGGTATGTGTTTCTCCCACTACGGTATTGATCCAATTAAGCTACGCGATTTTGTTGACCTCCACACGAACGAACTGTTCTTCCTACCGAATTTTCTGTTCTGTTGTAAATTATATAAATCTAAAGACGGAGAAGTCACCAGCGAAAAAACCAAGAATTGGAAACTCATAAAACAGTTATCCATGGACAGCTTCCCAAGCCATGCAGCTAAAATCTGCAGATAACGTGCAGGGTCCGAGAGATGAGCCCCACGTCGAAGAGACAAAAAGCCAACTTGCTGAACATTTCAGGATCCAGTGATGGACCGCAACTATGCGTTGCGAATCTCGTTACGACCAACAATAACCAAACTTCTGACTGGATAATCCGGTTGCTGATTAACCACAGCAGAGGGCAGCAGCATTTATCCACTTAAAGGCAAAAAACGGCTGGCATGTCGATCACAAAAATATCGCACTAACATGACAAACTCAAACAACACTGCGAATACACCTTTCCTTGATTTGCTCTTATTGCGAGACCACCAGGCGCTAAGCAGTATAGCATAAGTGCTGCAGGTCACTAAACTTGGAGATAACAGAAGAAGTAAACTGTACCTGATATGCACCGCGATCGCCCTTCTGCTTGTCACCTTGTCTATCACTGCGACCCGGGAACCACTGCCCTGGACCGGCATAACCAGCTCTTCCTGTTCGTGGTTCCAAAATCTGAAAACCACACAAATGGTTGAGAGTTTCTACCTAATCAAAATCAATTCACAAAAAAAACTTCTGCTTATAATCCTAGAAAGACTGGGATTTCCAAAAATTTAGCTAAGAAAATGTGGCGACATAAATAGAAATAGAATTACAGCAAGCAGTCTGTTTGCATTGCTCAATGTACAATCGATATCTACCTGCTCGTTGTTATCCGCCAGTTGTTGCAGTTTGTCCGTAAAATTCAAGGCAATCATCTGTAGACGTGAAGGCTCCACACGGTGCATCATCAAGCAGTCGGTCGGCTCGTCAAGAGTGGCCGACAACTCTTCTTGGATGATCATCCGGCTGCAATTTACACCAAAACTCTGCTGAGCGGTTGAAATATTTATGAAATGCGCGATGCACCAGTATGACTGCGCCTAGGAATCATCAGGTCGCCCCCGTGGTGGTCACTTGTAGACAACTTTGTGATTTTAAGATTTTAGGCAACGCCACTCTCATTCGCGAGAATCGCCTCTTACCTGATAACACTGTGAACCTGCTTCTTGTCAAGTTCGAATAATGTGGAGAGCTTCTCCAAGGACACTGTGGTGTAGACGGTCGAGTACATGAGCAGATACGTCCTAAAACAAATCTTTTTTCGAGGAAAAACACAACCACGTCTAAGTTTACAAGGGTATGATCGAATAGTTCCTTAATATACAGCAAAGGCTCAGCAAAACAGACCTCAGAGATTCAGTTTGAATGCGTTGAACAACCATTTCCTTGACGCTTTCTGCGTTGCGGAACAAATTCCAGACCTGTATTGATAAGGGTTATTTTCATGGTTAGTTTGGATTATATCAAAGCGGTCCACTCAATCATATCATATTTATATATTAAAGAGTTAGATAGCACGATGTTGTGGTGCACAATTCGTCCGACCGAAAGATGCGATCGGAGTTTCTGATAACCTGACGGGACTGAACGCACCCCTTTTAGAATGAAAAACGATGAGTTTTAGTATTGTAAATAAAATAATAAATTTAGACGAGCTTTGGAATTGTCACAGTAATCAAACGCTCTACCGAACAAAGAGAAGACGAAAAGTCAGCGACCTTTCCACTGCTCTGCACCTTCCTTCAAAGACTGCAGTCAAACAAATAATACCTTCTGATTCATCTTATCGTTCACGATGTAGTCCCGGCATTTCTTCCAGTCTCCTGCAAGCATCGCTCGAGAAGCTGCCACCACGTGTTCGCGGGTATTCTCCGGAGGACCGATCAGCGACGACTTAACAAATGTTCACGAAACATGCGATAGAAAATCAGACAAGTCACTGTAAAACACGTCGCATCGTCAGCAAAATCAAGAAGAATGCTCACCTTTTCACTCTGCTTTAGTTGGTAGTGGAAACTTCGGCTTAGCAGACGCCTTCGCATTTCGAACTCACAGCTTGCCATGTGTGGAATTTCCAGAAGCATTGAACAGATCAGGTAAACACACTCCATCAGCTCAACATTGATGTGCATATGATACGGAACCTGACGCTGACGTTCTAGCTTTTCCTGAAAACGAACTCCTTCGCTCATTAGTAAACTTTCCAAATAAAATATACTCAACAATGAGTTCTTAGTTAAAACTGAACAACTGTATAAAGCTGTGTAAAATATACGTGATTTAGAATTTACGGCTGGAAACTTGTGCACTACCAATGTAATGTATCAAATAAGCACAAAGGTAACACCTACCTGCTCAGCAGTTCTCTCATGTTGCCTCATAGCCACCGCTTGTGCAAGCAGTTCCTTTGCTCGCTGAGTGTTCTGGATTTCGGACAATCCCTGATGAGCTTCTCTAATGAACCCGTGTCGGAAGGCGCATAATCCCAATTGGCAGATGGTGCGGTTGTAGAGGATCTGTAGGAGCGGACTTTTCAATAAAATTCCGCAACAAGACAATTCTTGAAGTTGAAAGGGGAGCACCCAATACTCGGAGCATTGCACACGGACAAAAATTTACCGCAGGCCATTTTAGATTACCTGCGTATCTGTATCCGAATGATCGACAATAGCCTGCAGATGACTCATTAGCATCAGATCCCTTGCACGGTGCCACTCATCGTGCAACGCCAGCCAGTAGACATGGCAGAGCATTGCTCTCTGCCTCAACCGCTTCTCCTCGTCAAGGGCATAGATTTTCTTACACAAGCGATCCATTATTTGACCGACAGGTTCGTCTCCCTCGTAGTTGTCTTGGTACTGCAAAGCAGATATCGTTAAAGTACTTAACAATCAAATAACGACTTATTTGATGGCCTCTAGGCCTCCATTTTCAGATACTTGCAGCGTTACCAACGACCGCAGCAACAACGCTACGTGACTGCACCCTGACGAATTTGAACAACAAGCGAAACACACCTTGTAGTAGAGGTGCTCTATCCGAGTCATGTACACTTTGCACACTTCGTCCACGTCGAATATGCCTTCATCAATGCGTTCTTGCACGTATTTCTCGGTGCGCTCAATTAGGATGCACATGTCCTTTTCACCCTTCAGCCTGAATAAAGAGTATTTGTGGATTCAACCACAAAACACTTTTTGTCGCCCACATTAACAAATCATATCAGAACCAAATTTCAAAGCTTGACATTCCCAGAAATAGCCGAAAGAAAACCAACTTCTCAATGTAATCATTTGAATGGCAGTCGGCATTCTGAAGAATCTTTGTTAGCTCGTTATCCAGTCGTTGCACCGTCATTAGCAGAGACCCTTGTATCTTGTACGGCTGTGTATCATCCTTAACACATGGTTTCAATAATTTCCGTAGCTAAAAATGACGTATCTAGTCGGCTAGAAGGAAGAGTCGTCTACAGCAAGACCGGAAAAAGTTTCGCCACCATCGCAGATTCGTTCGTTATGGACGACATTAGTCAAGTGCGCTGGAGAATGGGGAACAGACTAATGGTAAGAGTCGCTTCTCACTTCTACAACGACCACTCCGTTAACCACTGTGGAACTATATGAAACTACAGTACACTTCAAGCCAAACGTATAGATAGCGGTTAACTACTTTTCTGCTTCTTAAAAACACGTCATGGCGAGTAGGTTCTTGGGCATCACGAATGAAATAGATTTGCCAGGTCTTACGAAAGAGGGGAGGGGTACAATAGGAACTAGCAAACTTGACTGGCAGAGTATCTATTAGTTTCAGCCAATCAATGGCCTAAGTAACAACAACATATTATCTTACTATCAAAAGTAAAATGGATGGTCCTTTCAACCCTCATGCTATTCCGGCCGAGTTGTTTAAACGGTGTAAGTAATGTAGAAATGGCGGCAAAATTCTTTTCTCCTGCTGAAGAAAAAATGTCACAACACCAACAATACCTTCAAGTTCTCTTCTTCCTCGACGAATTTAACAGACAGTTTCACCTCCGGATGTGCTATTAAGATATCAAGCAGCTCCGTTACTGCAACGAGCGTTCTGTAAGCAGGAAAATTTTAGCAGGCCAAAGTCGATTCTGCCTTTAATAACAGTCTGTGCTTCTATTAGAATAATTACATAGCAGACTTTTCAAAGAATGAAGCAGGGGCAGCTCCAAATAATACTGGAAGCACGGATACTACTCAAAGCTATTTCACGCAATTAAAATGAAATACAATTACAAAAGGCAACCAACCAAAATCAGGAAGCGATATAAACTATTAGGGGAGCGTGAACCTACTTGTTGAAATTGGCGAACTCCATGAAGTCGCTGATCTTGGTGTTGATTTCGAAAAGAGATGAAATGATGTTGAACAAAATCTTCACGGAAATACCCACGCCAAGGTTCTTCTGCAAACAAAACAGTATGATCGAAACTCTTCAAGTTCAGTGATCCTATTACTTGACTCATAAGTAGTGGGTTTGTCTTCTCTTCTGTCTTAATTGATCAATTTCAAACAACAATTTATTCTCTAGCACTGACCCTCGTCATCGTCAATAATTCTTTCGAAAAAATTTGATTGATTTCCGATAAGCAACAAAAATTGCCAGATTGTCACTCGGGCACTTATGCTAGCAGTATTTGAAGCGTGCCGGCTTCACCTGATCACCACACCTCGGGAGCCCAGTTTCCGAATCAGCGGGTTTTGATTACATATGACTTGGTCTCACGGGATAGATACAGAAACCCGAATACGCTTGGATAAGTGCACGAAACGTGGTGGCGATGTCCGTTCCTCCACGTGGTGCCACTGGAAACTACTCGCTCTGCGAGTTAAGCCGAACACGGACACTCGATTGCAGGCGACAGGCCCTTGTGACAGGCCGGCCTACGAAGACCCATGTCACATCACATGGTGTATGACAGCTCAAGTGTTTCGAGATAGTGCTACGGCGTCCGCGGGAGCCGACGCGCACTCGCAGAGCCCGGCGAGTGTGAGAAGTATGCGAGGGTCCCTGATGCGAGGACGGCATCGGGGGGCAACTGAGCTAGTCCGAAAGTCCCGTAACGTAAGCAGGACCCGCGTGGCTACGCTGAATGTGGGTACGTTGAGGGGCCGCTCGTGCGAGTTGGTTGAAGCACTGGAGCGTAGAAGAGTTGATTTCTGTGCGGTGCAGGAGACGAGGTGGTCCTGCCGCAAGTCAAGGGATGTAGGACGTGGCTTTAAGGCCGTTCTATGTGGAAGTCCCAGGACCACCAGTGGTGTCGGAATAATCGTCTCCGAACGATTTCGTGACTCGATTGTAAGCGTCGAGCGCTTTGACGATCGATTGATGAAGATCGTTGTCGCCGCTAAGGAGCGACTCTATCACTTCTTCTCAGCGTATGCTCCGCAGACTGGCTGCTCGGATCAAGCCAAGGAAGAGTTTTGGAGCCTGCTTGATGAGAAGACAGCAGTGGTACCGTCGAAAGATGTCATCATAGTCGCTGGTGACCTTAATGGGCACGTAGGTGCTACGAAAGACGGGTACAGCTGTCATGGTGGGTTCGGATACGGATCACGTAACGCCGATGGTGAGCGCATTCTTGAGTATGCGGAATCGCATAATCTCACCGTTGTGAACACCGTTTTCCGAAAACGCGACTCCCACCTCATCTCATACTGTAGTGGGAGCTCCAAGTCTCAGATAGACTTTGTCCTTGTGAGAGATCGCGACCGGAGTCTTGTCACAGACGCGAAGATCGTGCCGTATGAGACGGTCGCCCCACAGCATCGACCGCTGATCTGCACTTTGAAGATCGCCCCTCCGAGGCTGAAGCAGGTTGAGCGATGCGGTGCAGCTAGAATTAAGTGGTGGCGAATCAGAGAGAAGGAAGCAGCTGTGATTTCTCGCGTGCGGTTACCGACAGTCACGACTGTCGACGAAACTTGGAAGAAGGCGACCGACGCGATTCGTCAAGCTGCACAGTCAGAACTCGGCATTACGAAGCCTGGGCGACGGAAGGTCGACAAGCAGACATGGCTGTGGACAAACGACGTGAAAGCGAAGGTTCGAGAGAAGAAGTCGCTCTATCACGTGTTTCTCGGCGAAAAGACAGCCGATAACTGGCAGAAGTACCAAGAAGCGAAGAAAGCTGCAAAGAAGGCCGTGGCTGTTGCGAAAGCCACTCATTATGGAGATGTCAACGAGAAGCTCGAGTCTCGTGATGGTGAGCGGTATCTGTACCGACTTGCAAAGAATCGCCATCGCCAGACCGAGGACATCGAGAAGTTCTTCGGCATCAATGATGAGAACGGCCATCTTCTTACGGACCGCAAGAAGGCATTGAAGCGATGGCGCGATTACTTTGAGGAAATCTCTACGGTAGAATTTCCTCATCCAGCCATCCCTTCAACGGCTCCAACCCACGGCCCCGTTCAGAAGATCACCGTGGAGGAGACTGAAGCGGCTTTGAAGAAGATGAGGCCAGGCAAAGCGACTGGGCCCGATGACGTGGCAGCTGATTTGTGGAAGTCCAAGTACTGGTACCCTGCTGAGTGGTTGGCGAAGTTCTTTAATCAGGTTGTGGCGGAGAAGAAAGTGCCAAAGTACGACGATCCCGATTTGGAAGAAGAAGGGCAGTCCTGCAGACTGCTCCAATTACCGTCCGATTCGCTTGCTTCCGCACAGCATGAAGATCTTTGAGCGAATTGTCGATGGACGAATTCGGGACATCGTCCAGCTGTCCAGCAATCAGTGCGGCTTCGTGGCTGGTTGTGGCACCGTTGATGCCATACACGCCACTCGCCTCCTGATAGAGAAGCATCGCGAGAAACAGAAGGCAGTGCATATCGCCTTCCTCGACTTGGAGAAGGCCTTTGACCGCGTACCGCGTGAAGTGATATGGTACGCCTTGCGACATCATGGAGTTCCCGAAGAGCTCATAGAGTGGGTGCGAATTCTCTACTCTTGTCCAAAGAGTCGAGTTCAAGCTGCAGCTGGAACCTCGATGGAGTTTCCCATCTCTGTCGGGGTACACCAGGGTTCTGCGCTTTCCCCACTCCTCTTTGTTGTTGTCATGGATGCCATCACACGAGATCTTCAGAAGCCCGTCCCTTGGACGTTGCTTTATGCCGATGACGTGATGCTCGCTAGCGAAGATAAAGGAGAACTCGAGCGAGAGTTGCAAGCTTGGTGTGATCGCTTGGAGCGGTTTGGACTCAGATTGAACGTGAAGAAGACCGAGTATTTAACGACGGACGTTACCGAGTCCACCTCCATCAAGGTTAACGGCATCGAGCTTCCACGCACTTCGGTCTTTAAGTACCTGGGATCAGCAGTCGCGTCTGACGGCAAACTGATGGTCGAAGTGAATTCACGCGTGAGTGCAGCTTGGTCCAAGTGGCGCTCGTTGACTGGGGTGCTCTGCGATAGGAAGATACCGGAGCGCTTTAAGTCAAAGATCTACAGGGCAGTCATCCGGCCAGTAGCGATGTACGGCGCTGAGTGTTGGCCTGCGACCAAGGAAGTTGAAAAGCGCCTCAGCGTCATGGAGACGAAGATGCTGCGCTGGACGGCTGGAGTCACGCGCATGGACCGCATCCGAAACGAAGCTATTCGGCAGAAGTTCGGTGTCGCGCCGATAGCGGACAAGATGCGCGAAGCTCGCTTACGATGGTACGGCCACGTTCTGCGTGGAGAAGAAGACAGCGTCCGCAAGATAGGCCTTAACTTCGAGGTAACAGGAAAGCGGCCTAGAGGGCGCCCGAAGCAGCGCTGGGCTGATACGTTACATACGGACTTGAAAGCGGCTGGTGTCCACCCTGATCTAGCGCTGGATCGGGAAAGGTGGCGTCATGACACCAGAATAGCGGACCCCGCTACGAAGCGGGACAGACGCTGAAGAAGAAGAAGAAGAAGAAGAAGATGTGCACGAAACGTGTTGATGTCCAGCTCTTAATGCTCGCTATCTGCAAGCTCCTATCTCCGGAAGCAAATCGAATGAACCAAAGATGTCTCAGTAGTAGCAGTAGTACTGCGACCCATCGCGCTGTTGACATTAGGAGCAGTCTGCCTCCAAAGGTGCCTCGAAAAAATTCATAGAAGGCAAAAGCACGAATAGCGCGATCGTCTATCGCGCTATTCGTGCTTTTGTCTTCGTCGCTAACGACCGCAAAAGCCGCAGTTTAAATCCATTCAAATCATGTGGAAACGCAATCATCAACACAACATCTCGCAATATAGTATGGGCTCCCGACGTTACTTCCGAACGCCACTAACAAACAAATGAAAACGCCCTGTTAATTAAAGTCAGACTAATATGATTATGCTTGACCAAGTGAAACGGATGGGGCAGGATAGACTGTTCGCAGTTCCTACTCACTCATCTATCCTCCATTAAAACTCAAAATGGAGAGTACGTCAATGACTACAAAAAGTCACAATCTAGAGCGCTTCTCTCACACATGGCACTCATAGCTGTGACGTGACGCCGCTATTCCTTCTCTCAACAACAACCGCCACCTTTACATTTTTCTTTGACGAACACAAGACCATGACTTTCACTGGTGGTTGTGTGGTGTTCAACAAACCTGGACACTAATTAGCCTGGTTAATTACATCAAGCTTCACTGAAGCCGCTTATGTACCCACCAGCCCCAGGGAGCAGCCAGGCACCTTTTCTTTCTCAAGCATTGGGCCATCTTTAAAAATTATCGTTTGTTATAATGGCAAAACATATCAAAAAGGCACAGGAAGCATAAAAGGGTAAGTAAAAAACTATGGTTACTGTATTAACTTAATGAAATTTCACACTAGTTTTAAAACTAATATACTAATCATTCGGTAACAGTTGTATGCGCTGCCTTTTCCATAAATTGGACGAGAATATTATTTTAGAAGTCCAGTTCACCTACTTTATAAAAACATGTAGCTGAGGAGAGGCCACTGGGTAGCTTTGTTTGTAAAAGTTTTATGTCTCACAAGATGAACCGACCTCTTCAGCGATCTTGTACAACTCCTGCAAAAGGCGAACATGCTGCTTTCTATTCGTTCCAAGTCGTCCACGAGAAGCCATGACTTCAGTCAGCTTACTGATCATCGCCTAAAATTAGTTGCGTTTACGAAATCTCTTTCCATGACAGCCTTGTCACAGCATTCGGATTGGACACTCACTTCGTGCGTGACCTCTTGCTTTGGCTCGAACAACTGAACTTGCTTCTCCTTTGTAATAGGTGTCCACTCGCCGCCGTCATCGTCCTCGTCATCGACCAAGTCAAGAGCAGCCTGACACATGAACGATCAATAAGGATCTACTAAGTGAGGCTTATACTGCGTGGGTAGCTAGTGGCAGACCGGAACCCGTTGTGGAACGCGATCAAAATTCAAAACGATGGAAGAGCAGAGAGTAACCAGTTGTTTGGGTAAAGTGGCTCTATAGGATCGAAAAGATAAATGTATCATGAACTGGACCAGCTACGTTGAAGACATCATTCAACGCAAAGCAGAATCTTTCTTGCCACCACCTTTTACCATTATCCTCTATTTTTTATCAGGATTCAGAAAATCGTACATTAGAACAGCCACAGCCACCACATACAGACCCCTCCCGTTATAGCGCTTCCGGATAAGACGCGACTCTGGATATAGCGTAGATTCTCTCTGGCCCCGGCCAGCTTACTTTTACGCCAATACAAATCAACTCCGCTTAAGATGCGTCGGTTACAATGCTACTCCCGTTATAGCACGGTTACGAGAGGAATTCTGCATTCAAAATGGCTCCCGTTATAACGCGACCAGGACTTAGCTCTGGTTCAAACAGAAAATGAAGAGGAGCAAGATGCTAATCGCGTCTGTGATCAGACCCTCCGTTTTGCTACCTCATTCGTAGTCACGGGCAGCACCTGCGCGACAGCGAACTAGATGCATGTAGACCTTTTCCATGCGTGGGAAGCACACAAAAGTGTTCAAAGTAAGCAATATGTCGAGATCAGTATAAGACTGTGCTCGACATATTGTCATTAGAAGCTGCCATAAATTGAAGGGTTTCCTCCATCAGAAACGACAGAGGGTGTGGATTAAAACTCAGGCTATTCAAAACAATATCCTAGACATTTGTTTTAAGCCTACTGTTGCTGGTATGGAGGCCATATGCTGTCACATGATGTTTTGTTGCGATCAAAACTCTCGTGCCATGCAGGACTTGTACCTGCACCCTCTGCTTTCCAGGCAGGATTGCAGCAACAGCGCTGTTTGACCACATGCATCATCCCGAGGAATATCGTGGAAGAGTGCCGAGAGGTCGCTGCAACAGGCATGGCGGATGCGGCAACGATTTAGCAGTGCTGATAGCGTAATGGGCTATCATCCTGTCTGGAGGGTAGAGAGTGCGGGTCCATGTCCCGCCTGGCGCAGGGTTTTGATGGCGATGATGTAACAGACGATGTATCATCAGGTTACACATTTTTGTTGCTGATCACTTCTAACTCCCCTCTGGTCCTCATTGTTCGGCACTATTGTACTTTCACAACTCCACGGGTCGAGGAGAGGTCGAAAAAAATTTTGTCGCCCAAACTTCGGCTAGGGGGGTTATTTGAGGTGCTGATCACGAATCTGAGATCCGTTTTCAAAATTACGGCCGATTACGGTAGGTTACGATGGGTACCGGTGAGTAAGGTAATGGTCATCGATTGCGCCCAAACTCCAGCGTAAAACGAAAAACGGATGTCAGATTCGTGATCAGCACCTCAAATAACCCCCTTAGCCGAAGTTTGGACGAAATCGGCGATCATGACCTCGACAGCCTTAGTCACCCGTACCTACCGTAACCTACCCTACTCCAGCGTAAAACGAAAAACGGATGTCAGATTCGTGATCAGCTCCTCAAATAACCCCCCTAGCCGAAGTTTGGGCGAAATCGGCGATCATGATCTTGGCAGTCTTAGTCACCCGTACCTACCGTACTCCAGCGTAAAACGAAAAACGGATGTCAGATTCGTGATCAGCACCCCAAATAACCCCCTAGCCGAAGTTTGGGCGAAAAAAATTTTTCGACCTCTCCTCGACTCGTGGAGTTGTGAAAGTACAATAGTGCCCATTGTTCCTCACACATATCTGTCACGCTTACCCATATGACAGAATGTACCTCTGAGGACAGGACTTCACTAATACTCTAAAGATGTTCTTTGCCTTCATACCCTCCTCATGGTGACATATTTCATTAGGCCTATGTTATATTCCCGCGGGAGCATCCGCGGGACGTTGGCGGATGGAAGGTGCACCGCTGACGGTCGTCTTCGTCCCGGGGCGGCTAGCGTCGCATTGGAGCGCGTTTCCCGCGCCGAACTCCGCGGGACGACAGCCTTCCCGCGCTGCCCTCCCGTGGGCGTGGCGGGCCGCGACGAGTGGCCCGGCGCGGGGTCCCGACGCGATTTCCGCCCATCCGCGGAAGCTTCCACGGGAGTATAACAGGGGCCTTACTATTGCCATATATAGCCGATAGTGCTATTCTAAATAAATCTACGCGTAAAAGGGTCTAAAAAGGTTAGTTCCGCTTAGGACGCGACTCCCGTTATAACGCGAATTTTCTCCGGTCCTTTCAAACGCGTTACAACGAGACGGGACTTTTGACAAACACGAAACTTCGAGCAGATCATGTTTCTCCTGCAAATTTACGTTCGACCAATATTAGACGGCAAAAAAAGACGAGGGCGCTCGTGACTGTTGTTGGGCTGAGTGAATAAAGTGAAGGAAACATATTTTTCTCTAATATCCGGAGAGATGGATCCAAAAAGAGTCAAATTCGCTGAGAATTTCAAACAAAATCTAATGCCACAGGGCTGCTAAACGTGCCTTTGCTGCGCCTCACGCCTGTTCCTACCTTCCTCTTTCAATGCCATTTACATATCTGGTCCCAGATGGATAGCTCCTTATTTAGACAACCGATACGCGTCTGCCTACCTTTGGTTTATTTTGGTCTCTTTGTTTGCGTTTCTTCTCCTTTTTCGTGTCAGCACCAGCATCATCATCTCCGCGGAACTCTTTTCTATAGATACGAATGTAACGCAATAAATACTTTCACACTTTGACAACACTGAATGAAAACAAACTTCAAGAAGTGTCTTCTCAACGCCTCCATTTTCGAACCGAAGTCGGCATCGTCATCTGAGGCACTTGAGTCTGTGTCTGAAGACCAGTCGTCCGAATCGCTCTAGAAATGATGCCCTCGGGTTTCACACTAACACAAGCAGGAGGGTATGATGAGACCCTCAGAACAGGGGCCGTATGCATACCTCGCCCCGGCGGGGCGGACTTCCCGCGCTCTCCCCACAGCAGAAATTACCCCGCGGGAACGGGTGCCCCTTCCTGCGATGCACCTCGGGAAATGTACGGTCGGGAAACTTCCTAGCCGTACAGAAAATGTTTCGTACACAAGCACAGAGGAAGCGTTGCAAATCACGGAGAAATTATCAGCTGTTTTCTAGTCCGGGTGAAGGGACGGCCGAGGAATGACGAAGGACGTGAGAGTATATTATCAACTCGATACTGGATTCGCTATGAAGCCTATCAAAACGATGTTACGTCACATTATATACGCCTGTTCATTCGCCTATTTATTGTTCTCCTTTGTTTCTACGGGTTTTGGGAATCATCTTGCAACAATGACCAAGTGAAATCCATAGTGGTACTGAGTTAAACAAGCCATAGCTATGCGTCGCATGGCATCAGGCAAAGTTTTGTTTGTTAGTTAGATAAGGGCATATATGGACTAGTTAAATGAGGTGGAGCTGGGAGTAAACAAGCATTTGCAAGCGTTTTTTCCTCCGCTCCATTCTACAAATAACGATGCCCTTCCATTTGCTGGCAGCAGGTCAGATAAGCCTTCCAAACAATTTGACATGTGTACTAGTTCTCAACATCGATGAAAATAACATCGAGAAGCCGGGTACTAAGCGGCTGATGCCCGCTGTACACCGGGAAGATATGTTAAAACGGGTAAGTAAGATCAGCCACACCCCGGAGTTCCTTTCGTTGCTTAGTTCTGTGCTCAGAAACCGCGTTTATCTTAGTGTTCCAGGACCATTGTCTCATAATGGAGCGGGTACCAGCCCCCTTAGTACCAAAAGCCGTAGCTATCTGGGAGAATCCATATCTCTACGATAAAAATTCAAAGATAAAACGTCCAAGCAACATTTAGCCTTAAAAGTATTAATTATTTAACCAAATGTTTCGGAAAATGTCCATTTCAGTAAATGAAAGCATTAACATAAAAACAACCTGGCTAGACTTTGTTTCACCCGCATTGAAAACACACATACACACGAGTGGCCCAATCATAGCCTCTTTAGACGTCTCTTACACCCAACAACCAACGAAAATATAAAAAATCTCCACATTTGGACAACGTTTGAAAATTAGCTTCAGTAATTGCCTGTTTTACTTAATGAATGAAGGAAAGTCGAACTTCTCATTGCTAAACACTGCTGCTCAAAAATGACCTCACTAAGCATCACATATACCAAAACATCAACGAAGTCGCCCTCTAGCCCCTTCTTTGCTGCCTTTATGTGGAGGCATAGTTCGAAAGCATCGTCTTGGCGGCAGCAGGTCCGCTCCAATCAGCAACGTCTCTGCTCCAGTCCGAATTCCCCCTACCTCCGAGTAGGGGGACGCAATTTCCCGCCAGGGCCCCGGAGTACTGTATTCCCAACTTGGTGTGCATCGCGGAAGTACGGTATTTCCTCCCCATTTCCCGGCGGGGCGCGTCGGGGCGAGATATGCATACGGCCCCAGGAGAAAAGTCAGACCTCGCTGTCACTTGTCATAGCAGCCTCCTTTTTCTTCTCTTTGCCGGAAGGAGCAACAACATCTCGAGCCTCATTACCAGATTCTTCTCCCTAAAACTAAAGGTTAGGCTGATCAGCGAATTCAAAGCCATGATCTGACCTCTTCCTCCTCCTCCGGAGTCTCGTAACCAGCTGGATCAGGAGCCTCTTTGTATTCGGCAATCTTCTGCTCGAATTCTTTTACGTACTTTCGCACTTTCTGTCGCAGATTAGTTAAAGCCTTCAGGTTCACTTTAGACAGCGCCTGCAACCGAAAAGGCGTAAAGTTGAACAGCGGGTGTTGCAAAAAGAAAAACTCAACAAGCAGCTGATAGGATTGAACACTTACACTTTTTGCTTCCTTATTCTCCCAGAAACTGATCACGAAATCTTCCAGATCTGCCATATACCTGAACAGCACCATAAAAACTGAACAGCAAAACCTTAGAGTTCATTTTCCATTAAAAAATTCGATATTAATAGCGTTACTCGCAAACCAAATTTGAGGGTAACAGTGGATTCAGTGTATGGATGTGTGAAAGTCACTCAGACTGCAAAAATTTTTGGAGTCTTACTCACTAAGGCCAGAGATGGCTGTGAGAATTTGGCTATTTCGGAGTTCCTTCGACATGTTCGAATATTGTGAGTTTCTAAACATAACATTTCAAAAAAGCACACGTTGCTTTTTAGGTTATGGCACACTTATTCTTCTAGATCTCGCCAGCTTACTATGAGCGAATACAAAGATAGCAATCGGGTTAGACTTTTACCAACTTGCGCAAAACGACTGGGTGACCTTTATGACTTTCTTTTCTTTCCATTTTCTTACTAGTTTACCATCTGGGGATACATTAGAGCTAGAGTGAGCCACTGCTCGGAAAGCACAACATTTATCCTAGTGCTGGACGTTGCCGAAGATGAGCACGACTACGAGAGCTTCCTGCCTCCACCCGCACTGCGCTTCCGAACCATCCTCTTAGCCCTGCTCCTACAGTCAGTGAAATTGGGGTGAACTGTAGAGCTTCAAGTTGAGTTGAATTAGATTTTTCATGAGGTGGAGAGATCATACAAGATAAACATAAAGCGCAATGATGAGCCCCTGACTCAAGATAGTAGGCTGTTATGATAAACACTTGCTCAGGACTCCACGGTGACAAAGGATGATGAATAAACGCACCGGACGTAAAAGCGAGGGGTAGAAATATTCTGCCGAGCAAACACTGTTTTAGACTTCTCATAGACTTTGCACAAGTCGTCGAATGCTGAAAACAGATGTCAAAGATCAAGGAAAAGATAACCAAGATAAAAAGCACCGCTCACCAGTGAGGATTTTCGTGAAATCTTTGTTATTCTTTCCATTGTTAACTTGTTTTATGAGGTCTTTCAGCTCCTTGAACTTCTTTTCTTTGTGAGTCCGTACAACGCGTTTCTCCTCATCCTCACTGTCGCTGGGATATGCGAAGTCCCGAGCTCTAAACAACCATTCTTAGTTTATTCTTCTAATAATGTCGAGAGAGGTGTGAGATATGTAATGCAATAAAACGGGCCTGCCAAAGATAAGACAATGTAAAGGCTCTAGCCACTACTGGAAAAGTATCGGGACCAAAGAACAGAGCAGCATGCAATACTTACAACGGTACTTTTCGCGTCTGTACCTCCTCCTCAACGTCAGACACATCGGACTCCGACGAAGAGTCTGAGCTGACCGCTCCTTTGAAGAACTTTGACATGTCGAGCACACTAGTTCTTTCCGGCCGAGAGCTGTTTCACCCAAGGGGCAGTGCTGAAAATGGAAATGAACTGGACAGCACCCCGACTATATTTAGGTATGGCCTTCTGCTACACGACAGTGCAATGAAGCGATCGAGACCACACGTGAGTGAGTACTAACTTGATTCCTCTAGATGTACAGGTCATCACAGACCGAGCCCCTTACGAATAATTACATGAAAAGCATTGTTGAGAAAGAGAGCACCACAATGAGACGGAATTTAAAGGTCCTAAAATGTACGGTGCCAAGAGAGGTGGACAACTGATCCTTCCATTAGGTGCACCGGCGTGACCTGTGTGAACGTGAAGCACGGCCGCTTTCTATCTCGTTCATTTGAATTGCTGCGGAACTGAAAAGGAGAACACCTTGCTGACAAAAGGAAATTCACCAACACAGCATGGAGAACGGGGCCCAACAGAAAGCAGAAAGCGGGACCGAAGGACCAGATGTCGGGCGTGCGATTGGAGCGCCGTTGCAAGTGTCTTCAACGAAGTGGTTGGACGAGAAGAACAGTGGCGAGTGCTTCCATGGGTGGAAGTGCATGTTGAACAGAAGCATTATGCATAGTGTGAATGTATGATTCCTCAAAGTGTCTGCTGAGGAATGTGTTTTGGATTGAAGCTTTCGCGAAGAAGTACAGTGGTATTGATAGCTGTTTCAGAGCAGTATCCCGCACTGCATCTACTACAACGCTCGGGTTTTGGGGCAAAGTAGGGGGCAGAATACGCCAAACAAGAGTTGCGGAGCGGATATGGAGGCCTTGAAGAGGTTGGAGGGGAAAACGGGCGGTGGATGTTGTAAAATATCAGCAAGTCCCTCACTCCACACCAGGGAGGATGCAGAAATTGTTTTGGAAAGGTGGAAGACGAAAGACGGACCGGAAGCTCTAAAAAATGGCCGGAAACCGGAATATGAAACGCGGAAACGGAAATAACACATATCCACCATTTCTTCAAAAGTGCATCTGAAACGACTTTAGAAGCTGCCATTATGGTACTCTTTCTTGCTTCGACGTTTACGTGTAGCAGAGAATTCCACAGATTGATGCAGATCCTCATACCGAAGCATGAATTCATAATGTCGTTGTGGCACCCTTTTGGGTATGGCTGGAGCAATAAACGAAAACAAATTTAAGGTTTTATCTTACTATTTCATACAATTTCAGTCCCTCCATAGTTTCCATAGCTCGTTCGACTATAGATTTTTTGCTGACTTTTTTGTTGCTGCAATTTTTTATACACTAGACTTAACCGCCTTGGATTACTTGCAGAGCCACACTTGAAAAAAGAACTGACTCGGGTAAAGGATAAACTTGAACTGCCACCTAGATCATTTTCCGACCTGGAAAGGGATTCCCTAACTTGAATGGTCTCAACATTTTTACAAACCTGCGGCATCATGGACGACGTGGTTACTGCACACATATCTGCATACTCAACACTAGCAGTTCTATTACGATCACTAAAACTAGTTCTCATCTTTCATTGCGGGATCTACGATGAGAATTGAATGACTGATTAATCATGGTGGGACTACACTTCCATAAGAATATTTGGTCTGTAGCGGCCTGGAAGCTTTCTGATATGGAGGTGACATAGCGGGACAGTTCCTGGATGGTTCTTGAAGTGACAGTTGGATCTATCTAGTCCGGGTGGGCTACATAACTAAAAAGTAGGCAACAAAATGATTTGAAACTTACCGAGCGGCTCCTGGAGAACGAGCTGGAACCTAAAGGAAACCGAGAACGAGCGAACAAACGAAAAATAAATAAATAATCGCCGCGGTTTACAACCGTCTCGGCGGACAAAGAGCGACGGAATGGAGGCATGCCGCGTGCTGGTCGCCGGCTGACATGTTATAACCAGGATCTAACATGGTGAGGAGGGCACACAACTTTGCCTGCTTACAACCGCAACAAATGTAATTTTTTCGTTTTTTTTTTCTTCATGACTTTTCTTGTTTAGGTCTAATGTTGTTCTGTATGAGCGCTCGGTAAGTCTTAAGTGGATTTGTTACATATAATACCTTTTAGTTATGTGGCCCCCCGGACTAGGATAGATCCTAGGTAGTTTTGTGCCAGAGTTCAATAAGCAACCCTAAGCAATCAGACTAACAGCTCAAGGTAGGATTCGTAATGCCTCAACAAGAAATCAATTGCACCACTCCATGTGGATGAAATTTACACCTTCGATCAGGAACAGCAATGTAGTTTTGTTGCAGACGAGCGCACGGCACAGCTGTCTATACACTTCACTGATGCCTTTGCTTCTTGGTACTACGCTCGGTAATCGAAACCGTTCGAATATTCAAAATTTCCCAGGAAGCTGAAATTACTCGAGTATTCGAAAAGTGTCATTCGAATGCCCAACGTGAATTTGTGTAACGGCGTGTTCTGAAAAGGCTTGTTAGGTTTTTCGGGTAATTAGGATCTCCAGAACGGTTCTTTCTGTGAATGAAATCTCTGTTGCGATAGCGCCTCGTCGATTCTGGCCATTACTGCGCCTGTGCAAAGCGGACGAGAAAGATTACGAATCCTTAACTGCAAAAAAACTTGGAAATTATGATTCTAACGGGTTTCAAACAGACGCTACTTGCCCTTCACATTGCACTTAGGAGTCTGAGACCACAGGTCATACAGGGTACGTAAAAGTATTGACGCACTAAACGCGAACGTTAGACATAAGAACACATTATAAAATTCAACAAGTTTGTATAGAAAACGTCAACAATGATCTAGCGAACAGAATAGCATCCCTTGTATTTTATATGGGCTTCTCTGCTGCGAATGCAAGGGCGAAGACGTCGAGGAAAGGCATCGACGTTGCGCCGCAAGTAGTCCATGTCGATTTCGTTCCATGCTTTGACCAGATTGTCCTTCGCTGACTTCATTCTTTTTTGGGAAGTAGCGCAAGCCTTGTTCTTCAAAACTTTCCATACAGAGTAATTCAGCGGATTCAAATCCGCTCTATACAGAGGTCATTCCCCTGTCGGAATGAAGTCTTTCATGTTGGCGTCGCATCAGTTCTGAGCAATCCTCGACTCTGCGCAGGAGTCTAATCCTGCCGAAAGATATACGGCTTACTTTCGAGGTGGGATTTGAGACAGGGAACTAGCTGCTTCTTTAGGACGTCAATACAGATAGTTCTACTGATTTATCTTCACTCCTGTTTCCACAAAAACGAGAGGCGCTTGTGGTGAATGCCCAAACCATGCTACTGGCCGGATGCGCCTTTCTTGCAGCGAGACCTCCGCCAGAATTAGCACTTTGGAGGTCCTTGAACAGCAAGTAACACTTTTACAGGTTGAGTGCACCTAGGTATCAAGTCACTGAAGGTGAACGCATAGGACGAAGTCGACGTGGACTACTTGCGGCGCACCGTCGATGCCTTTCCTCGTCTTCGCCCCTGCATTCGCAGCAAAGAAGCCCATATAATATATAAGTGATGCTATCCTGTTTGCTAGATCATTGTCGACATTGTATATATAAACTTGTTGAATTTTATGATGTGTTGTTATTTCTAGCGTCTACGTTTAGTGCGTCAATACTTTTTACGCACCCTGTAAAATGACTGCAGGATGGGCGTGAGGGTCAACAAGGATGCGCTTCGGCCTTGTGAAACGTCCGATGTCTTCTTGTACAGAGCAGGCCCTTATGGAGTCAGCCTTGTCATTTGTATTTCAGCCATTTTCATCTCGCTACTCGTTATGGTATTCTGCTCTCCGTGGTCGCTGAACGCTCTTCTTCTGGTTTTCGTTTCTACATTTACGGGTCTGCAAAAGCTATATTATTAGGTTGTACAGAGTAGTTTTCAGCGTTTTGAGTGCTTCACTTTGAACTACGATAACTATCTCAAATCTTATCGGATTTAGTCGGAATAAGCACCGTACAAATCAACACACATTGCCAACGGGCTACCTGTCAACTATTCCATTAGCGAGAAAATTAGGTGGTCGAGATTCGACAAAATCCACGAAAGCTGTTCTGGCTTGATCCTGATTGATGAAGGTTCTACCGGCAATATCTATAACTAATATACGAACTCGAATTAAAAATCCTGAAAACCTTAAAATTATAGTCGTCGGTTTTAATTTTATTTTTTCATTTTGCAAAGCTTTTATTTTATTTTTATTTATTTTCCAAACTTGTATATATTTGTCATTATGTATCCATCAGGGGTGTGCGTCATTGCGATTTACGATTTTACGATTTACGGCGATTTTTGGGTAATTTTTTACGATTTACGATTTACGACATTTTGGGTCGTAAATTGTAAATTTTCGTAAATGTAATCTTTGATCACACACTCACATCGAGCGCGCTCCAGTTTGAGTATACTTTGCCTACTTTTTGACGGTAGACACCACCCGCAGGCGTTTAATCTCTGTGTGCAGCATTTGACGGTCATGTTTTTATCAACATTTTGGAGAATAGTTGGTGGAACTGCAGATATGTGCTCGAACAAGGTGAAATTTAGTTCTTCGGCTGGCTCAACAAAGGTCTCGTTCAAACATCTCTAGGTCATTTAACGCCAGATTTGCCTACAACGAGTAGAGGACTAGCACGTCTTCGAGTGGTACGAAAAAGAAAGGGTGCGTAGCGTTCGTATCGGCTGGTCGTGGGCGCCGCGGCCGCGCGCCCAGATGGCCATACCTGCGGCGTTATCCCCCCGCTCGCCGTCTTTGCTCACGCTGTGGCACCCGTCGCGCGCGCGGCGGACAACGGCCTGACGGAGGCCGTCGTCGGCGGCCCCACGACGACGGCCCGACGAACGAGCGAAGCCACAGGTCGACCAGATTTACTGGAGCTGCAATCAACAGGATGTTCAGAGGATTTACAAAACGAGTGTAAAGATACATGTTGGCGTGAAAAAACATGGCTCTACATCAGAATTTCGAGCTCTATCTAATGAGCTCTACCTCAAGCTCATCAGTGCCACCGTTGATGCGATATTCTTCAAATTTGAAACTAAAAAATAATTCTTTGCAATCCTGCTGCGAAGCTATAAAGGATATGTTTCCAGACTAAAATTTCACACAGAATTCAACTACGTCGTCTAAATACCTTCTAGAAAAGCTCTTTTTTAAAGAAAAAATTGTGTGTACCACACCGTTTGGGACATGTCTCCAAGCCATTCAATCACGAAGTTGATATCCTATTCTGTTACATATAAAAGAGTTGTGTGTGTTTTTTGTGTATGTCATTTAAGCGGTCCAAAACTTGTGCCGTGGGGGTAACGGAAATCGTTGAACACGAATCTGAAGTTCGCATTTGATGCTTCGATCGATCATTCACCGATATTGGTCTTTGTGGATGTCATTGAGCGGTTCGAAACATCAGCCCCGGGGTAATTGAGGTCACTGAACACGATTCTAAATTTCGTTTTTAAAGTTTCGATCGCCATCAACTGATATTGATCAAATTATCGATTCTTTGTGGATGTCAATCGAGCGGTCCGAAACTTCAGCTCTGGGGATAAGCGAGGTCACTGAACACATAGTCTTTCATTGCCCTCTTATAAGACCTCGACCTCCTGGAGGCCGTGCGTCCAGGGGCGAGGTTATGTTTATTACCAGGTAGTAGGACATGTCTATTAATCGTTGCTCAATCGTTGCTTACCGCCGTCACTGCTTCTGTGAATGGACCATATAGTCAAGTAGCACAAATTCTCCATTCTACAGTCAATAAAGGGTTGACGGTGTTTTCGAACTTCCAGTGGCACTTCAAGATAAACTCCTTCTCTTCGAAAAAAGCCTAGAGCCGGGCCTGACTCTTGTTATGGGCTTAGAAATGTAGAGACGGTTATTAGAGCGATAGCGAAAGCGATAAATTGTGCAGTCAATGAACTCACACGTCACGTGCCTTTCACGTAGTTGTCCATTTCTAAACGTTAAAATAGGCAATGCACAGGTTAGTGTGGCCAAGTAGTAACAGAATTTTAACAAGCAGTTAACCCATGCACAATCAATCGAGTCTGAAATGCAAGGCTTCAGTCGAGTGCATGGCGCAATGTTGACTATTTGCACTCCAAAGAAATTTCGTTACCAGCTTTTATATGAGTTTTAAAATTTTCAAAAGCTTCACTATCACCAATGATAGAACCACTCAAAGAGTACATGCATTTTTTTAGGATGCCCTGCATTTTTCGCAAGCCATAATGTGTTTTTAACTTTCAAACCTTTAAAGAAGCTCACATCAATCAAAAGGCCACTTTTTGGAGAAATTATAACAAATATTCAAGCGAAAACAATCATTCGAGTATAAAATGAAAGGTATCAGACGAGTGTATGGCGCAATCCATGCCGCTCATTTGTCAGAAAATTTTTACTGTCTTAAAATTTTATATGAGCCATAAAGTTCTTCAGTGCCTTTATTCTGAGCAAGGTTATCACACTTCAAACAGCGTATACATTTTTTTACATTGTATTTATGAACATAAATTTTGTATTGAATTCTGCGTAGAATGTTGTCTTGAAGATATGTCCCCAACGGTGTCATCCACACAATTTTTCCTTAAAAAACAGCTCCCCTAGAAGGTATTTAGACGGCGTAGTTGAATTCTGTGTGAAATTTTAGTCTGGAAACATTCCTTTTACAGCTTCGTAGCAGGTTTGCGAAGAATTATTTTTCAGTTTCAACTTTGAGGAATATTGCATCAACGGTAGCATTGATAAGTTTGAGCTCATTAGGCCTATGGCATACCACCGGCGACGAGGCCGGCGACGAGGGGAGCGGAGCGACGAGAGAGCGCTGGAGTTCAGCGACGAGAGCAGCGGCGGTGTTGAGCGGGGTCGAGAGTTGGCGTTAGAGCGCGGTTAGTGACGCTTGCGTGCGTGCATGCGTGGTGCAAAGGGTCGGGCGACAGCTCGTCGCCGTGCAAAGCGCAGCGACGACCGGTCGCTGGCGGTATGCCCCTCTCCAACGACACGCCGTGCCGACGTGGCATCGACAACCGTCAAGTGCGCGCGCTCTCCCCATTGTGTCTGATAGGGTCCCGACACGAATAGTCGAATACTTGTCCGTTGGCAGTGCCATCGCCGGCCTCGTCGCTGGTGGTATGCCATAGACCTTAGATAGAGCTCGAAATTCTGATGTAGAGCTATGTTTGTTTCACGCCAACAGGTATCTTTACACTGGTTTTGTAAATACTCTGAACATCCTATTGATTGCAGTCCCAGCACATCTGGTCGACCTGTGGCTCCGCTCGTTCGTCGGGCCGTCGTCGTGGGGCCGCCGATGGCGGCCTCCGTCGGACCGTTGTCCGCCGCGCGCGCGACGGGTGCCACAGCGTGAGCGGAGACGGCGAGCGGGGGGATGACGCCGCAGGTATGGCCACCCGGGCGCGCGGAGGCGGCGCCTACAACCAGCCGATACGAACGCCCCCCTCCCAAAAAGAAAGGCACTACGCTGAAACGGCATTCAAATACCGCCAAAAAGAAATGTAGAAAAGTGGGAATTGCATGGTGCATCTCGAATCGACGATCGCTACCTTGTGATGATTCCCTAAAAATTCGGAAATTCTTCAAGGAGCTACGCAAAGCCGGCTCTGATACGCTTCAAAATTTAATTGCGATTGGAAAGTATTACTCCACGATCAGCCAAGAATTCGCGCATAGCCTGCATAAGACAGGGTGCAAGGATAGTTATCAGATCGTTAATAATTTATTATTCTCTACATCGGTTCTAAAGCAGCTTGAGATGAAAAAGAAAAAACGTTTCGATTAAAAAGTTGCAAATCTAGTGAATTTTTACTATTTCATCATAGCCTTATATGGTTCAACGTCTTGTAGCCACTAGTTGGTAGAATTTGACTTTCTGCTTTTTAAGGTGGGCTAAAAGGCAAGACAGTGACGACAGTTTATCCGGATAATCTGTATCTCTATGTTAATATAAACTGATTGTAGAGCATCTTTTAACTGCACTTCTTAATGCGAAAGCTTTTTGCTGTCTGGAACACTAAAGATTGCGGATTGTTTATTTTCTTTGTGCGAATTCTCTCGAATTTTGGCTCAGCGTGGCTAGTATGTAGTGCCACGTATCGTCTACCTTTAAGCTTTTTTCAGCACTTTCCCTCTAATTTGGCTCAGTAAATTAGCTTTGACATCGAGCTCACAATGAGTGGTACTCGCGTAATTTAGGGGTGAGAAGTGTCGAATAGAGAGGATAGTCGAATCTCAGGATAAAATTGGAATTACATGCCATAGAACCTTTTTCGGTTGCGCTAAATACTCTATGTGGTCAATTATGATCTTTTTGATTCGCAAGGTTAACCAGCAAGCAAGCACTTTCTTCTCTGAAAGCCATGGTATCAATTTATATACTGAAAAAGGACAAATGTACAAATTTGTTTGCTATGAAGCACTAAAACAACGTCTATTGTAGACATGGGGGCGTAATACACAGATAGTCTTCTCATCTTTGAATCTCCAGTCTTGTTACGATTTACGGTTTACGAATTACGATTTACGATGGTTTTGTCGTAATTACGATTTACGATTTACGAAAGTTCGGATTTCATTTACGCACACCCCTGCCGAAGACGTGGCTATCGTATGATGAACAATATTCTGTTTCATATACATAGGATGGCAACTTCTTGCATGCACAAGAATGTTATGAGATGCCGGCTTCCTATACCAAACACTACTTACTTGACCCTCTGATAATCTTACTTTCGTGTTCAGAAACGGGAGAAATCCATCTGGGCCTGGAGCTTCTGCTATTAGCTTGATCGTTGGAAACGCTGAATTCAACCGTCCAAGTGTCTGCCGTAGCGTTGTCGACGATTTTTCCACAGCGAATACGTCATCGATATATCGCCCGAAGTATAACACTCTCGTAGACAAAGCCGGCCGCTCAAGACAATCCATAAATATTATCGCGAGCAGCGGTGCCAACCTGCTTCCCATTGCGAGACCTCGCGTTTGCTTGTAGAACACATTCGGAAACAGAATGTGCTCACTTCGATCACGCTTCGTAGCAACTCCTCCACACATTCTCTGCTTAACCCGAAAAGTTGAAGGTTTTGGTGATGCAACCGTAAAAGCTGCAAGCAGGCCTCAACAGCTCTTCGGGTATCAACGTTTGTGTACAGGGCAACTACGTCAAAGCTCTGATAATCCAATCGTTGTTTTTCACGAAAGTTGCACTGTCTAAGTTGTTCGAGAAGTTGTTGGACGTTTCGTAGGTGAGCTAGAACGTACGAGAGCAATGGCGATAGCAGGTGTTGCAAGAACCAGCTGATTCGGTCAGTTAGTCCATCGCAGGATGACACGACGGGCCTTGTTTTGATTGTAGCGTTATCGAATTGTGTCTCATTCTCTTCTCTTGCCAAATTGTGAGTTTTCACTAGCTGGTAGTACGGCGGCACGTTTTCGCCGTTCGGTAACAGCTGAGCAAGTATAGATTTTTCTAGCCTCTTGCCCAAGACTCTACGAATAGTGTCTTTGAGGTGCGCGCACTCTGCTCTATATTGTTCACGTGTAGTTCTTAAGTACGTGCTAGTATCCGCCAAAACGGCTTTGCTGAGCAAAATGTCTCGCTCTTGGGACATTACTACGAAGCCCTCACATTTGTCTCTTACTTAAAATCGCAGTGTGTTCTTCAAACTAATTGCTTTCCGTAAACCTCTTCGCTCTGATATAGCCATGTTATCGGTCGAAGGCCAGTTTTTGTGATCATTAAATGCTTGGCGAAGCTCTAGCTTTAACGCTGCAGTTTTTGTGGAGAGGTCAGGGGAATATTGCGGGATACGGATGTGAGAACGGGGAAACGGCACAGCTTTACGAAGAGTTTGTTGAAGAGTGGGAACAGTCATCCCAACTTGCTCCTTCCAACTCTGAGCGTACCAAAATTTATGAACTGCAGTGATGATGTCTTTCTTCACCCGTTCCGTATATCTTGGTCTGGGGCAAAAGTTTGGTCCCAAGTTCAACAGCGCTCGTGTATCCTCGTCTAAAAATCAGCGTAAATCATTGTACATCGAGACGGCGGAGTAGGCTGGAGGATTACGAAAGTCGACGATCTTCGGAAACTAAGCTGAACGAACTTTTGCTGCAGCCTTTCTCTAACTGTCGATCGGGGAATGCCATAATTTGCGCTGTGGTATTCCACAAGACGTCTCCAACGCTCTTCATTTATTCTTTGCCTCAATATCGACTTCAGTCGGACGATATTTTTAATACAATGACTTCGTAATCGCCTCTTTTTAGCTATAGCAGAGTCAAGAAGACACTTTTGGAGATTCCTCACTGCTCCGCGAACTGGGTCTTGGCGATAATGGTCGAATCGCACAAACATATAGCGAATGAAGTTGGGTGTTACACCCTTCGCTTTGCACTGGAGTAGGAATTCAATGCAAAGATCGGTTGCTAGGTGAGAGGCAACATAATTAAGCATAACAATAAACGTATTCCTACTAAGATCGTATTGCCTTTGTAGCTCAGGGAGCCAACGATTTTCAAACTTAAAATCGTTGGCTCCCTGAGCTTCATGGGTGTAACTTTGACTTTGCAATAGTGAAGCTCGACTGGGTCAATTCTTTATTGACAACGTTTCGGGCTTTAAGCTCTTCTTCAGGTCTAAAAACAGTAATATTGCACATTTCTACAACAACACTTTACAAACAAATAGCGAACTTTCCAGACAGACCTGGGAATCACAGGGAGGAGGAGGGGCCATGGATGTTCAGTGGTGCGTTTGGCCGGAAATGAAGCGTAATAGTCCTCGGGCTACTTTTATATCTTAGTGGGCAGTGACCGCTCTCTCATATTTCCCTGTCGCATTCATTGTCAGCCGGTCACGCCGCGCACCCTTATAGGGTGATAAGCCTCACTGCATTCTTCATTTCATCTCTCCGATTTATTGGTGGTTCCCAGTGCTTTATCTACAGCGCTTCCTTGATCTTCCTCTCTACCGGATCCGTCAGATTAGAAACTCGCAGTTGCGGCAGCGGATCACGTGTGTGTTTTAGGGTGCGGTGTTTCGAGAATGGATTGTCTGGGTAGCTTTGAGGGCTACGCAGACTCTCAGATGTTCATCCATTCTCTCTCCTAGTGGCCTTCCTGTCTCGCCAATGTAGAATTCTTCGCAGGATGTGCAGACCACTTTGTAAACCACACTACTAATGTTGCACACTTTGTGTTCTCCTTCACAGATTAAACAATCTGTCCTTTTACACTGATTCTCATATAGACACGAAGGTGTAAGTAGGCGTCGTAAAGACGGAGGTGTTCGGAAAATGAGACTTATAGGGAGCCCAGATCGTTTTACCATGCGGTTCACGCCCAAGCGAAGGAGTCAGCGATGAGAAGCATTACTAAAGGAGTGCCGCCAGGTGAGGTTTCCAACAACGACATTCCCTTGAGCCATATCCGTTTTCCGGAGAATTTCTCTCACTTCATTGTCGACTTCTCTAGAGTTCGTAGATGTCAGCGCAGTAGACGTGGCTATCGTATGATGAACAATATTTTGTTTCATATGCATAGGATGGCAACTCCTTGCGTGCACAAGAATGTTATGAGATGCCATCATGCCATATGGTATAGGAAACCGGCGAAGGGAATGTCGTTGTTGGAAACCTCAACGATCACCTGACGGCACTCCTTTAATAATGCCTTTCGTCACTGACTCCTTCGCTTTGGACGTGAACCGCATGGTAAAACGACCTGGGCACCCTATAAGTCTCATTTTCCGACCACCTCCGTCTTTACGACGCCGACTTACAGCTTTGCGTCTATATGAGAATCAGTGTAAAAGGACAGATTGTTTGATCTGTGAAGGAGAACACAAAGTGTGCAACATTAGTGGTGTGGTTTACAAAGAGGTCTGCACATCCTGCGAAGAATTCTACATGGGCGAGACAGGATGGCCACTAGGAAAGAGAATGGATGAACATCTGAGAGCTCTGCGTAGCCTTCAAAGCTACCCAGACAATCTACCCTAAAACACACACGTGATCCGCTACCGCAACTGCAAGTTTCTTTACTCCGCATGAAGAACCGCCGTTTGTAAACTGTTGTTGTAGAGATGTGAAATATTACTGTTTTTAGACCTGAGGAAGGGCTTAAAGCCCGAAACGTTGCCAATAAAGAATTCACCAAGTCGAGCTTCACTATTGCAAAGTCAAAGTTACACCCATGAATCTCAGGGAGCCAACGATTTTAAGAAATTTTTCTTCTAATCAATATAAGCGACTTCCTTTTCTTCTTCTAAACAGTAATTTGCATTAGCTTCCTCATCCTCTACATTTTATTCTTTATATCATTCTAGTAGAAATTGTATTCCAACAAAATTTAATTTAATATCAATAACACTATTTAATTATTATTATAAATATAATAATAATCAATTAAATGTTAATAACTAAACGACTATAAAACTATAAAACAACTAGCTAAAATACTATTAAAACTATAAAACTACAACTACAACTAGCTTCAAAACCATAAATTATTAGGTTGTCCATAAAGTTCTCAGCGTTTGCTTTATTTTAAACTGCCATAGCTTTGTCAAATCTTTTCGTATTTAGTCGATATAAGCACCGTTCGATTCAGCACACTTTCGACAACAGTATAGCGACAAGCGCTATTTTCAGCACAAGCTATGATCAACCGACACACCGGCACATCAATTGATATCAATCTCCAGTTACTGTTATTTTCTAGATGATACGTTGTTGTTCGTTTGCTCATTTGGAAAGAAAGTAAAGTTTAATTGCCCAAGAGCGTTTGGCAAGCTGGCATCGATAAACGGGTCACCTGTCGAATTATTCCATCAGCGGCAAACTTAGATGGTGGAGATTCGACAAATTCCACGAGAGCTGTTTTGGCTTGGTCCTGGTTGGCGAAGGTGAGCCTTGCCTAGAGGTTTTTCAGCATCCAACCACTGTCCAGAACGTTTCCTGTTATCACACAGAATCCACTTTTCATCACAAGTGATGATCCGATCCGAATACGGGCCAGCGTTTTTACCAAAAAGCATAGAAAAACAAATCTCGAAACATGGCGCACACTGCTTTCTCCAACACTACTAGGCCCCTATATTTGATTGAATTGTCGAGCTGTCTCAGTTGCGGATCGTCACAATTTGAAGTTAAAATAGGACATCTTTCAGAATTGCTCTTTCGAAACACTTCAATAATCCCTTCAAGTACAGAAATATCAAACTAAGTTGAAACACAAATTAATTAGTCAGTTAGAGCGAAAAATTTTGTAGAGAAAATAGAATTACTGCGCAATGCAAGTTGCATTTTTGCTTAGTATTAGACGGATAAAAAATAGCAATACAAAACGCTGAAAACTTTCCAAACAACCTAATCTATAGCACAGTGTCAATAATAAACTAACTAGAAAGGATTAACATAGTGCAATAAACTAAATAAAGTTGTGAAATAGCTAGAAAATAATAATGGTTTAATACAAAAAATACCCTAAAATTCTCTAGTAACTAAAAATTAAGTTCTGTATAAATAAAAACACCTGTTATTAAATTTTTTGAAATCATAATGTAAGTAAATAAATAGTAAAAATAAATAGCTGTATTTCTAATGATGCTCATTACTTGTCGTTGCCTTGTTTTTATCTAGGTAGGTTTACTTTCTCCCTTTCCGTCCTCATAGCCATGCCGATGGGGTTACATAAGCAGCTAATAGTAAGTGCCAGGGATGAGCGGATTAACCTTATCCGTTTCCGGGGGGTTTTGTTCTATCCGCCTTTTGTTTGCTATTTGGTGAACTTAGGCAGGATAACGAACAACAATAGACCAACTCTCAAGATTTCGACTCAGTAGAGTTGAAAAATGCATATAGGCCCGACACAATCAATCGAGTGGGCGAGACAAACTGTAGAGCGAGCAACAGATTGTAGAGTGACCGTTTAAGGAGATTTATCGCAAATTCCTAGCTGTCCTACTCAGGAATTGTTCTAACCAGGATACTATCTCAACGGTAGGTCGGAACGGCGCAAATGTTGTATATGGGCAGAACCGCCTATCTCTGGGTAGTAACAAACTGCAGGTATCTCGACCCCAATACAACTCTGCGCAGAGTTAGGGGCGACGGAAGTCGCGGGTTGGCGCCCTGTTGATTCACGTGCTCCACTGCTGACGGGGGCGCGCGGGATGAGGGCTCGTATCGCGGCTAAACGCAGTGCTCAGGTGGCGTAGTAGAGAAGAGCTCGGACTCGTAAACGCAGGGTCGGGGGTTTGGATCCTGCAGACTGCGTTTGCTTTGCACTTTTGCAAAATCCATGTTTATCATATAAGTAATCCACCTAGGGGTACTATACTGTGTTATAGAGCATGTTTACATATAACATACCACCCATACAGTTAACAAGGCTGGTCCAGGCAGGGTCACCGATTTCGCTGAAACTTTGTTGAGGGGGTTATTTGGGGTGCTGATCACGAAGCTGACACCCATTTTTCACGATTCTGTCTCTACCTGCCGTCATCGGCAGAAACTTTAAGAATGTAATCCTGTGCCTTCCTGTATCTATATTATTCAGCCGAATCGTGAAAAACGGATGTCAGATTCGTGATCAGCACACCAAATAACCCCCTAGACAAAGTTTCAGCGAAATCGGTGACCCTGCCTGGACCACCCTTGTTAACGGTATTGGTGGCCTCCGACCGCATCGTGAAAAACGGATGTCAGATTCGTGATCAGCACCCCAAATAACCCCCCTAGACAAAGTTTCAGCGAAAAAATTTTTTTTGACCGAAGTCTTGTCGGTGGAGTCGGAACTTTTTACTAGTGCCACCAAATATCTATCGTTACATAACTACGGTCACACAAAATAGGCTTCAAACAAGTGACACACAGAAGTGAACATTCTAGCTAATCTGTAGTTGGAAGCATATGTTATATGTAAACATGCTCTATAACACACTATAATACCCCTAGGTGGTTTACCTATATGATAAACATGGATTTTGCAAAAGTGCAAAACGAACGCAGTTTGCAGGATCCAAACCCCCCACCCCGCGTTTAGGAGCCCGAGCTCTTCCCTACTACGCCACCTGAGCACTGCGCTTAGCCGCGATACGAGCCCTCATCCCGCGCGCCCCCGTCAGCTGTGGAGCACGTGAATCAACAGGGCGCCAACCCGCGACTTCCGTCGCCCCTAACTCTGCGCAGAATTGTATTGGGGTCGAAATACCTGCAGTTTGTTACTACCCAGAGAGAGGCGGTTCTGCCCATATACAACACTTGCGCTGTTCCGACCTACCGTTGAGATAGTATCCTGGTAAGACTGTCCAGCTTGTCTTTGGAGTGCGCCGCAAACAATGCATACAGTAGAAGACTATCAATCGAATGGTCGCGGCAACCTGTAGGGTGACCGTTTGAGGAGCTTTAACGGAAATTTCCAGCCGCCTTCTCAGGAATTGTTCTAAGACTGTCACAACGATGTCTTGTTGCGATCAAAACTTCTAGCGCCAGGCGGGACTCGAACCCGCACCTCCCTCTGACCGGGCGGGAATGCTCTACGCCATTACACCACCGGCGCCGTTTGATCGAACGCTACATCCACACCTCGTGGTACCGATCAGCACCCACCCGTATCCGGGATGAGCTGGCCGCTGATACCAGCATGGGACCAGTTAAGCTGATGGTCTTGATAGAGGTGTGGATGTTGCGTTCGATCAAACGGCGCCGGTGGTGTAATGGCGTAGAGCATTCCCGCCCGGTCAGAGGGAGGTGCGGGTTCGAGTCCCGCCTGGCGCTAGAAGTTTTGATCGCAACAAGACATCGTTGTGACAGCTTACAACCTCGATACCAGCCAATTGGGGCTTAAAGAAACTGATTTGAATCGTTTCTATCAAGACCATCAGCTTAACTGGTCCCGTGCTGATATCAGCGGCCAGCTCATCCCGGATACGGGTGGGTGCTGATCAGTACCACGAGGTGTGGATGTTGCGTTCGATCAAACGGCGCCGGTGGTGTAATGGCGTAGAGCATTCCCGCCCGGTCAGAGGGAGGTGCGGGTTCGAGTCCCGCCTGGCGCTAGAAGTTTTGATCGCAACAAGACATTGTTGTGACAGCTTACAACCTCGATACCAGCCAATTGAGGCTTAAAGAAACTGATTTGAATTGTTCTAAGACTGTCCAGCTTGTCTTTGGAGTGCGTCATAAACAACGCATACAGAAGAAGACCCATCAATCGAGTGGGGCGACCGCTCGCAAGTGCACGCGCGGGCGAGTTCGTAGCGCAATATCTCTATTAAGCTGGAATCTTTCCGACTGCGACTCGATTCTGTATGCATTGTTCACGGCGCATTCCAAAGGCAAGCTGGACAGTCTTAGAACAATTCCTGATTAGGACAGCTGGGAATTTCCGATAAATCTCCTCAAACGGTCACTCTACAATCTGTTGCTCGCTGTACAGGTTGTCTTGCCCACTCGATTGATTGTGTCGGGCCTATATCCATTGTTCAACTCTACTGAGTTTTATATGTCAAAAGATAGAGCTTGAGCTGCTGAGCACAAATATATGCTTATTTTCACAAGTGCTTGATTTTTTTAAAAGTTATTTTAAAAAGCCGCTTATTGAATGCTCCAAAGCGGCTTTTTCGGTAATTGACCAAAACACTTGCGTGGTACTGTAGGTACATAGCCTGTGGTACAAGCGGTCCAAATGTCGCTAGAAACCACAAACGACTGTACGAGCAATTTGAAGTATTGTGTGATGAAATTTTTCTCAGTGAGCATTAGAATTGATGAACCACTTATCCAGTCTCCGTCTATATGAGGTGTGCATCGTAAAGTTTCATAAAAAGTCAGTTCCGAAATGCTGAAGAGGTGTCATGTTGAAGCTAATGCTTTGAACTTCTGTTAAAAGATCTCTGGTCTATCTAGTTCGAATCCTCTAGCAATTTTAGCCAGGAAGCATGCCTCGCATTTAATCCTTATATATGTGAATAAAAACCGATATTTAACGAAAAATAAACACCACCTGAAAAAATTCTCCTTAAGGATTATTGAGAAAGATTCTTTTCTGGCTCATTTAATAGAGGTCTTACCAGGAAACTATCTCAACGGTAGGTCGGAACGGCCCAAGTGTTGTATATGGGCAGAATCGCCTCTCTTTGGGAAACAAGAAAATGCAAATATCTCGACCCCAATACAACTCTGCGCAGAGTTAGGGACGACAGAAGTTGGGTCGTTGGCGGTGTTAGCCATATGCCTGGAGGCGGATGGCGGGCTCAAGTTGGTTTGGAAACGGCGATTATGGGGATTACGCCGCCCCTCTACGCACTGCGCCACCATCGCTCGCTCATCATCGCTGTTTACAGCCAACTTGAGCCCGCCCTCCACCTCCAGGCATAGCGCTAACGCCGCTAACGGCCCAATTTCCGTCGTCCCTAACTCTGTGCAGAGTTGTATTGGGGTCGAGATATTTGCGTTTTGTTGTTCCCCAGAGAGAGGCGATTCTGCCCATATACAACACTTAGGCCGTTCCGACCTACCGTTGAGATAGTCTCCTGGTTAGTACGAAATATACTATGTGTGTTTTAATGTTCCATAGAAAAATCAGTTACGAAATGCTAAAGGGATGTCATGCTGAAACTAGTGCTTTAAACCTCTGTTAAAAGATCTCCTTTTTATCTAATTGGAATCCTCGTGCAATTTTTTTGTTCTAATGCTTTTGTTCTAGTGTTCTAGTGCTGCTAAGGCTGCCTGAGAGACGGCGCTTCATGTTGACATACAAACACCATTTTTCAACGCCAGTTACAATTTTGTGCAAAATTCATTACTATGTCCGTGTGATGAATAATGCCTGCCAGCATGCTTGCCCATCACGGAAAAATTTGCTTGCGGTCCAATAGGGTGGAAGATGGAACTGCTTCAATTTCCTCACAATGGTATTCAAGCTGATATTGATGTCCAACAGAACGCAGCATAATCAAAACGGCCGAGCAGCCCATTGCCCTTCTCAAACATGAAATTCCTGTGGAAAAGCATGTCAAAAGTAGATTAGAGCACTCAATAGGAACTGGCTCACGACGTCCCAAGAAATACTGCCAAACTGCCGATATCATATTAGCGATAAGGGCATATTTTGCAGTCGGGATGGTCACCCATCTATAGCATGGTGATCTGTTACCGACTGAAGCAATAGCCGAAAACCATGCCAGAAGGGCGCAGATGTTGGAAGTACCTTTCTAAATACGTCTCACAGCTGTTTCGACAGCTCACCACTACAATATCAGCTACTATGGTCAGAAACAGCACTTAGCTTACGCTTTGAGAAAAACTCTGTTGCAACGAGAAATATTCATAGGACTCATGGAGGCAGAGAAATCTTGCAAAAATCTACATTCGGAGACATCGGAAAAGACAACAAAGAAAAACTAACGGGTTTCTCGGTAACAAAAATGATGAATAACAGCAAAGACATGGAAACCGAAATATTCTGACCGGTAATAAAATAATAGAACGGTGTTCGGGGAAGAAATTCATTTGAGAATTCAGAAAAAGCCAGGCCTTGACAAATGGTTTCAAATGGTGCACATCTGAGTGGCAGTGATATTACTTTTTTCAAGAAAACTAAAACATTTCTAGCAAACTCCAAGCGTTACGGATAAAAACAAGTGCCTCACATTCTACTGTCGCGAATCGATTGATAGCGAGTGATAGAAAAGCCGACATCAGTCGCAGGTCCTTCCCCGGAACTTCCCGAACAATGCTGGCAAACATTCTCGACCACAACCAACTAGAATATACAGCAGAGATCACGCGTAGCCAGACACTCCGCACACCGCGAAACATTCATCATCATAGCAAAATATTTTCTTCTCTGCTGGCTCATACATAGGTGGCCGCTATGAGACTCGCTTTTTGTTTAAAACATTAACGATGTAATAGTTGAGCTCATACGTCGAACGCGAAGGTTACAAGATAGTTTAAGGGTTTTGCCACGAAGAACGGGCCTATGTCAATTTTTTGTGGTTGTTGATCATTCTGTTTTGCTTCAAAAAGGACTGCAAAAAAATGTAATTGTGTTGATTCAGACATTCGGTAGTTCTTGCTGCTCCGAACTTGAGCGACAGAAACTTTGCCGCTCTTTGAACTATTTGTTGCTTGCATAGAAGACTTCTGTGCTGGCATTATGTATATTCGTGAACGGCAACCTTACCAAGCCTCCGTTTGAAGGAGTAGCCATAGGAGGCACTCGCCTCTAAGTGTTTCTGCAGTGGAGAGAGAGAATTTGAATGTATACGTTTAGTAGGTAATACACCCAAGTGTTGTGAATACCCAGCTGATTATATAAATGCATAGTATTATATAATGGAACAAATAGGATTTGTTGAATTGATTTGATTTGCGGATTTCCATTCTGCACAAAATCTGGCAGACCCAGTGAAGAGGAAGATGAAGGAAGCGCCAGAAACAAAACACTGAGAACCACCGATTAGCAATAGGGAAGAAGTGAAGTATGCGATGAGTCTTATCACTCTACCAGACGTTCAGCGGCCTAGGGGCCGCCAAACGTCTGGTTTGGGGCTTCGTCCCCAAACCCCGAGGATAGAACACCCTCGTCTAGGCCTTCTTACTCGCGTTACAGTGGAAAAGTGGTTTTACGGAAAGTGGGGGAGTAGGGCACAATCTTCAAAACTGCTCCTATGAAGCCTATCCATCCTCTATCGCACTCATGCCGATTTATTCTCCGAAGAACACATTCTCTACGATGAATAGATTGTGATAATCTTGTGAGAACTCTATACCGTTAAATATTCGACGGTAATAATTGTCCTCCGATTCCCGAGGTTATTCTCCCTACCCCCCCCCCCCCCCGACAATACACAATACCCCTTTACCCATGTGCCAGAAGAGACAGGCGGAGAAATGTAGTGAGCATCAGTCAGTAGTGAGAATGAGAGGCATGTACACGCACACGCTCGCTGCCTTCCAAAGGTCGTCTGAGGATCTAACGCATGCTTCGCAATGTTTGATTTGTGGCATCTTCTTGATCTAGACGCGCGTTGTACGACGTTCCTGTCACATACACGTTGGACGATAGTGAGAAAAAGTACTGGTCCGCCCTTACAGGTCCCTTCCACTGATCCTCCTTCCTATTACTGGTCACACCTTCACTGGTTCCCCCTTTACCGCCCTCCCCTTTTCACATGACTCACCCACTTCACTGGTTCCCGTTCACTGTGTCTCCTTTTTGTCGCCCCCATTACTGCCCCTCCCCCTCACCAAAGTGGTACCCTTTATTGGTCCCCCTTCACTGACCCCCATTAATGGTCCACTTTACAGGTCCCTCCTTTACTGCCCCTACCCCATTCACAGCTCCCCCATTCTGATCTCACCTTCACTGAACCCCTTTACTGGTCCCCTCCCCTTCACTGGCCGCCTATACTGGTCCTACCTTCACTGGTCCCCTCTTCACTGGTCCCCCTTTAATAGTTCCCCCTTTACCGGTTCCCCCTTCACAGGATCCTCCCACTTCACTGGTTCCCATTCACTTCCTCCCCCAGCCCTCATCTTAGTGGTATTCTTTATTGGTCTTTCTTCATTGGCTCTCATTAAAGGTACTACCCGTACTGGTACCCCTCTCCTCTTCACTGGTCCTCCCACCCTTCACTGCATCCCCACTTACCATTAGTGGTCTTCCATTACACGTGTCCAGAATCCGGACACCTCTTGCGCGACATAGGTGACACCTCTTCTGAATCCAGACACCGCTTTCATGACATCGGTGACACCTCTTCTGAACCGAGACACCCCTTGCATGAAATTGGTAATACCTCTTCTGAGCCCAGACACCACTTGCGTGGCATCAGTGATATGTCTTCTGAACCCAGGACCATTGCGAAACGTCGGTTACACGTCTTCTGAAACCGGACGCCTGTTGAACAGCGTCGGTGACATGTCTTCTCAACCCAAACACCAATGCGCGACATCGGTGACATGCCTTCTAATCCGAGCGCCTGTTGCACGACGTCGGTGACACCTCTTCTAAACCTGGACGCCTGTTGAGCAACGTTGCTGGCATGCTTTTTGAACTCGAACGCGCTTTGCGCGACACCGGTGACACTTCTTCCGGCGGTCTCGACACGGCGTGAGTGGCACCTCGTCTGAACACGGACGCCTGCTACTCGACTTCTAATGAAGGCCAGACGGATGAGCAGACGGAAGGAAAACCGCTAACTCCTTTATATATAGTACAATACGGGCTAGCGACGTGATCGCTGGAGACCATCGTGACATATAAATGACTAGTCACGACTCGACCACATATAAAGAGTCCGAACACCCCTGCACTTCATTTCCGGCCAACCAATGTCCAAGAAGGCCTTGGTCCTTCCCTCCCCCTTTTAATCCGTCGTGGATCCCTGGTCCGTATTTCTTGCCGCTTTGTTGTGTGCATGTGCTAAGTAGCATTATTGTATTCAAACCTGAAGAAGGACCTATGCCCGGAACGTTGTCACCATTAAACATTAACTTCGAGCTTCGAGCAGCCACATAAATCGAAGAGAGAATATAAAGCTTAGGGAACCATCCATTTTGAACAGTTTAGAACAAATAGGAATGAATATTAACACTTAAGATGCTTAGGTGAATAGCATAAAATGACACCATTATATAACATCCACAAGTATGACATAACGATATAATGGGGTGCAGTGGAAGCGTGATGGAGGACGATGAGCGGCCGGCCGAGTTTCGGGTGCTAGCTTGAGTTCGGAGGGACGCGATGCAGCGGTCAGTCGGACATCCATCAGATTGCCCTGCCGCTTTCGCTCCTCCCACAAATGCAGGAATAAGTGCTGATATGCGATTCTACAATAATTCTACAGTAACCCAGGTAGAGAATCTAAAATATGCTGATCTACCATTGCGAGGCGTCTGCAAATAGGTGGGGAGTTTTGTAAATTGGTCTATTAATAGGAAGCGTAATGCGATTCCTTCTACTTTTGCCTTCCTCATCAAAAACACGATGGTGAAACTAAAGTTAATCGTATAGTGAGAAAAAACAACATGGAAGGAAAAAAGGGAGAACGCTTAGTGCCACCTCGAGTTGTAGTGAGTGTTCTTGTGTACGGGGGAAGTAGGACAGAGGGTAAGAGGAGGACGGAGCAGCGAAGGCTCCGAGATCATTCTAGCCTTTGAGAAGAGGACAAACGCTTAGCGAGTAATTTATTTATTTCGAACTTCCTGCGAAAATATACGTGCGGCCCACACACCGAGCTCATCCAGCGCCTTCATAAGAAACGGTGCGAAGAGCTTGGGCATCGTGGCCACCGACGATACACCTGCCGGCCGAATAGATTAAACCTAACATCAGCAAGCGAAAAATGTGATCGAAACATATGTGATCGGCAGGAAGAGACGTGGTCTGGCAAAGAGTCGGGGAGGGCTTGAAAGAGGTCGAGCGCTGAAGCTGAAGGTGGCTTGGAAAACGGGCGTTGAATATGAATGGCTGAGCAGTCATAGGATGGTTTTCGCCTCTAAATGCTTCTGTCGTAAGTCGAGATGAAATATATGTTTATCAGCAAATACGAGCAAATAGCAATATGGATAAGATCATCAGCAGGCGCAGTGGAAGGTGGTGAGGAAAGACGAGGCGGTAGAGGTGGAGGTCGGGATCAGGCTCGCGATTGTGGGGACGGGATGCAGCCGTCGGTCTGTCGAAAGTCCATCGCATTCCTCTTCGTTGTCGATTCTCCCATAAATCTGTACAAGCTTTGGTTACGGAGCAAAGGAGGAATATATGAGTAATTTGGGAACATTCGAGCTTACACTAGAGTTGCAGTAACCTAGCACAGCGAGTCTACAGCATGCTGATCTACCAATAAGTGCGTCTGTAGGAGGGGTTACGGTATGCTGACCTACTACTAGGAAGCGTGGTACACGATTCCTTACATCTCCCACATCAAAACGCGTTGATCCTGGGAGTGCCATTTTCACAACGTTTCCAGGGGTAGATGGGGAAACGGCGTTTATGAATTTAATGAAAAATGAAAATAAGAAAAAATTTGGGAACACACAGAGCTAACTGGACTTGTGTCGGGAGTCGGCGGCGATCCCTTACGGAAAGCAGTCGAACAGCTCGGAGGCCATGATGATCGCATCTCGAGCTCGTGCCCATCGAATCAGTCGGCCCCAGTGCGGCAAGCGGGTTAGGGAACGCTAGTGTCCTAGAATGATGAGATCATACTTGCTACGCGCGATGGTTACGTTCAACAGTAGTGAGACGTCCAGAAACTCTGCTCGATCGGCCTCGAAGTGTGATCTCTTTGTAAGAAGGATAACGATGTCCTTCTCACGTCCCGCGCGGGATCGGCCGTATAGAGATCGGAACTCTGGTTTTGATCGTAGCTTTCCATGAACTGGTACTACTTCCTGTAGAAGGTGATAACTGTGACCGGTTCTGATCGGATTACAGTGCCGAGCAGCAGACGGGTGTGTCGCGGCATGCCTGGGCTTCGGACGTCCTGAAGTAGGACCCTGTGGCCCCACGCTGCAAGTACTCTCCTGCCTTCCTGAAAAGGAATGGTAACCTGCAACTGGGACACCTCGTGTTGTCTATGAATAGACAACGGTTGGCTGCGGTCGGTACACTGATGAGGGTCTCACCAACAACAGCTGGTCTCACCTTCGGTTGTGAGCGAAACGTCAGTGGTGCCATCGGAATCCGCCTTCGGATCAAAACATCCATGACCCTGTGGCCTACCATAGCCTACCGAATTCTGTCGGGGTGGAAGTGCAGGTACAGCGGATGTGGGGCTCCAGCTGATGCACTTCGCCTATATAAACATGCGGGGCGTCTGGAATCCGAGTCGTAATGGCGACCAATGCTGGCTCTGGAAACTGGGAGGCTTCATTGCCAAGTGACGCGCGAAACCTCCTCCTCAGCAGGGTGGTATTCCGTCGCGTCCTAACTAAGGAAAAGCGCGTCGTCAGGATGGAACAGGAGACGCTCGATCAGCTCGCGACCTTTGCTGAGCTGCCGACCCATTGCCATTTCTTCAGCAGCGAGCACGTGCGCGTAGTCCGTCGGAAGGCGCTTCAGAATGATGTACATGTCGTTGACGGTCGTCGGTGCCCCCTCAGTGAGTGCTGTGTCCGAGACGTGGCGCAGGTGGGTCAGGTCACGAAAGTCGTCCAGCTTTATGATGGTATCCGTGAACTGCGCAACAGCCGTGTTGGTCGTAGGGGTCGCGATGACCCTGTGCGCTTGGTTTGCTCTAGCTACCTTAGCGGCAATTAGGGCGCCGACTACTACGGGTCTTTCTCGTTCCGTAGGGATCCTGAATGCCTACCGCTTGGGTATCGTCCTTCGCCGAGACGGATGGCTGCTAGTTGTTCCGGGCGAAGTGTGATAGAAGACACTGCAATAGACACATCTGTATTTTCAGGTAAACGACCAGCAGGCCGACAAGTATGCGTACGATGGCACTTCAACGCGGTCGTGAACTTGTCGGCCTTCTGGATTATCGCGCGGCATAGCGACTGCGCTTTTACGATCCATAGGTAGACTTGCCTCTGGTTAGTCCATCCGCACTCCGAGAGCCTTCCGACCAGAGTGAACCCGAGGCGAAGCGGGTAGGCGGGCATACTTGGTGCCGCTGCACCCACCTCATGGATCCACTTCCCGTCGTTAAGGAATTTGATGGTGGACAGGGCTGAGCAGACAACGCTGAGCAGCTGAGCCATTTTGAGCCTGGCATATGGTGGGCTCCTAGAAAAGGAGCTATTCTATCTCTAATTTCCAAGCTAGCTAACACAGCAGTACAGAGTAAATGGTCCTGAATGATGGACAGCAGTCTCCATCCCATGAATAGTGGTGCAGGATGCGAATAAAGTGGGGTAGCCCCGTTAGAAGTACAGGATAAATGAATGCTCCGCAGATGCTGGATGGCAAGGTCAAATAACCGCCCTCTCTCCAGGCGGAACTCAGTCAAGTTAAGGAGTCGTGTCATAGCTTACGGATACACGGTTGATAACAGTGTAGGTCGTAACAGCTGGCACCGCCACAGGCATGGTCCTAATCAAACAGCTCCTACCTGGATGCAGCCGTAATCTTCTTTTCAAGGAACAGCTTCTTACCTAGGTGTTTGGCGCTCGTGTTGAATTTAAAGAACAATCCATGGTTTGTGTAATGCTGAGGAATTCGACCTTTCCTGTGGAAGGAATGAGTGTATAAGCGTCCTGGTCCATGTTTAAGTGGCATCTACTGCAGATGGTACTGATCTACACATGGTATACTCCATGTGATCTTTTGTCCAAACTTGAAGTCTTGAATAGATTTCCTACCTCTTCAGTGCCTCGCAATGGATGTTTACTGGCTGTTGGCCGCCGAAGAATATCACGTTGCCAAACCTGTCGATAGGTGGAAAGCACTATCGCTGTGGTTGATGGTCCCAGCCACAAAAAGCACCAGCGCGCTTTATTGCATCTATAGACCGCCTTTGCTGCCGGTCATCGCGTAGAAGGCTAACGCCATATAGAACGGCAATAATACATTCTCTTCTCTTAAAGTGGGCTGATCTTTGGAAAAGGTGGCGTCAGTACTCTGTGGATGACAAACAGTGCACTTCTTCTCGTTAATTAATTAAGTAGTTATTTCCCTAACGGTGCAACCTAGAAAGGTAAGTTATACTCAGTCATCAGCCGCCGACCTGCACCAGAGATTCTTTATTTCATCTTACGATCTCAATAAAGTGACGGTAGTGTAACGCGAAGTGCAGTATTGAGAATTTAGGGCACCGTCCATCGCGCACCATTGTGACTTTTAAATCTTCTACGGACCACTGTTTAGTTGAAAAATGACAAAAAACTGTAGCGCTTCGATGCGGGCTGATAATGCAAACGCGACGTGTGGAACTGCTTTGTCGTGCTCAGGAAATAGCCTGCGAAAGATTTAGAACTTCAATAATAGCCAGAACATGGGTTCTGACAAATTCCTAATAGAAGCGGAAGACACATGCAGAAGAAATACACCATATTGAATGCCGAGGAAGCGATTGAATGCAGAGTGGGTAGCGATGCGGAATGCGGGAGGGCATCAGGGGGTCCGATCACGGTGGTGGGGTCTATATGTTGCCACGGACGATTTTTTGCATTTTTATCAAGAGTGTTTTGGCAAGCTCCAACTGCCAGATGTGAGACCAGTTAGTTGGGGGGGGGGGGAGGGAGGGTAATGATCAGGGTCTAAATGGGGTAATGATCACAGATGTGATATCCGACAGCCTTGCTAACCCTACCTTGTGCAGCCTACCACAACTGGCTGAAATTTCAACAAATTCCACTTTTAGAGTCGTGGGCCTTCATGTGCCTATGTCTATAATGCCCCCCCCCCCTCCCTCATAGCTACGAGTAGGGAGAGAGTGATCTGAAGGGCTGCAAACCGACCAACACGATGCGAATCAAAAATGCTACAACAATTAGTAGATGAAAGCAACAGAAGCGTTTTCAATAGAAATCCGGAGACTGATCAGACTGGTCATCTAGAGGTGGACTAAAGCAACACATGTCGACGTGCTCGCAAAGGAGGCAACAGAGAGAAAAACTTCCAGACAAGTAGAGAACATTACAAAAAACCGTATAGGGAAAGGAACTAACGAGAGCTTCTCCAGCGAGACAGGCCTGGTTCAATTTGATCACGACGTTATTCTACGCAACGAAAACTAGACGGACATGACATGAGGTTGAAAATACGTTAGAGATCGAAAATGGTGCCTCACAGGCTGCAAAACGCGTTCTACATTAACGAAAAGGAGAATGCCCAGCAATCAGCGAACACCACCCGCTGAATCGAATTCTCGACCACTCTACCACCAGCCCACATTGCTATCCACTCCACCAATAAGTCGCTAAATGTCAAATAATCTTCCTATACAGCGTTTCTCCCACCTATGAGTCCAGCATCAAAATCAGAAATCGAACGCCCCTAGTTGAAGCTTTGTGGTAGGGAACTACCACTGTCGTATTCAACGTAAGTAATTGAAGAGCTTACCAAAAAATGGTACAGTATTGCTCGGACTACTCAACTTTTAAGGAGAAATTATTGCCTTCGTTTCGCTTTAAAGTAGAGCATCCAAGCGTTTTTTTTTCGTTGACCCGCAGACCGCACCACCTTACAGAAGCCATGGTGTTAGACAGTGACCTCCATATCCTATTATATAAAGCAGAGAGGCATGAATCACTGACGGGAGACTTCTGTCGCTTTCCGCCGACATTCTGCCGACATTTCTGCCGACATTCCGTCGACATTTCTGCCGACAGCCGTCGCTAGACCCAGCCGTTCGTCGTATCGCCGCCGCCAACCGTAAACACCACAACATGGCAGCATGGCAGGCAGCCATGACCGCCGTTGTTTACTACCCAGGCAGCCATGACCGCCGCTGTTGACTATCACGACGCCTCCACTGCCGGGTGCTCACCAAAGAACACCCACCACTGGATGAGGTTTCGCAAGGCGTCATCGCGGCTATGACGAGCCGCCGCTACCGGGTTCAGACAACACGTGCAGCGTTGCGGTAGAGGTCTGCGACGCGGCGCTACTCACACTTGCGTCCTTGGCTCACACTTCGATCTGGCAATCAATATCCTATTACCTGGATCAAGCAGTCAGTATCGCTCGGTGTTATCGATTTTTTGAACGCGATACTGAATTTCCCTCAGAAGCAGTGAAGGAAGGAAAAAGGTCCCAATTTTCTTCTCAGCGTGGCCCACCACACCCGAAGCCGGCGAAGCCGGCAAGCCTGGCGTGGCCCGCACATCCAGCGTCAGTCGCCGGCGAAGCCGGCGACGGACGCTGGGTGAGTAAGGAATCCCATCTAGGTTTGGGCTCCGTTCTCAGCGTGGCCCACCACACCCGAAGCCGGCAAGCCTGGCGTGGCCCGCAGATCCAGCGTCAGTCGCCGGCGAAGCCGGCGACGGACGCTGGGTGAGTAAGGAATCCCATCTAGGTTTGGGCTCCGTTCTCAGCGTGGCCCACCACACCCGAAGCCGGCAAGCCTGGCGTGGCCCGCACATCCAGCGTCAGTCGCCGGCGAAGCCGGCGACGGACGCTGGGTGAGTAAGGAATCCCATCTAGGTTTGGGCTCCGTTCTCAGCGTGGCCCACCACACCCGAAGCCGGCAAGCCTGGCGTGGCCCGCACATCCAGCGTCAGTCGCCGGCGAAGCCGGCGACGGACGCTGGGTGAGTAAGGAATCCCATCTAGGTTTGGGCTCCGTTCTCAGCGTGGCCCACCACACCCGAAGCCGGCGAAGCCGGCAAGCCTGGCGTGGCCCGCACATCCAGCGTCAGTCGCCGGCGAAGCCGGCGACGGACGCTGGGTGAGTAAGGAATCCCATCTATGTTTGGGCTCCGTTCTCAGCGTGGCCCACCACACCCGAAGCCGGCGAAGCCGGCAAGCCTGGCGTGGCCCGCACATCCAGCGTCAGTCGCCGGCGAAGCCGGCGACGGACGCTGGTACAACGATTATCGAACTCCTTAGAAGCAGGTATTCTTTGCATTCTGTGGATATTTGCTGCCAGTCACACAGCGTGTGAATTCCAGTAACCATCAAAACACTATGTTCGACTCTTGTTGTGCATCAGCATAACAACGAGTGTCACTGGTTTACCATAGATTTGCTCCGAGAAGTGAGGTGTCTACATGCAGTCGGTCTCTAAAACCTCGGGCATGTTGCATAGGATATAAAAGCCGCAGAGTGCTTAACTGTGGCGAATGGAAATGCTTTTTTAGTGTTCACCTTAATTTGTCGTGAGTTCTTCAGTGTGCTGTACTCGAGATGCTCTTCTTGTCCATAGTTTTCGTCGGCATTGGAGTTTCGCTAGCATGTTTCTGCTCTCCGGCGCAAACCACCGACGAGTCCTTCTGCAGGGCGGACTGGGGTGAGTCCCTTGTTAACCTCCCGTTCGAGAAAAAGACAAATCGTGTTTGCTCGGCGAATGCGAACACGATTTCACTTCACTAAACACTTTCGAGGGGATATCGTCATTAACAAACGGCAAGAGTCAAAAGATATCAGACAACTATTCACGATCACCGTTAAAGTTTCAGGTTTCTTGTTGCCGGAACATGAATAAGGCAACTCTTCAAGCTATCTCAAAAAATGTACGCCGCGAAAATTGTGTTAGTCGAACCATTTTCATGTAGCTTACAGAATTCTCTTAAAAACTTGTTGGGATTTACTCGGCCCATTTCTACTGCTCTTTTCAGCATCAGTTTTTATTACTCAATGGTAGCTACGTACTACATAGTGTTACTCAACTATTGTTTGGACCAACAATGCCGCCCAAATTCCTTGAAAGAAAGACGCCTTGCGACGATTTAAAATGCCTATAGCGTCGCACTGTTATAACTTGCTTCAAAGTTACTTGTTGGAATTCTAGCGAAGACCAAACTATTCTCCTTCTCAAATAGCATTCGATAGCTTCTGGCAAAGTTTAGTTTGGCAAATCGTGACCTAGTTATGAAGCATTTTCTTCTGGAAAACCATTAATTGACTTACGACCTTTTCGAAGCACCATCGGTGTCCCCTTATGATTCCATCAACCAGGTTTGGCGAAAATTGGATTTCTCTACTTTTATCGACAGATCTGAAATCGGCATGCGGTGGTGACATTAAGCGGCGCCTCATATTCTTAATTTTGAAGCCAATGCACTAATAATCCAAGGGCTGGAAATGTTCCATTTCAAGTTGTCGTTAAATTACCCACTGCTACCTCTAATGGAGAAATGTATTGGTTTCGAAATACCTGAGGAAAGCTCAGGTGTAATAAAGAAGCTCTTAAACCTAGGGAAGTAATCCGTCTATTTTTCCATGAGTCCGCCAGTTTCCAGTTGCGGCAGGTGATTTCCTTCATATTAAATGGTTAATAATATCTTCGGTTTAGCAGAGAAAGAGCTCCTGCTTTTTCCACTGGACGGTACCCTTAGTCGACCTTTGAAAACTGTCAATATTAAGACAAACTTCATCCGAGGTGATCATTCTGTGGTCATTACAGAGGAAGATTTTACGGCTTTTTATCGTTTTCTTTGATTTGCTCTTCGGGTTGCTTCTGCCTTAAAAAGTGCCGAAGTTGACGGTATTGCCGGCGCCAACAGCTCTCTAGTAGTATAATCCGGTTCAAATCCGATCTGGTCGGCATTTCACCCTTTTTGCTCCCAGTCGAATTACGAGGCTTGGGCTCGCGCTTGATCATCGTCCAGCGGTCGCGGCTGGATCGCCGGCGACCTGTATTCGGTTCGCCACCAGGTGCCATACCCACTGGCAGTGTGTTGCTCCTGTGGAGCAATAAACAACATTCGCCGGTCCTTAGGATATCATACCATGCTCAGTCCCGTCCTGGAAAAAGTTATCTTCGAACTCATTGGCTTGATCCCCTCGTCACTTCGAAACCTTTTCAGTTACAAACGTTCTGCCATTTTCGCCTTTGACAAGATGGCTTTCATTTTGAAGTGGACCCTTTTTAAATCAAAGAGATTCGCTTGGATTATGTTCAAATCAGCATGAACGTATTTCAAAACAAGTTCTTGTTTTAGGAAGATTTGCGTAGAAATCACCTACGCAGGTTATGTCGAGAAAAGAAGTGACGTCAGCTTTTAGATCAAGCTAAATCCCTATCCTCTTGTCTTAAACAATATTTTGAGGTTTAGTATAAGTGCTGATAAGCATTTGTTTTACATTTGTTGTCCAGAAATTATTCTCAATGAGTTCAACTTGGTAGATAGAGAGCGGTGCCATCCACCTAGATTGCAGGCATACGTTCCCACAATAGGGAGCTCTGGGCGACGACTTGAAATGGAACACTTCCTGACCTTGGATTATTAGTGCAAAGACCTCAAAATTAAGGATATGAGACGCTGTTCAATGTCACAAGAATGAGCACCGCATGTTGATTTCAGATCTGTTAAGAAAAGTAGAGAATTCCAAATTTCACTAGATCTGGTTGGTGAGATGTCCGAAGGAAACATCGATGGCGGTTTCGTAGAGGGTGTAGATCAATAAACGGTTATCTAGAGGAAAATGCTTGATAACTTGGTCACGAGCTGCCAAACTGAACGTTGCCAGGAGCTATCGAATGATATTTGAGAAGAAGAATAGTTTGGTATTCGCTAGAATTCCAGGGAATCGTTTGGTCTTACCAGGAAACTATCCCAACGGTAGGTCGGAACGGAGCAAGTGTTGTATATGGGCAGAACGGCCTCTCCCTGGGAAGTAACAAACTGCAGGTATCTCCACCCCAATACAACTCTGCGCAGAGTTGTATTGGGGTCGAGATACCTGCAGTTTGTTACTTCCCAGGGAGAGGCCGTTCTGCCCATATACAACACTTGCGCCGTTCCGACCTACCGTTGGGATATTATCCTGGTTAGCTAGAATTGCAACAAATGACCTTGAAGCAAGTTATAACAGTGCGACGCTTTGCGACATTTTCGCTCGTTGCCGCGAACATGAAGCCTGCCTCAGATGGATATTCCTTGTTGATCGAGAAAACCACACAAACTTTGCTTCAATCTGGTAATCGTCGCGATAAATGGAGCCGTCGGATAGCGCCATCAAAAAAGCAATACAGCCAAAGCTCTTCAGTTTCTTACTCTTTAGCAAATCGCAGGAAGGGGCACTGCTGAACAAACGATAATTAAGCAGACTATGTTTCTTCCGAGGTTTTATGTGCATACAAAAGCGCATCCAATAAGTATGACTGACGCGTTCAATGTGTAGAAGAAGTCTCTGTGAGCGTTCAAAAACTAGTAGACGAGACGAGACGAGTAGATTAGTAGACGCGAAGGAACCCTCAATACTGAAGACGTAATGCAAACCAAACAGCGAGTGTTGCCTTCCGATGATGCTACACACAACGGGTTACACAAAACGCTTCTTCGCCTTTTAAATTCCAACGCAGAAATTGCTTGTGAAAATTCCCCTACTTAAATATTTGTAATCGTGTCGCCCTCATTCACAATTATGTACATACTTGAAAGAACTAACGACAGAAACGTATGTATGGCAGCTAAAATTGTCATCCTATTTCTTAATTCATTTCCTTCCCGCGCTTAAAATTGCCTTCCCATTGGTGTTAACTGATGTATGGTCCACAGCTGAAGTAAATGGATGAGGGCTTTTGCAAAAACAACTGCATTTGGCTGAAAGATTAATTATTGACTGCCTTCAATATGGTTCAATATATTTAGTAATTTGATAGAGCCTGCGGCAGATTCAGCATCGTGATGATCATCGAACGTTATTTGCTTTGAGAACATGTCCCACTGTTCGAGAAATGTAGGCAGTTACATAAATCTATAATGGCTTAAGAATTGCGATTTGTGAAGGAGACCTCCACCCCGCAATACGTTCTGTTCTTGTCGCCTCGACTCTTGGACGTGTTAGGTCAGCAATTGCTCACAAAGATTTGGACTCTGGTCACATGATTCAAACACAGTCGGTTCATATTTATACACTTTTCTTTAAATGATTGGTTAATTTGTTTAATTTATTCACTTATTTATTCCGCTCAAGGATGCTCTACGAAAAAATAAGGCGAAGGAAGTCGATTGACCGGGAATGAGGTAGAAATAGTGATTCCGTCAGGGCTTTGTGCTTTTGTACAGCGGCGGGTGCCTTCCTAGCATGAAATACCAACTTTGAAGCACCTACCGGCAAGCGAATCCTGGTGAGAATACTGCCTACCGTAACTACGTGTTGATTCTTTGCCACGAATGGACCACGAAGAAACAGTGACGCGCGTTTTATTCTAACGGGTTGACCGTCAGGAAAGAAATTTTGATATCCACAGTTCTAGCGCGTGGTAGCGCAGTCGGAGGAGCCGCGGGCCCTACCTAGGCCGACCAAACCTTTAATCCCCCTTGGTGCCAGACTTGTTTAAGAAGAATAAAACACTGACATGTACATCGGTGGGCCACCGACACCAGAACTGTAGTCCAAATACGCATTCAAATTGCCTCGTCCTACAGAATTCAAGCTCTATTCTACAGTTTTCAGCCGACGGGTTCATCCCATAAAAGAATTGAAGAACAACGCCGTCCCTTGTTTTATTCAGCTATTCAGTGCTCATGAGAGTACGCATGGCGATAATGGCATCTATTACCAAGCCGAATGGCAACGAACAACTACGTACGTGAGGAAGTAGCAAGAAGATAAGTATGGGATCATCTGACGTTCTCTGAACTACCAAGTGTGCTGTAAGAGGGTTTCACATTATTCGCTAGTAGAGAAAGGGCATTGTGCAGAATACTCCAATATCGAGTTATGGGAATGCTCTATCTGGTAGATGTGTAGGGTCAGAGGAAGTGCTACTAATACGTGTCATATGTATTCGAGCACGTGGCACCGAAACCGCGTTGCATTCTTCAATGACGTGTATACCCATCCCCTAATTATTGAGCACCGGAACCGCTTAGAACACTATTTGTCGCTGAAATGCTTGAACACTTGAGGATAGCCTAACTAACGTGAGAAACGTTTGCAAGCAATAATGACGTTTTTATCCTTTAAATTATATTATGAGACCGCCGCATAGAGAAATTAGCTGCTTGCTGACATCCTCAATCTGAAACGCGCCTAGTACATAGATTTTTTTTTTAATTTGTAAAATTTCCCAGCACGATACGACGTCGAAGAGAATTTGCTTTAACCACCTCGTTGTTCTCATGAAAAATGAGTCAAGTGCAAGTTTGTTGAAGTGTGGGTTCAGTTTGTGGCTCTGGCTGACAGATCCCAGTGTTCTCCCACGACAAAGTTTGAAAGCTCACGATTTACTGGCTCTTGCTTTGACGTCCACGCGAACAATGCGCAAACAAAATCATCCATGACCACTCTTCTGCACTTGTTACTCTTCATAATAAGTATTTGGAGGCGATCTTTATAAGAAAGAAGGCTTTGTGAGTAATTTTGTACTGCGAACGTGTTGAATATAATTGTGGCGAACGTATTCTGATTTTTTTAATAAAAGAGGCTATTTTTCTTGAGTGACTCCAAAGTGCCGAACAGTACAGAGACAAAACATATTTGTTATACAGCCTATCTAAAAACCACTCGTCATTGCACTAAATGCTCCTGAAAAAGGTGAAAAGCTTTTTTCAGCAACTTCTAGATGCTTATAGAACTTTAGAGTGGTGTCCACATCAAGGTTTGTCTACACCACATAATCGTCTAGTCGTACTGTAACTTCATCAGTGCTGAAGCTCGGTGGTGGATAGGGTCCTAGATGTAGCTGCTTCTTGTTTACGCTGTTTTTGCTAAGTAAACTGGAAGCTGACACCTACTACTAGGTCACTCCATCGCGCTTCGTATAAAGGCTGTAATATGCTCTTGAACTAAATTTGCTTGGAAGAATCGTAGAAGCAGTACATCCTTTTATCATCTGCGAAAACTTCTACCCCATACCTGGATGCAGTTTCCAAATTCATGGAAAGGAAGCATAGTATGTTTGAAAGAGCAGGGGAATTAGAGCACCTTGAGATGTATCACTATGTAGGACGTGGATGCCTACCCTTGTAGCTACATATTTCAACCCTTTACCTCCATGTCCTCATTGGTCACCTGTAAAAGTAGGATAAAACTATTTCAAAATTGGCTATTTACTATTTCTATTTCAAAACCTAACTACTCCATTCTTTCAAAATTTACTTTTTAAAAAATGTCACTACAAACAAGCCTTTTAAGTAGCTTAATGTGACATACTCTATCGCACTCTTCAGAAGGCGCGAAAAAATAAAGTTTTCTATTTTTATGTCTCGCCGTTATCCTTATCTACATTTCGTAAAAAATTGCTGTGATGAGTTGAAAATGAGATCAATTCTCTGAAGAAAGCGAGCGTTTTCGTTTACCCAAAGGGCATAGTAAGATTGAATGCTCACCGAGCTATCGACCAACGTTCACAACAACTGGCCTTTGCAGTGTCTCATGTGAGGATACTCGGAATGTGGAACTCCAGCGATGGCAATCCGTTCCGCGACAACGTCTACAGAGTTCAGCACAGGGAGGTTTTTAAGGTACTGTCGTGTCAGACATTCCTCTTCGACGTTTTCCTCACAAAAGCCCGACAAACTTCGAACTCAACCTTAGCCGGGCAGTTCTCACGCCCTTTACGTTCAGAGTCCAATCAAAGAAGACGCATTGCCCTCAAATATCAACTCTCCCTCAACTGAAGCTGCTTGCGGAGTTCATTTGGAAATCGGAAGGCAGTACCTTCTTGCTGGTAGGTTTGTGTCCAGCCAAATCACTGTTTCGCCTGATGCTTCTCTACTGTTTTGGTTCAGGAACAAACGTAACTGTTTGCAGGTTCACACATATCTAACGGAACGTATTCAACATTCCGATGCGGCCAAATCGTTGAAGACGGAGGAAATAACTCAACAGATTTTGGCATGCCGACCGAGTGGGACCAGGTGTTGGCAGGGACAAAGGCGGCCCTTCACAAGATTCACTGCGCCACATCATGATACAGTATTTAGCGAATGAATCTCACACCCAAATGTTACCGTGTACGGCGGCCTTCGAAGAATGACCGGCAGTTTAGAGAAGCGCGGCACAACGCGATGGGGGACAAAATGTATGCGTACACTGAATATATGGAGTTGAAGTGCCATCATCGCTTGCACCTGTCCTCTGCCAATTCCATTTTCTACTTTGAGTTTTAGCGTTTTTCTTATCT